>LPNX010248110.1:96858-202598 GCA_001517045.1 Pseudotsuga menziesii
TCACTCAACTCTGGTTGTCACAATGTATACAAGTAGCATCCAACTAGAGATCAAATAAATCAGATAGTAGCTTCCTCAACCATACTGCCTCACAACTAGCTGAACAAGCTGCAACATACTCTGCTTCAGCTGTACTCAATGCCACACAGGATTGCTTCCTGCTAAACCAAGAGATCACACCTAATCTCATACTGAAGAAACACCCTGAAGTGCTCTTCCTATCGATGGCACTGCCTGCCCAATCCGAATCAACATAACCCTCTAGGTTAATCTTTTGATTCGCCTCATACTTGAGCCCATAATCAATTGTACCCCTCAGGTACCTCAGAATATGCTTTTCAGCAATCAAGTGAACATGTCTCGGATCTGTCAGAAACTGGCTCAAGGTGTTCATAGCAGAGCAAATGTCTGGTCTCGTGTTCGTCAAGTACATCAAGGACCCAATCATCTGATGATATGTCATAGCATCAACCGCTTCTGATGAAGCATCACTCAATAGCTTCAGGTTTGATGCCATAGGTGTGGTCATGGCCTTGCATTCCATCATCCCGAACCTCTTTAGGATCTCTACTGCATACTTCCCTTGTCCAAGGGAGATTCAATCTGCATTCTACCACACCTCCATTCCTAGAAAATACTGCATCATACCCAAGTCCTTCATTTCGAACTCGGCAGCAAGCTTCCTCTTCGTATTAGCAATCAACCCATCCATACCTGTTACAAACAGATCATCTACATACTGTAGGAGCATCACTAGGTTGCCATCTTCAACCTTGTAGTAAAGGTTGGAATCTGCATTACTCTTGGTAAATCCCAAACTGGATAGAAAGCCATCACATTGGAGGAAATTTCAACTCAAAATGGGCCTCCTAAGGAAAATTAATAAAATAATAGTGAAAATAATAAAATAATATTTATTAATTTTGGAGTAAGAAAAGAAAAAACTACTTTTTTGTTCATATTTTCGACATATCTCCCTATGTTTTTACTCAAATTTTAATCAGGAGAGCTCGTTGGATGCGGAATTTAATTCTGCATCCAATGAGCTCTCCCGATCAAAATTTGAGTAAAACCACAGGGAGATATGTTGAAAATACGAACCAAAAAAAATAGTTTTTTTATGATACCTATCCCCAAATTTATATGAAAAAATTGTTTAAGAGGTGCTCCCTTTTTTAATTTTAAAGCATTTTGATTAGCTAATACATGATGACATGGAATTTGTATTATTTTTGGAAGGCCTGTTTTAAATTGAAATTTCCTATAATGATTCTGTAGTACCATGTCGTGGTGCCTGTTTCAAACCGTACAGGGCTTTCTTCAATCTACACACATGAGACTCCCTGTCATGTGTCTCAAAACCGAGTGGTTTTTCTACATACACTTCCTCTTCCCATTCAAGAAAGCAGTCTTGACATCCATTTGGTGTATCTTCCATTTCATCACTGCAGCCAGAGCAAGTATTGATCTGATGGAAGTGTATCTAGCTACAGGTGCAAAGGCTTCTTCATAATCTATTCCTTCTTTCTGTGAGAAGCCACGAGCCACGAATCTTGCTTTATATTTCTCTATGCTGCCATCTGCAGCATGCTTGATCTTGTAGATCCATATGGAAGTTACAAACGACTTCCCTTCTGGTCTTGGAACAACATCCCAAACATCATTCTTCATGATCGATTGATACTCTTCGATCGTAGCATCCTTCCATTCTTTCTGTTCCGACACTTCTTCATAGTTGGAAAGTTATTTATTGATAAAGTCACACAATAAAGCTACATACCTGGAGCATGACTTGGTCCTCTTCCTTTCTCTATGACTCTCTTCTGGAGCCCCATATCTTTCTGCACCTTGGATAGCTTCCCATACCCAAGCAGGTTTCCTCTTGTGAGGATTCTTCTCCTGAGGTGGATCTATGGGTTCTTGAGGTTCTTCAAATTCTCGATCTTCTTCTTGAGTTTCTTCGTTTAGGGTTGTGTCATGAATTCTAGGTGTTTCTGATTCTTTAGGATCTTCAATAGGTCTCTTCCTGGATTTGTTGTAAGCTGAGTCTTCGTCAAATGTTACATTCCTGCTGATGTCGATATTCTTGAATCTTGGGAAGTATATTCTATAAGCCTTCAAGCTTTCAAAGTATCCCACAAATATACCCTTCTTTCCTGAAGGATATAACTTTTTCCTCTTTTCTTTCAGAATGTGTATGTACACTAGACAGCCGAATATTCTGAGATGGCTGACTTCTGGTTTCTTACTGGAAAATACTTCTTCATGTGTCTTGTTCTCAAGTACTCTATGTGGAGTACGGTTATGTACATACACCGTCGTTCTGGAAAATTTTGCCCATAGATGCATTGGAAGATCTTGATCATGAAGCATTGCTCTTGCAGCTTCCATGATAGTTCTATTCTTCCTTTCCGCAACCCCATTCTGTTGTGGATTATATGGAGTGGATAACTCTCTCTTAATCCCTGAATCTTTGCATAACTCTTTGAATTCATTTGATGTGAATTCTCCACCATTATCTGATTGAAAGGTCTTGATCTTCTTTTCTTTGTGGTTCTCAATCAAGGCTTTGAATTCCTTGAACTTGCTGAAAACTTCAACTTTGTTCTTCATGAAGTAAATCCATGTCTTCCAAGAAAAATCATCAATGAAAGAAACATAGTATACATACCCGCTTAGTGAACTTGATGACATTGGTCCGCATACATCGGAGTGAATGATTTCCAAGATTCCTTCTGCTTTGCTCTCACTACTTGGAAATGTCTTCTTTGTATTCTTTCCTTTTGCACATCCTTTGCCAACTCCTTCATGTTTTACTTGAATTTCTGGAAGACCTTCAACAGCTTTGCTTGCAAGTGGTAGTGCTCTATAGTGCACATGTGCAAGCCTTCTATGCCAAAGTTCATTTGGCTCTATTGTGTCATGGACCAAAGCTTGTTCTGGATGGCCCTTCAATTTGTATAATCCTCCTTCTTGTTCTCCAATTACTATTGCATAGTCAATAGTCTTTCCTCTTGGCCACATGAGGACTTGGACATCTACAAATGCAACCCTCATGCCTTTTGCATCTAGTGCTAATATGGAGAGAAGATTCTTCTTTAGTCCTGGTACAAACAGGACATCCTTCATTTTCATAGACTTTCCAGAGTCTAGCTTGTAGGAGGATTCACCACTAAATTTTATGGGATATTGGTAGTCATCCCCAATTTTCACCTTATGGGGTGAATTATGTTCAGATAGTTTCTCAAAATATTTCTTGAAACCTGTCATGTGTTTGGAAGCCCCACTGTCAATAAGCCAATATTTGCTTCCATGAGTGACAGTTCCCGTGAGAGCGGAGATCATAACATATTCTTCATCACTTGAAGAGTCTTCACTTTCTTTTTTTACTTTCTTCCTAGGAGGATCATCATCCTCGGCAGTGTGAGCATGATGTCTTCTTTTGGAGTTCTTCTTTTTCTTGGATCTATTCTTATTCATGGGACAACTTCTATCAAAGTGTCCTCTTTCATCACATGTATAACATCTGAGTTTGGATGGATCCCTTCTTACAAAATTATTTTTCTGATGAGAATGCTTACCTTGGTGATGATGATTTTCCCCTCTTCCTTTCTTGGAGTGTACTGTGAGAGCTTGATCTTCACTTCCCATCTTTTCTTCTCAAGCTGCTATTCGAGCTTCTTCTTGTGAACATTCTTCCCACAGTCTACTGAACTTGATTAGCTTTTTCCTAGCACAGATTCCTTGGATGAAAGAATCCCATGACCTAGGGAGACCATGCAAGGTTGTCATTACAATTTCTGCATTCTCCACTTCTTCATCTACTGCTTCAAGTTGTTCTTTGATCTGGGAGACCCTTGTGAAGTATGACTGGATGGTCTCCTCATTCTGGATCTTTACATTCTTCAACTGGTTCCTTAGAGTCATCTTCCGGTTTATGTTCTTCCCTTCAAACAGTTTGGTTAGGGCATCAAACATAGCTTTAGGTGTCTTGAGGGAGGACACCTATGGTATGAGGTGATCCTTGATTGAATCAGCAATAATCCTCTTTTCCATAACCAACTTCTTCTTATGAAAAGCCTTAGCCTCATCTTCCTCTGGAACTGGAACCTCCTCATGGATGTAGGAGTCCAACTCATTTTCTTCCAGGACCAGGGAGATCCTATACTTCCAGGCTCGAAAGTTATCAACTCCCTCAAGATTTTCATCAAGCTTGGTATGATGAGACATCTTAACTGAGAACCTCAAATGGAAATACAAAAGATTTAGATCTTACCAGGTCAAGATGTCGTATCTGGATTTGGAGCTGAGATTCTACAGTGCTAGTTCAGGAGCAGATTAGGGTTTTTCTTTTCCATAGTTTTGTCCAACCAAATGCTTTGATCTTCATCTCTAAACTTCAATTTTGGGGAGGAGATCAATCCAGGCCTGGGCTCACTGAAAAATTCCATTTCTGTAGAAAGCCCTATTTCCGGCAGCAGTGTCGGGTCCAAAACTGAAAAAGCTCAGAATTGGATTCTACTTCGATAGAAATATGTGCCCTAGGGAGGAGAGTTAATCCAACCTTCTTTTGTTGAAAATCTGTGGGGAGAGATCCACAAAGTAGGAAGCCCTAGTTGCCACAGCTGCATAACGTCTTCTTCTCAGGTTAGCTCTGATACCATGTTATATTTTTAACATTAAGCTAGCATTATATTAGGATCTTTAACTGAGAGAATAACAAGCACAGCAATCAAACACAAGAGATAATGAACACATTGTTTTTCCTCGGGGAAACCATAAATGGAGAAAACCCCGCAAATTCCTTAGAGATAGAATCAACACCAAAAGTAAAACCCAAAAACAGTAAGATGATCTCCCGACAGCAGTAGCGTCTTTCTTCCTAACCCCATTGTCTTCTTCTTACTCAGCTATGCACTACAACTGAGTGTGAGTGAGTGTGTGATAAATAGAGAGACTCACTCTCTATTTATACTAATTCCCGACTTGACAATAACCTACTAGGGCCGACTTCTCTAGGAGAGTCTAATAACCATAGTGCCCCGGAACTGCGGGGACTTTAACCCTTGACCAATAGGAGGGTTACCCACATTGACTTGACATGACTTGTTTACATTATAGAAACTCCCGATAGGAACATCGGGTCATGACATGACTCAAGTACATTACAGACACATCCCGGAATAAACATCGGGGTACAATACATAAGAAATACAAATGAATACATTCCGAAGTTACAATTACATCAACATTTACCCCCTATATGGTGGTGTATTACATATTATTGATGTAGGCTTAGGTCTATGAGTGGGTCTATTAGTTGTTATTGTACACATGTCTCCTATATATAGGAAGGAGATACTTTCATGTTAGTAAGCATTGTATATTGTATTGTCTTGGATACACATTACATTGTGTAAGGAGGTTCCTACTTCGAACATGATTAATATTCATCTATTTTCTTAATTATTAAGGCATGGGTTACTTTCTTCTTCTCTGTTTCTACTATTTTTGTGCTATTTATGGGACTTGGTTGCATAACACAAGTGCACATGGATATATAGTACACCAATCCTAACACACTAAGATAAAAGAAACATGCACAAAACCTCTGTTCACGGATAACTTTTAATTTACAAGTAACCTTCGCAAAAACCTTTGTGACCATTAGTAGAGGATTTTATAAAAGTGATTTCAATAATTGTGGTCAATCTTGGATGAGTATTTTTTTTAATCGATACAACTAATTGAAAACAATAGTCATTATCATAGAATGGGACTAATAACAAAGAAAAAATGAGGAATTAAAAAAAAATGAAAAATAAAAAGTTGTCTTTAGTAACTATTGACCAAACATTAAGTAAAACTCATAATTGAAAGTGTGGCCTCTCAACCATTCCTATGATTACACTTCAACATCAACATTTCTATTTTACTCATAAACTACAACTTTAAAAAATGATAAAAGTATAGTCATTATGAAGAACATGAACAAAATTAATGATTCATTCAGAGTAGCAAGGTGTTTTACAACCCAATATGGGGGAGACTTCCTTTACCCAGTTGTGGAACCATGTTTCTATAGTGTTTCGACAAGTTTCTATCTTTAGATAGCTTGCATTTAACATTAAGTGCGAAAAATCCAATCTTATGCTTTCTCTTCATGGCTTCTTATACATCTTTAAGGAGGATGTTGTGCACAAGGCCAACCTTATGTTGACCCTCTCATTTCTTTTCAGCTATGATCAACCATGATTTCGATTTGGATGTCATGAGTATATATAGATAGAAGTGTGGTAACATAATATGGTAAATAAATAATTTGATAATCTGCATGTGATAAATAAATAAATAATGTTAAATTTTATTACTTTAACCTAAAACAAAACAAAAAAATGTGATATATAAAAATGCATAAATAATATATATGAATTTCAATTTTATTTATTTATTCAAATTTTAGAAGATTGAAAATAAATCTATAAAATAGAGTTTTATACATGTGATGAAAACCATTTATAAGGTTGATTAAAATTTAATTAGTTATAGTAATAAAACTATAAAATGGAATGATAAAAATATTTAGATTAATTATTTAAAAAGGGGAGATAAAATTTGTTTTTTGTAATTTCTTTAACCTCAAAGGCATTGTGATAAGTTAAAAACAAAAATTAATTAATAATTGTGTTATTTAATTTATTTTATATATGATCTTTTTAACTATTTAAAATCTTTAAAATTTAAAAGAAAAAAGAAAATTAATGATTATTGTAAAATAAAATGAGAAATTTTTAATGTGAATACAAATTTAATGTAAAAACTAAATAAATATAAAGAAGAAAAAAGTGAAAAAATACTATTATGGAACAAAATTATAATATAAAATTTTGAAACAAAATTTTTGGAAAGAAAAGAGAAATATGTGAGAAAAGAAAACAATATTAATGTAAATTACAAACTATAGATTTTGAATATTACATTGTTTGGAAACCTTAATCTATACGCCACTCAAAGCAAAGGAGCCAACTTCCATCTTAAGAAAGAAAATGGTAATGGAAAAACCACATTGTACAAAAGATGAATGAACATTAATGATAGATGAAGAATTAAGATAACTTAGTGGTAAACATTTGTATATGAGCATAACATAATAGATTAGATATCCTCGTTTTTCAATGCTCAAAATTGGATTTTGTGCGTTTGGCCTCCAGCCACAAAGAATGCAAAATTGGCATTAGGTTTTTCTAATGAGAAAGAACATGAAGAGGGTCACTAACTTTCAAAGCTTAATGGAATTCAAGATTTCATGCAAGTTTAGCTATGGAATGAGATAAAATTGGGGAATGTTGTGGTGTGTAGGGGTTTAACCCTTTCTTTTGTATCCTTCAAGTTTGCTTCATTTTTTTCCATTTTTTTTTATCTTTTGTTTTAACCCTTAAAGTCTATGTAAACATTCAAGCTTGAGTTGAGGTAATGGCCCCATCTTGCACCCTATATTTTATGACTATCGTTCAAATATTGGAATGAAATTGAATTAATAGCAAGCCCATCCTCTACACCTAATTTTTTTGCTTAAGTCGAGGTTGCAGAGAACCCATCATCCATGCCCGAAATTTTGGATTAAGTCAAGTTCATAGAGAGCTCATTCTACTAACTTCAAAAGTATTTTTTAATCCTTATAAACTTGTATTCTCTTCACCACATCCCCACACTTCTTATGTTCGTATTTTTAGGGTGGAGGGTGGAGGCATCCTCACTTCTATTTTTTACATTCCATCCTCCACACCAAAGTATTTCTCCTTCATCCACCCTTGGACCCAATTATTCCCCTTTCTCCACACCCTTAATTTATTGGCTTCCACACTCCACTTTCCTTCAAGATAAAGGGAGAAGGAATCCTTTGTATTCACATCTATGCATTTCATTTGTCTTATGGTCTATTCACCTGTGTTTGTATTTTGTATTCCCATCCATCAATTTCCTTTGTCTCATGCTCTATTGACCTCCCTTCATTGTTTCCCTTGCTAGACCACATCTACTTAACTATGGAAAAGGGTGGGGGTATCTTCCACCTCCCCTTCAATGCACGCTCCTCCACCCCCATGCTTTTATACATTTTGTTATCTCCTTCCCCTTTGTGTTTCACGTTTCACTTGGGTTGGAGGGTGGAGGTAATCAACCTCCATCTTTCAATCACATACCTATCACTTACCTAGACGTCATTTTGCCTCCACCCCATGCTTCTATTCTCCATTACCTTTGTTTTACTCACATTCAACTCTCCTTGCTCCTATGCATTTCTTATATTTCTTTCACTTATGTAGAGGATAAATGTATTCAATAATCTAATTTCAATTGTTTTCCTCCACGCCACATCCAATGCTTTCAATATCTCGACTTCAACATACAAGTGGTTGTCAATGGCTAAGTGACAAGTGACAACCATTCAATGACATGTTAAAACAATGGAAAGGATGGAAATTGTGACTAAGGTATTTGTGGGCATAGGGTCAATGATAGATGGAAGGTAGGTGGTGACCAAGGTGTGAGATGGAACATGAATACAACATGTGGGCCCAAAATTAAGTGAAGGACTTAGATGAAGATGTGTGTTGAAGAAAACTCCACTCTATCACATAATATAATGGGAAGGTATTTTGACATATAAACACTAAATATAGTGTCCACCTAATCCATGTGAGATAAACATTGAAGTGCAAAATTCAAAAATTGAGGATGAGTGGGCTAGGATCTATTGATGATTGTAGATTGGACTTACAAAGTTTGTATCTTGAGCTAAACATGGTCAAATCAAGCATATGAGGACTTATTGGAGCATTAATGATTTTAGGTATGCAATGACACGGCCCATTCAACAACTTGTGCATTGCATGTGGGGTCCACCTTGGATTCAAAATAACATGTCTTGTTTAAATATAAAATTTGAATTTTTAAATGTTTCAGACATCAATTCTCTCCTTTATCCAAGAAATGCTTGAAAATAAAATAACAATCATATGTATTTCATTGGGAATCCATATTATTTCATCTACTCAGTAACCAATCAGTCACCATGGAGGGTCAATTATCTAATTTACAAAGGAATTTGCAAGGGCCATACTATTCCATCTGCCTCTCTGACTTCATTAGTACCGATATCTACAAAAGAACTAAGGTTATACAATACAATTTTGATCTTTGAAAGGAAAAATGTGACACGTGCCTTACATTACTTGGCTCATTTTTTTACATGACCAGTCATGCTAGAGTCTTCCTTCTGTGCTTCCTTTATTGAAAATTATTTTTGAAAGATGCTTCCTCCAGTCATAAATATCTACTTCATGCAAGTCTTCCTTCCGTGCTTTCTCCGTTGAAAATTCATCATCAAAAGAAGCTTCCTCTAGTTGTAAATAATTGTCTGTATTTGGTGGTCCACTAATGTTATTTACATGGAAATTCAAATTTGCATCGCTATGGATTGCAGATCTCTAATTAATTCATACTAGTGTGGTTTATATTGTTACTATTGTAATATTGTTACAGAAGAAAAGGATACAAAATTATGGAGTTACACTCATACTAATGAGGTTTATATTGTAATATTTACAGAAGAAAATAATATTGTACCAATTTGTGTTCTTTCTGGTTGGATAGCATGATGTCACTAGGTTACAATTACAAAAATACTTGCTTAGTAACCTTAAAAAATTGCAAGGATTTGACCAAATTTGGCTCAAATTATCTGAAATGAAATGAAATTTAATAGACCACATTGTTTTACCATATTTTGCTCGAAGTACCTGGAATGAAATGAAAATTACCAGGATACATTTAAAATGCCCTATAGATCAAAGTCTCATAGGTTGATTTATTTTGCAATTAAGGATAAAGGACAGGTTGATCTCTTATGCAAATAAGGACAAGCATATTTAGGCTATTTTAGAAGCTCACAAGTATATTGTGATTGGCCATATAGTTGCAAAGACGGTTCCCTATACGATTTTAGTGAATGATCCTTTCTCTCAATAATCAAATTTCTTAAAACAGGGGTATCAAGAAATATAAATGAATTGTATTCCACAGAGTAAAATGACATATGAAGTACTTGGGAAAACTCCATTTCATCTTGCCAAATAGTTAGTCTTTAATTGTGGCAATGCAACAATTGCTGCAATGGAGTAAGGAGGTAATGGGGAAAATGCTAGCTTGGTTAACTATAAGAAAAAAATTACACACGACTCTTCTGTATAAATTCACCATAAAGAGATGCTAAGAAAGTTGGAATAGAAAAACACACTAGTTGCTCATGCATTGAAGTCAAAAAACCACCCTAGGTTTATATAAGACATGCTTGCAACTACATCTTAGGAAGACTCATATTATAACTCCTATGTCTAGTGATTTACAAATAATTGATAATGGCCCAGCGAGACTCATCAATCTCTAAAGGCTCACTCTGTCATAGGAATAGTTCCACCAGCCTCCAGAATCTGATGCTCAAGGTGTGAATCACCAGACAAGCCATACCATCAGATAAGAGTGAATTATAGCCCAATCTCAAGTCCTTCCAAGTAGCAGTGTTTGCAGGATTACATATATATTGCATTTCTTGCTTGAATATATATAAACTATGCATCTTCTCCAAAACTGTCTCTAAAAAGAACCATTAGATTTTGTACCACAAAGGAATTTCATGTGGTTATTTTATTGTTACTAACCATTGTGATGAACAACGCACTTGATATAATAATGTTACCTGAAAGAGAGTCTCAAGCTTGTCCTTAACAAGGTAATACTCATGTTTCAGTTACTCCAGACATTGGAGGCAACTACAAAAAAGGAAAATATAGGACTACTATTAAGTTAAACCTATCCAAATCCTCTACAGACAAAAAAGACTAAATATCACATTGCTTTCAATATCAAAATTAAAGAAGAGCAACTAGATTCCAGATTTAAGGTGCATATTAAAGCTACATATGGTATGTTATGAAAAAAATGATTACATCCAAACAACAACGCTCCATTTCCCCCTAACAAAATTGCTCTTTATTGCATAAAGACAACAATCATAGGCTATGGGCTGAAGGATTATTTTACGTTTTAAATCTTCCCACAAGCTCTTCCTCTCACTGGTTACACTCAAACTAAGCCCATCTTTGCTACGAGAATCCAAATTTGTGCTAAGATCATCAATAATTGCATTCCACGACACAAAAATACCTCCTCGATTGAACCAGAAAACCACAATGCACAATGACTTTACATATTGTAATAAAGATGCATATAGAAAAGACAAGTTTAAGTATTCAATATAGTAGGATTAGGCAAGCGTATTGACTTGGGTCTTAAAATACCAGAGCTACTCAAAATATGTAATTCCAAACCCTTTCCCTAGGTTGAGTATATGAAGGATTAAACACAAATATATGCTTACCAAAGAGAATATTTTACTCAATTCAGATTACCACTCATTCTTTTCTATTGTTTTACTTCAGAAAGTTCAGATTTCATTTTATAAAGTCGATCCCTTGCTACATTTCTATGCCCAATTCCTTCATTCAACCAAAATCAACCACAACGGTCACCAATGAATTATGTTATTTTCATACTCAAATCATAGTTCAAGAACTTATTATATTGTAATTTGTTTTTGTAGATTTCCAAAGTTGTCCAACATATTCAATTGTTCTTTCACGTTATAAGAAAAAAAAAACATTTGAAAGCAAATTGCTATGCAAGTTACAACACCTTCATGGATAATATTGCAATGACATAATCACACAAGGAATGCAATGAAGCAAAAGGGGGAAGACAACATCCCATCATAGTTTGCAATGCAAAGCCATGTAAAATCCCAAATATATATTTGAGAAAAGTAGTGTTTTTAACATAATAGCAACGTACCCATAAGCCAAGATATGACCAATCTTAACTTTGATTGATAAATAACTATCCACACGACTCATACAGAACAAAAGGCATCAACTACCTTAACTATTTATCACATTTGTCTCCACTAAGGATTGTGAACATTGTTTACTATGTGTATTAATCACAAAAAATGTGACACTTTCAACAACATTGTCTAAACTGGATAAAGACGATTCCACAATTAATTTTCCAAGCACCTTTCTCGATCAACTTCAGACATATTGGCCGAGATATTCTTCACTTGTGAATTTCACATGTGGGTAGAGATGACTAGCCTCCACACAATTGAGTTGAATTGTAGCTTCTTTAGAATCATTTGAAGCTTTTTCACTAGAATAACCTTCAGCTATATGACCACCATCACCTAGTTGCACACAACCCCTACACCAATATGTTATTAACAAGGGTCCATCCTAATTGGTATAAAAAAAAATGTTTTCAAGGAAATTCTAATGGTTGACTGAAACAAAGTCATTAATGTTGTTGGAGAAACATCTGCAACAAGAGGATCTATTAATTCAACAGCATGACCATCCAAAAAATGGCACGTAGATAGATAACCTCCATAGAAAACATGGATCATAGTAGGTATGCAACAAAATATTTATCTTTATTGTTCATGAAATGCTAACCAACCAAAAGGACCATCTCCGCAATCCATAACAAGGAAGATATTCGTGGATGAAGTTGCTTGTTAAACCATAAATAGAAAATTCGTGAAAGAGGGCACACATAGAAAAAAATCCCAAACAAAAACTTCGATCTCTAGATATTTCTTTGCAAAAGGATCCACCTATGCACACTTAACAACTATCTAACTGACTCTTTGAAAAAAAACACTAACACGTTATATAATTATACCCTTGTCCCTCATGTGTAAACAATTTTCATGAGTCACAAAATGATAATGACACAATCCTCTTCTCAATTCTAACTCTGTATTTTTTAAATCACTATCCACTCCTCTAACTCATCATTTTTGTTTTGTTTCTTAAAAAATCACTATCCATTACATTCCCTCATTTTTCTTTTTTTAAAATCATTATTCATTAATGACACATCTTCAAAATGATAACTGCATGACATTCAAGTACCAAGTCAATGAAAGATAAATCACTAATAGATCGTACAAAACATCTATAAATGCCCACTATACTCATAAGCAACCTTTGCAATGACCAAAATGCCAAAATGACATGAACAGTTAAAAGTGTCATTAATATATTCCAATCCATAAGAATATATTAGATTGAATTCACTATTCAAAAATGCATTTTTTTTAATGTATAAATGCATATTGGTAACCTGTTCATCAACATTTCATTCTCCAAAGCAAGAACTTGAGCAGTATATACACAATCTTGTTCAAATGAAAACATGATTTTTTTTAAATTATTATGAGTTATTTAGGACAAAAACAACTAAATTGAATTTAAGTAAATATTGTGCAAGATGTTTTTAATCTCGAAGGTACAACTATATAATAACTATCTTCAAGTTCACTCTTAAGATTGAAAAGAAAAATTAAAGGACAAGTTTGTATGACAATACTTATAGGTTCTCCCACCAAAGCTTGAACTGAACAAGAAAACACTTTACAAAAGCAATGGCAACAATTATTCACAATATTGAGCTAATAACATTTGTGTGAGGCCTTTGGCTACACCATCATCTTTCTTATCAAGGTTCTAGCGTGCACTAATTCTACATTGTCTACACCATCATCTTTCTTATCAAGGTTCTAGTGTGCACTAATTCTACCTAGTCTTATTTGTTATACCGCAATAAATCCAACATTGGGATTCTTCTCCCGAAGAAAGCTAGGCCTAAGCAAACCTTGACTCTTTTTATTTGAAAAAATCATTACTCTTTTGCCAAGGTCATTAAACCTCTTGTTTCTTTTTATGTTTTAAAAGTAGAGATATGATATCCCTCTTCCAAAAATCTCAATGTGTCCTCCTAACTATACTTGAGTGGGCAATATTTCCTTGATTATTGTACCACTAAAAGGAAAAAATAAATTGAAGTGCACATCTCTAATTCAAGATAGTACATATTTCATATTATTTTATCAAATAATATTATTTTATCCAAAGTAATTCAAGACATTGTATTTCAATATTTTTCAACATCTTTACCCTACTCATATCAATAAGGTTTTGACAATCAAATTGTTGCTCATAAAAGGTTCCTTGTTCCACAAATAAGAATTCATATAAATCAATTTAATCATTGGCACAAGAAGGAAAGCCATAACTTTATAATTAGATTAGTGAAAACACTAACTTTAAAATTAGATTATTATTATTATTATATTACATGTAAAAATATCTATAACCATTTATTGGAATTTTTGGAATATCTTGTAAAATCAAATTGTATTATCTTCCATTCTATGGTCAATCACATTAATGTTATATATCTACCATATATACATAATATCACATGGAAATCATCCCATCAATAAAGGTGAAAATAACTATATTAATTGATCAAATCGAGAAATAAGTCACATATCACTTAAGGTTGCTGCACTTGTTTATGGAAGCTATTCTCCCTAGTGAGACATGAAGACTTCATCACCTAGGATAAAATCATGAAAGATTTTGATGCATGTTCATCCATTGAAAAGTGTCATTAAGGCATTTTCACACTCCACAAGGCATTGCTATGCATTTGAAGGAATTAAATGTCTTGAACTTGTTGGCATCATTTGTGAAGGGGTTTCTAGAACGTTCTTCATGAAATAGTGACATGTGTCATTTAGAATCCCTCTCACATGATTAAAGATGAACTACAAGAGGAGCTTCCATCAACGTGGAAGGTTTTTGAAGAATTTCATGGCATATTAAATGAGTTGTCTAAATAGGGGACTTTTTTACCACGGTTTCCGGTTGGGTTTTACCAATATTTTGTCATGAATCTTCACGGAATTTTCAAAACATTTAAAAACACTGCTAGATTTTACAGAGTGTGGGTGTTTGGGGTTTTCCTATCACCTAATTTCATTTATGAGCTTAAAATCGCCTAACAAACAACAAAAATTACAGATTTTGTAAATTAAATTCACCAGACTCCGGCAGATAATCAGCCTGAAAAAGTAAAAAAGTCCCCTAGTTAGACAGCTCCTTTCACAAGCTCATAGGAAAAGGCGTGCTCCACAATTTCTGAACTTGTGTGGTGATTTTGGGAAAAGAATATACCAAAAAACCCTTGTTGGAGAGTGCCCAAGAAAGACATGAGACACATGGCATAAAAAACCTTACATACATGTGAAATCCTAGGTGTAAATAGAGAAAGGATGATCATTTTAACTTTAATAACTCTTCCGTTGGTTCTCCTCTAAGACAACGAATGAATTCCTATAAGGAACTAAATCTACTATATGAAAATGACTTGGAAAGGGTTGTTTGACTAGGGAAAAATATGGGTTTTAAGAGTTTTAGTAGTAAATTTTAGATTTAACAAGACATAAGAGAAATGATGAATTTTTATGTTTTAAGGGTGTTTTAAAGAAAAAGACAAAATACTATATTTAAATTGGACATATAGGTCAAGTGTATAAATTTAGAGGGTTATTTTTAGTAAGTAATTAGGGTAAACAAAGCATTCTTATTGTCAGCATTAGGAGAAATGATTCCAATAATTAAATTTACTAAGTAGGAAATTATTCCAATAATTGAATTTACTAAGTATAAACATTGTGTCAAACATAATTTCAATGAAAGAATGATGGGAAATTGTTGTAGTTTCTATTGTACCATAATTCTAAGTTAGAGGTACTCATAGATATTTGTTTGAGAATATTTTCCATTCCTAGAATGGAATGTAGAGGAGGAAGAGAAATTAATCAAATTAAAAGAATTGAGAAGACAAATTGAAGAATCATAAACATGTTGGAATGGGATTGAAGAGGAAGAGTCTGCAACGTTGAATACAATTACTTTAATTTCTAAAAGAAAGAGGAAATCAGCAAGTAAAGCATCTATAACGGTACCTTGCTTGAAGACATAAACATCAGTAAAGTAGATTGGAGAATTTGAGTTGTACTTCGAATATGAGAAAATTCGAATTTTACTTCAAATATGAGAAGATAGAAGACCTTAATATGATGAAATTCCTTTCCACATAATTGAAGGGATAAGTTGACTTCTAATGGGATTTTTACAAAATCATAAAGTTCGAAAGCATAAAGAGAGAATTCAAACCTAGAATAGGAAGGTGAGCTTGTTGCTCATTGATTATAAATAGGCCTTGTATCGAAATATACAAAATTTCAGATAGAGATATATGATCATTCATGATTACACAAAATAATTTTATAGATTGACCATTAGATCTAGAATTTATGAACTCAAAGATTGAAAAATGGAAAGTTATGCAAATGGTTTAAATTTTCAAATTTGGCATGAATCGAATATACAGTGCTTTCATTTGGTAGAAGAGATTGTTTTAATTACTTTCAAAGTTGAAGAAAAGAGACGAATATTCTTGAGGTAGAGGAACACAACGTAGATGAAACAAAGAAAAGTTGGCCATAAGAGACAGATATTATTGAGGTAGAGGAACACAAGGTAAACGAAATGAAATAGTGGAAGATGATAATATTCTTGAGGTAGAGTAACACAAGGTAGATGAAATGAAATAGTGGAAGATGATACGCGAATGCAAAGAATGAGGATACAACACACATTGGTAATTTGAGTTTGAGAATAATCTATAATCCTAACTGGTATAGAGGTGGAAAATTTATCTGCACTTGTTTCAAGTGTGATATAGTTAATATCATGAATATAGATGTCCAAAAAAATCAATATAATAGAGAATGGAACAACTAGAACTCATGTTATAAGCAATAGAGTTAGTGGTTGGCAATAACATTTTGGAAATTAAGCATGAGCTATGCAATATTTTGATTTTTTCAAGTGTGATATAGTTCGATATCAAGCATACATATATCGAAAAAATATCAAAATGATAGAAAATGGAACGCAACTACAACAAATGTTACAAGCAATAGAGTTAGTGGTTGGTGAGAACATTTTGAAAATTGAGCATGAACTATGCAAAAAAATGATGTTTAAAAGAAACCATTCTTGGAATTTGTTTGTACCGGGAGAAAATGTATGGACTCAAAAATAATCATATGCTGAACCAATTGTATTGTACAAAGGTGGAAGATAAGGGCTCATGGTTTGTTGTTCTCTATTGGGAAATTATCCACATCATTAACCTAGAGGTGGATAGGCACCACAAAATTGTCTAGTTTGTCTAGTTTTAGCATCTTGTTGGGATGCCTCACAAGGAGGTGGATTCCCATGCCTTGGTCCTTGGCCCCTCAATTGGCTATAATGATTTTGTTAAAAAGAAAGCCAAAGTGCTATGGATGAGCAGGGGATTTTTAAGCAAGCCAAGTAAATGAAGATCCAGTGAATATAGAATCTCAATTGGATAAGATCAACAAGTTACATTATTAGATCTATATGCACATTTATGGAATTGTAGGAATTACACTTAACAATCTTCAATTGAATTATTAAAAATAGAATATGCAAGAATATTTTAAAGGGAACATCTTAGCTTAAGCTGAGTTTCTTCATTATTATTTCTTGAGAAAGTTAGGACAAAGTTCTTTTGTTGAAAGAGGTCCATATTTCATGGGTAGGACTGGTTTATATGTGAAATCCAGAATTTTGGTTTGATGTCAACATGGATACACAATAAATATTCCCAAACTAAGCAAGGTTCAGGGTTACTTTCAAAATTTTGTGATGGGTATGTATTTTCAGGCATAAAAGAATTTGGCAAAAACTGCCAAAGTAAGGCAGACAACCAAGGAAAATAAATTTGCTCAATACAAATTGCACATAGAGGAACCTATGGTGCAAATCCAATGGAGGAGATGATAGATGGCCTGATTTTAATTCCAAAAGATAAAAGGTAACAAAAACTATACTAACTAAGGTTTATTGCAAAATGATGTTAACGCTGTTGTTTGAAATAATATAATAGTACAAACTATACTAAGTAAGGTCTATTGCAAAAAGATGTTAAAACTGTTGTTTGAGATAATATAATAATAGTTTTCAAAGCTAAAATTTTCCAGCCTAGAAAAATTGTAGAAGGAGAACCATAATCTATGAATGTACATTTCAAATTTTTGGAATATGTGATTTAACATTCTCTTTTCCTGTCAAGAATAGAACATATTTATGATGTATGTTTGGTCTATCCCATCGCAGATACTTGGTAAGCATGGGTATATAAATGCATTTGTATGTCGGGAAGCTTTCAGTTTATTTTAAAATCAAATCTTTGAATTTTTCACATGGATAGCAATACTCGTGGTTAAGCAAACACGAATCCAAAGTTAAACATGGAAGGCACCGAAACTGTACATTTAGGATTAGAAATGCAACAAATTTAAAATATAAAAATTATACATTTATGAAGGAAAATGCAACAAATGAGAAAGCTAAAAATGTACATTTAAATAGAGAAATGCAACTATTTTATGCAAAGTTGTACATTTTTGCCATGCCAACTCATGCCATTCCATCCCTGCCCTTCCCATGTAATGCCATCTAATCCCATCCCATCGATGAGTCCACCATTATTTCTTGGTATATCGTGACTCATATCAGGGGAGGGATTCTGTTGAGCGATAGCGAGCCTCTCTCTTCCTATCTCTTAGCCACCATGAAGAGACACCACCACACTTTTGTTGTACCCAATTGATCAGCGAATGTGGAAATTTATAAAAACAATTCAACCTAGGTTGTTCACTCTTTTAGGATGTGTACACCTTGTACTCACTTCAATCAACTTCTAGTTAATGACGTAAAAGTAAACATCCCCCATTACCAAATGTAAACATGAAGATCCAATCTCTATTTGTCATCAATAATCATAGATCCTTAGAAACAACATAAATTTATTATAGATGATCTATAATCTAGACTAATTTATGTAAGAAGATTTAGTTTGCATTCTAAAACAAATGAATCTGAATTTAGAGTAAAATTTGAAACAAATGGGAGCATGCCCATGTTTTTAGGGAAATTGAAAATTGGTTCAACACATACGATTCCAAGAATATGGTTGTAAGCCAAGCCATCATAGCAAGCATTGATAATTCTAATGAAGAGTTGGGATGTTTTGCTTGCGGAATATCAATGCATTGGTTTGCTTGAAATGGGAGAGATCGATGCATTGTTGGATCTCAGAGACAACAGAGTCAAAACCCACATGAAAAAAAATTGGAAGTCTAGATCATGAAGATAAAGGTGCCAATAAGCATGATTTACCAAAGGGTGCCCCATAATTAGTAAGCATAGGTGAATGTAGCATAACTAACAGTAAGATCGAACCAACAACTTAGTTAAATATAAATTCCTCTCTATAAAATGAAAATTAAGTAAGATGGGTTACCAATTTTCATGAGGAGATGGACAGTCCTGATGAGGAATGACTGGTTGGACAAAGATAGAGCCCTCTGCAAGTCTTTGTCATCTATGAATATGCTCCCATCTTGATCACACATATGAAAAGACCTTATGATTTTTGTATCTGTGCCCGGTGCAAATGTCGGTTGTGCAGGAGGGTAACGGTAAGGTTGTGGACCTCCAGACCCACCATTATTTGAATTTATTTCATACCAACACTAATATAAATCAAGTTGAGGATTACAAGACAATCTACCAAGCTTGGAAAATGTTTTGTATTAGAAAAGAAATGCAATTACCCTTCTCTATTTCTCTGTTCACAAAATGCACAGAATGATACACATTCATTTTTCACTCGGTGCACTCCTATGTTGTTTATTTAAAACAAGGAAAGTCAGTTCATTTATCATCTTGACCAATAAACATTACTGGACAGAAAAGCCATGGTTAGTGATAATTTGCAACAGAAACCACAATAAGAAGATTAAAAACAACTATTCACAAGAGCCAAGCTAAAATTCTTATCCAGGTACATCCTGTTTTCTCCACTTAGATAACTTGAGCTCCAAATTAGGAAATTAAGGCCTTTGGAATAATTTTTGAAAGTAGGATCTACAAGCTGCGGTGTACTCTGATAACCAGTACATCGAAATTCAGTCAAAGCAAAAAAATACTTCTAAAACACAATGGAATAAAAAAAACGAGTAAATCCTCTCAGTCTCTAGCAACAGAGCTTCAAACCTGAACAAAACTAAGAAAACTTTAAAAGGCGTGGTGTTCAACAAAGATGGTTAGCTCAGATCTAATTTGCAAGGTATCATACCTACAAATTACAAACTTCAAACGAGTAATGTAAAAATAGAAATGGCAATAAACCCTTGAGTGGTAGTAACATTGACCTCTTTCCAGCATTACAAAAAATTTCCCTTCTCAATAAAAAAAATTAAACAAAAACCATTGTAAGACAAAACACACATCCAATTTGCTACAACCACAATAAGGCTCCTCATGGAAATAATAATAAAGGAAAACAAAAGAATGGATAAACCATTAAACCGATCTCCAATGTGTTTGAGGCATTCTTTGATTTGCCTAATGTACACAACAACCCCTTTCAAATAGCTCTGCTGGATCCTTCCAAGGAAGGTGATTTAGGAAGTGCCCTAAATCAACAGGACTGCTATGAGGACAATAATAAATAGAGACCATGATAACAGAAGCTAGCCTCCCAAGATATTATGGGAACGAAGTGTATATACCAAAGAATCTGCAATTTTAGTTTAATTCACCATAAGTTGTCCAAGACACAAGAAATTGGAGAAGCTCATGTCAATTCTCCTATGTGTAAGAGGGGTTGTTGTCATTCTCAACTATTGTCAAAGAAATGTCATTTACTAATGCATAAAAGCAACTTTCAATTTCCTTATAAGATTTTCATTTTAACACCTTTCAGTTTCATTGTAAGATTTTCGTTTGAAAAAGGCAAGAGGCAACCAAAATTTTCCGCTCATGTCTAAACACTGACAAGAAACATGAAAAGCATCAATATGAACATCGAATTTGAATCTTTTAGAGCTAGATATGCATATAGGTTGGAGGTAAAATGCATCTGAAATAGATACAAGGTGGGATATGCACATAGAAGATGTGAACAATGTACAGTTGAAAACATTTCAGCAAATACAAACCAGTGGAAAACACAATGAACTAAAACTAATAGCAACTGATCCAAAATAATAGGACCTTATAATATGAAAAACACAGTAAGTAAATACTTTTGAAACATTTAGAAGTATTTACTTACGGTCGCCAGTCTGAAAGTCCCTTTAACAAAATAGAAACAAGTTCCAAGCATGATATGAAAATGGGTAATGGGCAACATGCTTTATAGGAAATTAATATGAAAAAACAAAGTTAACTTAGGTTACCAGTCTGAAACACACTTACATAATAGAAGTAAATCCAGAGCAGGATATGTAGATGGGTAATGGGCAAGATGCTTTATAGGACCTTAATATGGAAAACATAACAAGTAAATACTTGGTGGCCAGTCTGAGAGTAGTTTAAAAATAACATAAGCAAATTCAGAGCGGGATTTGCGGGTGAATAATGGGTAAAATTCTTTAGAGGACCTTTATATGAAAAATATAGTAAGAAAAATATTAAGATCGCCAGTCTGAGAGGGGTTTTACAAAAATAAGGAAATTCCAAGAAGAATATGCAGAGGGGTAAAGGGAAAAATGCTTTAATGATAGTCATAGGGTAAACTTATGTAGCAGAGACAGAGTCACAGACAAACTCCATAAGATCAGTTCCAGAAAGATAGCACGTGGAACATAGGAAAAATAGTTCCAGTGCAAGATAGCCATATGAAATGTAACCAAAATGCATTGGGAGTAATTTCAGAGTAGAAGATGCATATAGATCATGGATAAGTTGCATTACAAACAGTCACAGAGAAATATAATTGCATTTAAAATGTTTCCAGTGCCAAATTTGCAGTGAGATATAAACTGAATGTATGGAAAACGATTGCAAAACAAGTTATGAATAAGAAATCTAGGAAAAACCTACATCTAAGGAGGATATGCGCATGGGATTTTCGCAAAATGGATGAGAATCAGTTTCAGCTCAAGATGTGCAGTTAGGACGTAGTTAAAATACATCAAATGTGGCTTCAGAAAACAAAGATGCAAATAAGTCACAAGCATAATGCATTTAAGAGAGTATTGAGCAAGAATTGTAGTTTGGCCATAAGTAAAATGCATGGGACATCGCGAAGAGTAAGATATGTGATTGGGTCAAACAAAAAATGCAGTAATAGACCAGTTTGAGCCATCACAGGTAACGAAAAACATAAACGGTCTCACAGCTGAATATCTTTATGGATTTAAGACAAAACACATTCAAGAGATACACTTGAGGGCGAAATGCATTAAAAACTATTATCATGTTAAAGAAATCATACACCATGGAGGAGGACTAGTTATGTAGTAATCTATTCCTGGAAGCTGATCCTTGGTTGGATGAGGCTGTAATTCATCCACCTTCGGAACTCCACCACCGCCACCTCCTCCTCCTCCCCCCCTCCACCACCACCACCTCCTCCTCCTTCCCCTGCACCACCACCGCCTCCCCCCACCATACTTACAACCATACTTACAACACTATAACCAGCTCACAGAATTTCCTCCAGCACTCCCTAATCACAAGTGGAAACCATTGCTAGAACCACAGCAATAGCGTTCGAGCGCCTCTTGTAATGATTCTGTCAGGAAAGAAACAAACAAGAAAACTAAGTGTTATACACTGGCTATTCGTGATTTTAACAGCTATTGAAGAAATTTAGACATGAAATCCATGTTTCCCACCTTAAACAAATACCCCCAAAGCACAAGCAACCAAATGACAGCTTATGAGAAATTGTGACAATAATATTCAAATAATCATCAACAACTGGACTCTATAAACAACCAAACGACAACAAATGGAGGTAAATTTGTGAAAAAACACCCAAATAATCTAAAGCTACTGGAGTCTACTAACATAAATATTCAAAAGGCTCTGCAAAAAGAATCTGTTGTGCCAAGATCATGATTGCTAGATAAAAGCTCCACCTAGACTAGAGGTAAACACTAAAGTTGTGAAGAAAGAATGAAGGAGGAATTACCAGATGCACAATGTACTAACAGAACAAATGTCATGACCCTATGATTGCACTGCTTATATTCATCATCGTTGAAAGGGGTTTGATTACAGGAAAGATCCAAGGCTTCAGCTTCATTATATCCCCTTGTTCTTTGCACAATAGCAGCCCTACAGTCCCCTACATTCGCAACATACAGAGTTTTGCCCCTTACGAGCACGGCAATAGCCGTGGTGCCACTCATAGAATCATCAGAGCTGCTCATTAGTAGCCTGAAATGCAGAATGATAGGCTGAGATGGTGTCCGTGGATAAAAGTGGCTCCTTGAGAAGAATTTCGGTGAGTCTCTTCTTGACGAACTCCTCGCAATCTTCTCCATACTGCCCGTGGCCATCAAACACTCCAAAAAAATGGTTGTTAGGGTTGTTTTTAAAGGAGGTGTGGATTCTGTGGCAGGTGTGGATTTCGTTAGGGCGATTGTGTAGTTCATCGGCCGCTCCCTTTCCCTTAACTTTTACCTTGCCCTCTACTGAGCGTTTTGGGAGCTAGAGCCATGAGCTCTTGCACATTTCCATGCACACAACCCATTGAAACAGCAACAAAAATGGAAATTGTATCAGTTAACAAGCAGAAAGGCCTTTGGGAGCAGATTCGATCCCTGTTGACAAGTCTCGAGCTGAGTCGTGTGAAGCAGTTGAAGATGGAAGCGGAAGAGGGGATTAAGATGGCAGGTCGCGTGTGGAAACTGGCAATGAGAACGAAATACAAGGTTCCTACCTTCGCACATATGCCAGAAAGGCTATGGCATGTCAGAAAACACTGACAAACCAAGAAAATTCAACAACAAGTTCGAAGAAGAGCGTGACAGCAAGAAGATATACATGGTGATTTTTGTTATACACGCGGCGCATTTTTATTGCATAGATGGACGACGGTGCTACAGTAGTTAAAAATTCAACTTCTGAGAGAAAACGCCTTACGGCGTAAATATAAAAAATTGAAAAAAATAGTGAAATCAATGCAAATATAAAAATTTAAAAAAAATAGTGAAATCTATGCAAATATAAAAAATTAAAAAAATAGTGAAGAATAATATGAAATGGTGATCGATAAACTTTATTATTCTTGACACGTAATTTCGACTTAATAAACTATATGAGTCACCTTATGCCTCATCAGCATCAATCCTGACCAGGACAGCTACGATTATGGCAGACATACATAATAACTAATTTATTTGTCAAGTATACGGTAAGGTAGTTTTCTGTAGGTCCCATTCAAGGTGGTTTCACGTCAGCTACTGTTGTTTTCCATCGTAGTTTTCCGTAGGTCCGGTTGGATGTGGTTTTACGTCAACTAGTAATGCTTTCTGATCGTGCTGGTCTATCTTAAAAAAGACTGATTAAATCTAAAAACGATGATAGTCAACGTTGTAAGGTGTGAGACTGAGTGGTGGAACCGTGGAATCATGAATTCCATGTGGGTTAAAGAACAACCGTAGGATTTGGGGATTTGGTACGTTTATTTAGAAATGAAAAGTGTGATTAGATAGCCCCAATTTGTATGGCCCAACGATCATATGGATCAGGATAAGATAGACACAAGAGACTACTGTCCACCTTGTCACACCCGAGTGACCACAATGAGGAACACAGGTCAAAAGTGTGACAGGCCCACGGAAACTTCAATGTCTGTACTCAACTCTAACCCCAAATCCCGAGGGCCCCAAGTAACTCTAACCCCACCTTGAGTCATTGATCCAAATCTTAACTCACCTTCCCATATACTCAATAATCAGCTTCAGGTATGTTGACAGGCATTGAGAAATTCCTCCCTTTTGACCAATAATCTAAACACTTGTGTGAGTGATGATTTAAGTGGTTGGTGAGAAAATTTGACAAGCGAGTGTGCAATTGGACTTAACAGATTTTTATCATTAAGGGGAAGAGTCATTTTCCTTAAGTTGGTTTTGAGTGGTATTTCAATTTACTAGTTTTCACTGGTTAAGATCTCGTGTTCGATCCTTAAGGAAATTAAGAAGATCATGTGCAACTTCGTGTGGGGAGGATTGGAGACTAACCTTGTTTCTCATTTGGTAAAATGGCATGCTGTTACCCGACCTTATAGTTGTGGGGGATGGAATATCAAGAACCTCGATTGGTTTAATATTTCACTCAGGATGAAGAGTATGTGGTTGGCTTTGACAAGTAATGGTATTTGGAACAAAATTATACAGGCTAAATACCTGCAAAAGTTATCACTGATTGGTTGGGTTTGGAAAGACAATCATCCAGTGGTGAATACTTCTATCTTTTGGAATGGTTTTATCCGTGTTTTTGGATGGTTGAGTAAGTCTCTTTGCTGGAAGGTGGGTAATGGGAGATCATTACAGGTTGGCATTGATCCCGTTGTTGGTTTGGAACAAAATTTATGTCTCTCACGGTCATTAATTGACTATCTACAGGATTTTGGCATTCAAACGCTCAATCAAGCCATAATTGGATGTGATTTGGCAACCTTTGGGTCGTATTGGTTCTCAGCTAAAGACCTGGACCTTACTGGTGATCTATACTTGGAATGTGAGAGGTGTGTTTTTTCTTTGTATTTGGTGGGTCTGCATTTGACAGAAGCTGAGGAATAATTAGTGTGGTCTTATAACTTTGCGTCGAGTCAGATAACTCTGAAACTGGCACATGGTTTTCTTGTTGGCATGCACTTGGTGTCAGTAGACTGTTGGTAGTATAAGGAGCTTTGGACTTGGAAATTTCTATTGAAGATTAAATATTTTACTTGGCTTTACCTTAACAATAAGGTGAACACTTGGGATAATCTATTGAAGAAAGGTTGGATAGGCCCAAACCTCTATCATTTGTGTTTTGATAGGGCTGAATCGGTGGAGCACAATTTCATTGACTGCATATTTGGTAAGTCGGGAAGGAATGATCTTTTCTACTTGAAAAAAAAAACTCAATATAAACTTGCACGCATCCATTCGTCACTCATGAAGCGCTATGAACACATGTGATCATGGCCACAATCGTTGTAGTTCTCTCCACCAAGATGTGTTGAACAACCCACTCTATGGTAGCGGAATATAATTGCACAATTTTATCCATGGGGATGTTTGACGAATTTTTTTTGTTAATATATTATTCGAATACTTCCATAATTGTTCAATAATTACTAGTATAAAAATACTCATTTAACAAGTAAAAGATGTCACTACTCTTAGATGAGATAGACAATCTAGTCGCTGGCACAAACAATGGCGATGTTGCAATCTCACACAATGTGGTTTGGTTGTGTAAAAGTGGTTGGGCATGTAATTTTTTTGGTCACCTATATCTCTTATATATTAATACATTAATTACGTCGAAGGCGTTTAACAATGGAGATGTAGTCTTGCTAGTATAGCTTTGATTCCTCGTCGGTTTGGTGAATGGGATTATGACACGTCTCCTGTGATGTGGCACATCTCCTGTAGATTTACGGCGTGGAAATGAGAGCGGCCTTTCAACTCAATGCAGATTGTGGGAATTTGGATAACGTCGTCCCTTTCCAATGACGAGGCAACCATGGTGGATGCCGTTAAGTGCAAAAACCTATGGAAAGATGTTGCAAATGGTGGGACAGATATTTCCTTCAAAGGAGATCAGCGGACATTAAAAATGTTGGCACATACATGCTCATCCAGAGGGTATTTTTCTTGTAGATTGAAGCAAATGAGATTCGGTTGCAGGGGAAGGTGAGTCATGGACTGTGCTCTTTGTTTTAATGCTTATTTTTTAATTTGATAGAGGGAATAAGAAAAAAAAACTTTGTGGATAAGTAATAATCCTGAAACCACAAAATGCCTAGCTCCATGGATCCGATAACTTCCTACAACCATATCTTGTACCCTTTTCGCACACACAGTGACCCGATTAAAGCCCCAGGTTTTTTAAAATCCCAACCTCTCCAAAAGCCCTAGGAATTTGAGAGATTCTTTTATTTTTGAATATAATCCTTCTAGGCTTTAGTGATCCATTTTACCCCCCTTTTCAATCGGCTTTAGAAGGATTAACAAGTATGTGCTTTTCTCTCTATTGAGATCCACTAATAGTTATGGGAATACTTTTAGGGTTTCCCAATGGAAGAGAATTGTTATTTAGGTTACTGCTTCGATTAAAGATTTTTCCTCCTCCCAAGCTTTCTGTTTAAATTTTGGTCGATTAAGAAGCTGAGTGATTTTCATAAGTCTTTCTATGCTCCTTATCATGAAGCAGTTTTAAAGGAATGTTTCATTTGCTTTGATTTCTTGTTTAGTCAATAAGAAGTAGGTCTGAAGGGGTATAAAAGACTCCAAAAAGTAGGAGACATCATATTGAACAAAGTCACTATCACCAGGAAGAGAAAAACTAAGTGATTTTCCTAAGTATTTCTATGCCCCTTATCATGAAGGAGTTTTAAAGGAATGTTTCATTTGCTTTGATTTCTTGTTTATTCAATCAGAAGTGGGTCTGAAGAGGTATAAAGCATTCCAAAAAGTTGGAGATGGCCTATTGAACAAAGTCACTGACATCATGAAGAGAAAATCATCGTTTTAGATAAACTAGCATAGATCCATCTTAAACACGAATCTATCAAGCACCATTTTATGAGTTGTAAATTCTAAACCTTGACATGCATTTTTTTTAATTATTTGTTTTTTTTGTTAATGTTATATAACTTTGTTGACAACATCTCCTCCATACTAGGATGTAGACCACCTTGCCACTCTTGGTGCAATAATTGCAGTTATTGGGTTGAGAGTGTGGTGAGTGGAAGCTCAAGGGTTGATGTACAAAAGCTCGATTCATGGTTCAAAGAAAGATATTATGGTATTTCTGTCATACAAATGAGAAGCAAAATGAAAGTGTCATTTTTATCTAGAGAATGGGGAGATTCTCTTCCTAGATTTCAAGATGACGATGAAGATAATCCTGAGCAACATTTGAAGGATCTTCACACTTGCATGCAATAGTTGGGGATTTTTGATGAATATGTAATGATGAAGTTATTCATGTTATCATTGGAAGGTGATACAAGAAAATGGTTAGAGGGTTTCGTTCAATCTTTCATTTTTAGTGTATGAGAATTTATTTAGAAGTTCTCCTTCAGGACTGTTGTAAAGGGAAAACTGCAGATGAATATTGTTACATCAATAATAAAGAAAACGATTTTTCTCCTGAAGAATTGGCGAAGTACATACCCCAAGATAGTCATTATGATTATGTAGAAGAAGAATTTGATTACAAGTTTTAAAAAGAGAAAATGATAGAATATTTGGAATGGTTTCTAGGCATTATTCTTGCACATGAGGATCATGAAAAGGAAGATGTTGTCAAACACAACAAAACAGATACATCCAGGATGCAACGCTTGTTGCTAGTGCCAATGGTACCAAGGGCTTTATTGAAGACACGCGAGAAAAAAATTCAAGAGAAGGAAGAACTCAAATAGACCTCAAGAATATGGATGTTAGATTTGTTGAAGAAGCCATTAGGCTAGGTATTCTTAAGGAATATGTATCCCAGAATAGCCATAAAGATGCATCTGAATATTTTAGAAAGATTTAATACTACCTCCAGTTATAGAAAATCAAAATTTGAAAAAAAAGTTGAGAATGTCTACATAGAGCTTAATCCTACTGTTGATGGTGTCCTTTCCCACAAGAATCCCCACACCATGAAAATAACCCCATTTTCTAGATTTATGAAGAGGCTTGTGAAAATGTTATCTATGGACATTGATTTTCACGACTTTTAATTGAAAAGGATAGATATGCTTTGAACATAACATTTCCAAGAGGGAATTAATTTGTCATCAAATAAGCCTGCATTCCTAGCAAGCCACATGCCGAGGCTATCACCAGGGAAAGGGATTTAATTTCTTTTAGCTCTAGCTTCATTTGATAGGTTTTGAAACATCATGCTATTGTCTCCCCTTGCTAAACTCCTCTAACCCCTATCATATTGTACATCTCATCCCATACCTGTCTTCAATAAGCACAAAAGATTAACCAAATGGCTTATTGTTAATCCTTGGAATTATTAATTTACAGGGAATTTCTGGAAAGCCTTGTTTAAAGGACTAGGCACACTATTAAATTTCAACACTGCATATCATCATCAAACTGACAAACAAACTAAAGAGTAAATCAGATTCTAGAAGACATGCTTAGAATGTACATAATGGATAAACCAGGTAAGTTGGAAGATTACTTACACTTAGTAGAATTTGCATATAACAATCATTTCCAAGTTTCATCTAGAATGAGTCTGTTTGAAATTATCTATGGATGAAAGTGTAACACTCCAATTTCTTGGAGCAGTCCCGTCGACATATTAATGTTAGGTCTTGAATTGTTGAAAGATATGGAACTAACAGTGAAACAGGCACAACAAAATTTGAAGGCTACCCAAGTCAAGAAAAAAAAAGTTATGCATACTTGAAAATAACTCCTCGAGAGTTCCAGGTAAGAGAACATGTATACATAAAGGTAAAACCCAAGAAAAGATCCCTAAGATTGGAAAGATACTCAAAGTCTACAGCCAGGTATTGTGGGCCATTTGAAATTTTGGCAGAGGTTGAAGCAGTAGCATATCAATTAGCATTACCACCTACAATAAAAGTACATAATGTTTTTCATGTTTCCATTATGAAGAAATACGTTCATGATGCTAGTCATGTGATTGACTGGAATGTAATACAGGTGGAACCCGAATGATAGTTTTTTATGGAACCAGAGCATATTCTCGACAAGAGAGAACTTTTACTTTGGAACTGTACCATCAGACAATCAAGGTGCAATGGAAGCACCTTAGCCCAGAGGAATCCACTAGGGAATTGGAGATTAATATGTGGGAGGCATATCCAATTCAATTTCAAGATGGAATAATGGAAGAATAAAGACATGAAAATAATAACACCGAGGACAGTGTTATCATTTAAGAGGAGGTGTCTGTAACACACCAAATAAATGTATTTTATTATTACTTGGAATATTATTATTTTCAAATATTTTGACAAGAAATTCAAAATGGATGTAATGGATTATTTTATTTAAATAATTAAAATATTGAGAGGAATCATAACTGAAGTAGTTGTTGAAAGAGTGTTTGTTGACCCAAAAGGGGAAACGACTAGTGGCGAAAGATAATGAGTGAGAACTTGTGATGTAGGAGGAATATTCCCCAAAATCAAGTCAAGTCTCCTTGCACATTGATCATATTTTTTCCTTGTGGTTCAGTAAACAGAATCGAGGGTTCTGTAGCAAGTAAGACTTGGTTGCTCAAGAAGTTGGTTAGGAGGAAGGACAACATGTGAAATCATGAACCTCGGTGTCTATTCGGTGAGAATCGATTTTTGGAATCTGTATTTCAACATCTTTCGACCGAACTAATTTATGTTTCAACCAAAAAAAGTGTTCGGCCAAAATTTAAAGTTAACGGTGTGCCTCGTAATGCATGCTTTGCACGGATGGCCAGGAAAATAACGCCTGACAGATATTTTTTCAGTCGAACATGTGTTCGATCGAACATTTTTTCAGCTAAAAAATGTTTTTGGCCGAACAAAGTTTATATATGTATTAATGGAACGTTGTTGTTTACTATTGCGTCGTTTTCCCTATTCATTGTTTTCCCTCTTCGACGCCCTGTGGTGGTACTGGTGCACCTTTTATGCTTGTTTTTTTCCCTCTCTGTCGTTTTCTCAGTTCAACGCCCTATGTCGGTGCTTGTGCTCTGCTGGTGCTGGTGCGCCCTCTCTTCTTTTTTCGTTTTCCCTGTTCGACGCCCTGGTGCTCATGCTCTGCTAGTGCTAGTGCCCTCCCTGCTTGTCTACTCGTGTGCCCCCATCAGTCTGTTGGTGCGCCCTCGTCTGTCTGCTCGTGTTCCCTCATCGGTCTTCTCGGTATTTAGAGCTCTACTCAACGGTCTGCTCGGTCTGTTGTTGCTCCCTCTCAGTCTGTTGTATCATATGGTGGAGATCTATCTTCCATTTGTACGATTGTTCTGGTGGAGCCAGTGGTGCCGTAGTGGATCCTGTGGTGATGTGGTGTATCTATTGTCTAACTACGGTGGTGGAGCCTTGTTGGCCCTTTGTTTAATTGGTTGACGGTGTGGTGGAGCCGTCGTTTGTGTGGTGAATCCGTTGTCGAGTTGCGGTGGTGGAGCCATGTCTGCTCGATCTGCTCAGTTTGTGGATCTCTGTTACAGGTAGGCTGACCATTACCCATGGTATGCAAATTCAATTGTCTGTGATTATTTTATAAATCATGGGCTAGGTTTTTTCTGATTGATCCACCGTGACTGGTTTCGGGACTCTGTTGTGACTATGGATTTATGGATTTATAGCTTATTTTATTTAGTAGTTTTAATTTATCAATATAATCACCCTACGAATGAATAACAAGCATTCTGGCAATGACTATTACTTAGGAAACTTGTCAGGTATTTCTTAATTGTTTATAGTTTGGAAAGGATTTAGGTTAAAGCTATGGAATAAAAAAAAAATCAATTTTGATTAAGGTTGGACAACATATGGAGAAAATTCGACGTGGCTATAGTCAAAAGTAAAACTTGGACTACATGTTGGTAGTTCTCAAGTAGCAATAAAAGAACCATTGATATATGAATTCAATTGGCTCTTTTGGTTTCTTAAACAATATTTATGCCGAGAGATGTACACTTATTCAAATAGTTCTACATAAAAAGGAAATGATGGATTCAACAAGATAATTTTCTTATTAGAAAAAATATCTCGCTTAGATTCTAAAGTTGTCCTAATTAGAAAAACTCCATGGCTTTATAAAAGTGCTAAATACATAAAACAATCGACTTGAATCATAAACATTATGTTCTCCCCAACATTTTTATTATCATTCGCTCTTTCCAAATTAGTGGAAATTTCTCTACCTTGGTCAAATATGGTTTTCACACCTTTCCGTATGATTTTATAAATCACGGGTTGGGTTTTTCTGATTGATCCACCATGACTGGTTTTGGGACTCCATTGTGACTGGTGTATAAGTCTCCCTCATTGTGACTCTGTTGGTAGACCCTTCTAGAGTGTTTGTCTGCACAAATCCTGAATGCATCTGGTGAACCCTCAATGTGTTTCTCTTATTTGCGCAGCATCTGTGTGATTTTCCTTACCCATGGTCACTTGCATGATTTTATGACTGCATTTCTAAATTGATTGAATAACCTAAGGTCTGTTTACTAGTCTTATTTTATAGTTTTAATGTTCAAATTTAGTTTTTGATCCTCAAAATGTAATGTATGCCTTTTTTCATCTCTTCACTTTTTCATGTTGGAAGTGCCATGTATAAGGCTTTATCATGTTATATCTCTTTCAAACCCTTTCCTTGCAACTTGGTTGCAGATGTTGGAAAATATGAAGCCATACCTCTCTGTACCCTTGCATAGAAACTACGTTGAAGAAGTTGGAAAATGCATCTATTATTTAAAGCAACGATAAATTTCCAGTTTCTCTTAGTGTGACTACATGGAATTTGATAAAAATATATAGTCAACTTGGATAAAATGGGTTAGAATTATGTTTATAATAATATGTTTTGTTAATAATATTACTAAAACATAGATAAAAATAAAGAGCAATCTAAAAGTATAATTTTTAATGTAGGAAACAACTAAATTTAATGAAAGTTTTATAAATTTTAACTTTACAGCAATATTTCAACCACAGATAAAAACAAATACCAATATGAACCTATAATTTTTAATGTAGGAAACATCTGAATTTGAGGAAAGTTGTGCGGAGTCAATATATTTTTCATATTGGCCGACCCTCTCGTGTCTTTCTCTTTAATTGCAATTGCTCTCTTAGCCTTTTGAAATATGGTTGTGGGAGCTTCTAGTTGCATTGGTATACAAAAAATATAATATAAGAGAATTAAAGCTTGAGATAAGATCATAAGTTGTTGATTTAGGAACGAGATCTGTATTTATATTTATGAGAAATTTCATTATTGTTTTATATAGAATGGTTTTGTTTGATGTATGTTTTGTTTGGTGTATGTAATAATCAAATTTTGTTTTTGGGATTAGATTATACTGATTATAGATTGTAAATGGGTGATTATTATGGTAGATGTCAAACCATGTGAGCATAAAAATGAATATGTCAATTACGAAATGATTTGACAAAAGATAAAAAGTAAACCTTATGCTTATTAGTGAACATAGAATATGAAATCTCTATTTATCACATTTCCGAACAAACAAAAGTTCAAATAAAATTAAAACTAAGAAATAGGTTTTTGAGAGGATGGAAGAAAATAACTTAGATTAGTTCATAACAAGGTCTTCACATGATTGGTAGTTAAGTTGGAGAGTCAGAAAAGGACTTGATAACTATGATGATTTCTAAAAACAACTTTCACATAAACTATTACAGAAAACTCTTTTCTTATTTTAAATTTATATAAGCCCTAACCTTTACTCTCTTTAAAAAGAGAGACTAAAACCTATAAAAATAAATTCAGTACTAATAAAAATATCATGGATCACATTATAACATATTTGGTTGGGAAAGCATGGGAAGGAAGGTATTACTTTAATAATCAAATATTATAAGATAAATTCTTATCTTGTGTGCATGATCAATTGGTTTCCAATTTCCAAATCTATGTTTATTTATTTTTTTGGAGATTTTAAAGAAACTTTCTCCTTCACATTATCAATAAAATATGAACACTTACTAGAAACGTTAACAGTATAACTCTAAAACTCAATCCAAATATGTCAATCCCATGTGAAGGATGCACTTTGATCCTTCAATCCTACTTAAAGGAGGATTTTTGTCCTTCATAGGGTTGCATATAATAATGACTTAGTATTTAATGAATCCCAAAATATTTATAATTTCGCTAATCTCTCATGGTCAAAATCGGTTTACTAACCATGATTATGCCAAGCATGACCACTATAGAAATGAGCTTAATAAGAGTGATAAATGTTTGGGATGAGGAATGGCTTGTTCGAGATAAATAAACGGGGATACCTATGGGAACAACACAAATTCACATCAGAAAGATGGGCACACAATAAATATATTGAATTGGTGTTTTGTGTCCTCGAAAACTTTCTATGGGCTAAACTGCATAACAATCTTACCGTCAGTCTCCATTGGCTAAACTACATTAGTTCATTAATGTTTGTCTTGATGTTTATAGGAGATATAGTAGAGATGGATCGAGACGAGGAGTTCACTCATTCTTCAACACAACTATGTATTGGGACATCAATTGAGACAAGGATGCCTAATACCACACATACCTCTACTGAAACACCTTCAAATGTTCTCTCTCAAACATCATCTGAAACATCTAGATATTTTAGCGTATTATATCGAGACACTGGTACGTGTTTAAAATTTATGCATATGCAAAATTTTGAGTATGCATGCATATTTATACTTGTTTTAAATCTTGTTCATTGATTTTACTAAGTTATGTTAGCACTTTTCTTTGTAGAGAGTTGACGTAATAGATTGTCTCATGAGAGTGGGAAAGCATCTGTGTCTAGTCGACTGTTTGATTCATCTCGTGACCGTTTTCCCTCTTTTGGTTGTCATTTTAGAGAATGACCAAGAGAACAACCACATTTTATTGGTAATATATATANGAGGATGGTGGTTCTGTTGATGGTTATGGTGATGCATTCAAAGAGGATGAGGGTGATGATGCAAGGGGTGGAGATGTTGAGGATGCTGCAAGGGACCAAGACCAAGGTCATGAAAATGCTCAACGAAAAGGTCAAGGTCAACGAAGGGCTACTTTCGAACAAGCACATGGTTGTAAGACCACGACCATTTATCCATTAGATATACCCGATGCTCTTCCTTGGGAAAATGATATCGTTTCTGTCACCCTTGAAAAATGCACATCCGACCATTACAAATTGAGGGATGATCTTGCTAGCTCGTAACTCCCAACTGAGAGTCGACAAAGTTTGCAAATACTTTTGGAATCTTTAGGCAATATTATTAATGGCTATAGAAGTATTAGGCCACCAACATATTGTTTTATTCACTTGATGTGAATGCGAAAGGCTCAGGTGATGGGTCCTGACAAGTGGGTTGATGTAGAGAAGAGGGTATCAAAAGGAGATGCCATTTCAATCTTTAATTTTAAAGAAGGACCGAAGTGGAAGATGTTAAAGGTGCAATATTTCAAGCACCCTGAGATTGCACACCATTTATATGATAGATTCTTGGTAGCCTATGGTATATTTCCATGGAATGATGAAGTGCCACATTATTTTGCGAGCTTTTTTATGTAGAGTTTCTTTTAAACACGAATTTAGATTACACAGATGCTCTGTCCAAATTTCATGGGATTAGAAAAGGTAGGACGTATGGATGGGAAGGAGCCTTTCAAGATCCATTGTTTCCTAAGGCTACCCCTCGGTTTGTGCCTCAGGCACAGAGACTTGTTACATTACGATCAGAGATGGAGGTGACCTCTCAGATTGGTCTAGAGGTAAGAATCATTATAGGAAACATCTTACCATCTGCTCTAGTGGGGGTTGATGTGGGCATGAATCGACATAGAGAACGTTCTTGTTCTCATGCATGTTTTTCTTATAAAACACATATTGAGGTAGTTTCAATGAGCCTTGAAGATGCCAAGGCCTATGCAAAACATTGTCGAGATGGGTTGTTTGAGTTACTCCATCACGAGGGAGAAAGGAGGTGGGAGGTATGTGAGAACTTTTATTTTTACCTCATTATTATTAAATCATGTTTTGTTAGTTTTTATATATATATATATATATATATATATATATATATATATATATATATATAAGAATGGGTATTTAAAATGAACTCATTTGAATTGCAGTTCACCCAAATGTTGGATGAACGTGATTTTATGGTAGACTCTAGTGTTAGCCTAGAGCCACTAAAAGAGGCCCATTTTCATAAATATCTATAGATTTATATGTTTTCATTATTGTCATGACACATTTTTCTAAGATTGAAATTTTGGTTGTCTTCACAAATTTTGATCCCTTCTCCTAGGACCATGGGTATGGGGCCCCTCTCATCATCAATTTTGGGAGACATTCCAGTGTCTCCCAAGATATTGAGGTAAATTGCACCTTTCAAATGTTTTAGTAATGATTAAAAACAATTGACATTTTGTTTAAATTACATGGTTCAAATGTTTAAGTTTAATGATTGACATCTTAAATTTTAATTTATTTTATACGTATGTACGAAAAGTTTAAGTAATGAAATTCAAATTGTAGGTTGGTAAACGGATTGTAAAGCCTTTCACAGCTTTGGATGTGGTGACCTCTTTGGGTGTGGGGCTCATCGAGGTATATTTATTCATATTTATTATTTTAAATTCCAATTGTATTTTTATTAAAGTTTATATACAGTATAAAATTTATATATTGAAGCTTAATTAATTGGTGCATGTGTTATAGGTCAATCACGAGGAGAATGTGGATAGTGATATCAATACAATGGATATTACATAGTTATATATGTTTTTATACTTGTGAACTTGTTAATGAAAATGCATGTGAAAACTTTAAAATTATCATTTTAACTTATATATTTTAAACTTACTTATATATATATATATATATATATATATANTTAGAATTAGTTGATGTTTAAAAACAATATGTTGCACTTGTGTTTAAATGATTTTCCTAAACATATTATTTTTGGTTATTTTTTGTCATGACATATAGATTTAATTAATGTTTTAGATTGTTTAAATGAATTTTCTAAAGATATTATTTTTGGCCATGATGTATAGATTTAATTAAGGTTTTATATTTATGCATATAACTCTGGATTTGATTGGATATGTTAGTTAGGAATGTTTTCAATCATTTAGGTAGAATAATTTATGATATCTGTAAAATATTCAATAAAATGCACTTTATACAAATTTTATAATAAAATAATTAGTTTGACTTATCATGTGCCAAAAATCTCGTCTTTATGAATACATTGAAAAGTCGTTTCCTTATAAGATAAACTCTCTAGGTGTATGACTATATAAATTTTTCTAGGACACTATGGTCATCATTGATTTATTATTTTCATATTATGATTTATTATTGATATCATGATTATATTTGGTTAATAATCTTAGTGTATATACTACAATTTATAGAGTGCTTCAATTTGAATATATTGACTTTTTATGGTAATCTACCACTTGTTTAAATTCTGTTATCATTTTCATATTATGATTTATCATTGATATCATGATTATATTTGGTTAATAATTTTAGTGTATATAATGCAATTCATAGAGTGTTTCAATTTGAATATTGATTTTTTTATGGTAATCTACCACTTGTTTAAATTCTGTTAATAAAACAATATTGTATATAACAATAAAAAGAATGAAAAGCCATGTAAGACACAACAAGAATAATGTACACAAATATTTTAAAACTCATATAATCTAATTTGTTATTTTAGAAATTTTAATTGAACAAAAGTAAGAATTATGGCTATTTACTTGGTACATATCATAATGTTAAAAAGTTATTGCCACTTAATACAATTCATCAATCAATTTTATGTACATATGTTCAACAATATAAGAACAATATATCATATAAGTTTCATCAATTTGATATACACATTAGGGGAATTTTGACGTTTAAAATGGGCCTCATAAGAGATATAATAAAATATTACGAGTTAGGCATTTTGTGAAGAAGGTATATTTACAACTCATCTCTTACACTATAACCAATGCAACTATATTAATTTTGAATTTTGAAATATATGTTACTTTTTCAATATTCAAAATATGTTTTTAAACCATGTATTTATAATTTTGAATTTTAAACATAAAGTTAAGTTTAAGTGAATAAATTGTCATTTCATATATATATATATTAAAAATAAAAATATAGATATAAACTATAAATTAAAAAACATATTTTAAATTAATTTTTCATCTTTTTAATACACCTTCAAAAACACGTGTAAACTCATTGTTAATAGTTTTTTATGATATATATTATGTATATCACATATCGTTTTTAATATAATAATTAATAACATCATTGAATAAATTTAAAAAAATGTGTTAATATTGGGATGAAGGAATAGTACATAAATTTCTACCACGAAAAATTAAAATTAAAATTAAGCAAATGAAATTATATGTAATAAAAAATTTAATAATATAATATCTTATTATGATATAATAGTTCATTTAAATTGTTATATTAAGGTTTCATGTATGTATTTGGTTCTGTAACTTAAATCTATGTGTCTAATTTTTGTTGGTATAGATGCACGTGTTTCAAAGATTAAAAGTTGATAGTAAAATATGAACCTTGAATAATACCCAAATTTAAAAAAAAAATTGTATTAGTATTAAAATTCAACCGTATGAGAATATATATAGTAATTTATTTTAATATAATATTTTATATTTATAAAATAAATAAACATATTTTTTATATTTAAATAATAATTATAATAGATTATTATATATATAGTAAGTATTTAAAAAACAAAAATTATTAATCATCGAATTGTTTTTATTATAAGATCAAATTGTTTTTATTATAAGATGTTAAGTGATTTTCATTTTAAATAAAGATTTGACATATATATTTTAAATATTGAAAATGTAATTACATAATTTTAGTTTTGAATAGAAAATTCACTTTTTGGTATTTGTAATCTATTTTATATTGAAATATAAAAAAGTAATTACATTTGAATAAAACATTTAGTTTTTGGTATTTGTATTTTATTTTATATTGAAATATAAAGAGTACTTTTCTTTCTAAGTACTTTAAGAGTACTTTAGTACATTTATATTATATTCACAAATAATCTATGAGTACTATTTTCATAATGAGTAATTTACTTACAACATTGATATAGTTAACTATGGGTTTTCACTCACCATTTACAATTTGACAAATAAGCATCATTAACTCAACCAATGTCAACTCAACTATTATAGATGATGTCATCCTCTAGAATGTGATTGGTTCTTTTAAAGTGGATTTTGATAGTGCATTTTTTGTTTTGAGACCCATTTTTTACCTCAAAATTCCCCTAATGTAAGCTCAACAATATAATAATGTAATATAATATAAGTTTCATCAATTTGATGTACACAAAGTCAACAATGTAAGAACAATATCATATAATTTTTATCAATTTTATGTACATAAGTTCAACAATGTAAGAACTTGATATCATATTTAAGTAAAAACTATCAATTTGGCATGCACATAAGCTCAACAATCTAATCTTACAATATATCATATTTAAGTTTCAATGAAACAAAGATCTCATAATTTGACAATTTCATAACACGTACTCAAGTGCATAACATTATAGTTTTGAACTATACATTTTTAAGGAATGTACATAAAAAATCATCAAAACAATCTAGCTAACTTATCAATAATCACGCTATTTGAGTGTCACAATTATAAAACCAATCAAGATGTCTTTGATGTACAAAATATGTATCATGTTCAACATGTTTCAAATTAGAAATAAGATTGTAAAGGAATGTGGTCTTCAATTATTCTTTCATTATCAACTTTTGACACCTTCCATCTTCTAGATTTAAATTTTTTATTTGATTTAACTTCTATCAACTTTATGCTAGCTGCGCATACCAAATGACTATATTGGAAACATATAACACCAGGTTTATAGTCTTTAAAATAAACGTCACTTTTAGTTTGATGTGTTTCTTGAAAAAAAAAACTTTTAATAGAATTGACCCTCTTTCATATATAAAACCTTTGTCATCATATTCCTCCGATAATTTTGTCTTTCTCTCTCTGCATTACATCAAATAATATCTGACATTTTCATTGTTGTCTATGGGTGCAACCACAACAAATACATCTCTTGCACATAAATAAGACCATTGAATTTGTCAAATTCATCTTCATTAAATCAAACAACTATATAACACACACACACACATATATTTGACATTCAAGTAAAAAATCTTTAAAATAAAAAATGGGATTTATTAAAGTGTACATAAAGTTACCTTCTCTAACAAGATCGGAAATTCTAGCACCATCAGTTGATATTGCAATGTCCTCTGATTCCAACTCCTCAAAGCTTGTGAGTGGGGTTTTTCCTTTTTGGTTGATTTCATTTTGTTTCCAAGGTTTAACATAATTGTCATTAATGTTTTCACAAATGTCTATTGATTATGTGTCCTCCATGCAAATAGGACAAAAGCATGTTAGCTTCCTACTATAAAATGAAAACTGATGGTATGTCTCCTCTGCAGGTCAACATATGAGGATCTTTTTCTTGTGTATGTAATAAATACACTATTTCTAGACTAAGAACCTCTCAACTTTAAAGGCAAACCTATGTAAATTCTTCCTCTCAGCTCTGCTAGTCTATTCACAAAATTATTTTGTTTAGTGCAGAGATAAGTTCGTAATCCTCTACTAACTATAGCTTTACTTCCATAGATAGCAAGTCTCCATTAATTTTCATCAACAAGGGAATAAGTGCTTAGCGCTATAGTTCTAGTTCTTAAACCCTTATTGCATCTCCAAAAGGTCAGAAACAACTAAAACTGAAAATACCAGAATAAAAAATACGACCACGTTCTATGGCTTAGGGCCTCATCTCTATGCAACAAAATTTGTATTTAAAAAAAAACCTTTTCAGAGAGTGATTTACAATGGGCTATTTACACCACACCTCTTTGGGAAACCACCTAGTGTTCACTGCATTTCTACTGCACTTGTGTATCTCTTACAGCTTGGACAGTGATGTGTTGCTACAACCATCGATCTGTCTGCTATTTGATCACCACCATTCAAACTAAACATTGGTTATCATGATCGCTCTCCGCCATATGATCGACCCTTTAAACACACAGGAACAATTGATCAACTATGGACAATTAATTTCATATCATCTGTACATTTAAACAAGAATCTGCCTACAATTTCCACATGATATCAACATATTTCTTCATGCTTAATGTATCAATTAGTTTATCGGTCTATCCATATCATCAATCAGTCTCTAAAACACACAGGAATCATAGATTTACTATATACAGTTACTGTTCAACCTATGCACATTATAACATCAAATTTTCCTACAATATTGCAAGGTATTGACAATTTCTTCCATCAAATTGATCAATATACTCAAAAGAAACAATATACATAATAAATTTCTTTTGATTCCAGTCAGCAAGCTTTGAATAAACAATTATCCTACTAGTAATTTAACATGCATTTTTCATAATGAATTGATCCTTACAAACAGAGACTCCTCTCTCTGTGTAAGCTCCAAGAGACTAAACTCTAAGCTTGTTACTCTTTGATCGAATCTTCCTCGAGTTAACTAAGCTCTAATGAGCTACCAAGAAGTTGATTAACACAATATCTAGTCTAATTTAAATACAACTTCGGTTCAGTTCTCCATATCCTAAAAAGAAGGAACTGAATCCTTATTCGACTCAACTGACCCTAATGACTCACTAACATATCGCTGAATTTACTTGACTGACTCTAACAAACCCTATGTTATCGTTTACATATGGAAATGATCAAATATCCTTATCATAGTTTTTATTGAGCTTTTTATAAAATAAAACAAATTACATAGATGAGACCCTAGGTCTCCTTAAGACTTCATTTCACTTTGTGAAGTCATGGATGACTTCACCTTCTTGAGCCTATGCTCCTGCATCAAAAAAAAAAATTTGGAAGGTTTTTGTTTTGATTGAGTGTAAATATCGAGTTCCATGAATTGTGATAGCATCATATGGGATTGATCTGTCTACATCTTGGATTCCAATATGTCAAAAAAACTTGTCCAACATAAACAATTTACATGTACATGTGAGTAAAATGTTACTAGATGTACATATTAAAGTCCTTCCAAGTTGAATAAATTTGTTTTGAAAACAAAGTTCATACCTACGCACATCCTTTGATTGTTGATTGCAATCATGGATGAGATTTAAATGACACCATTGAACAACTTTATTAGCACACACAAATAGATCGATAGAATGGTTCATTTGATGCCTTCAAAGTGCTCGTTTTACACACCGTTCTCTCCTTTTCCATGACCAGCTTCAAGAAAATTCCAACTATGTTTAATATTTGTTTTTAATGAAGGCGACATAGCCAGAACAATGATCGTGAAGATTTAAATTTCCTTGCACATCCATCTGACCATATCCAATGTTCATTCATTACAATTCCACATGTCTTCAATGGATCATAAATAATATCAAAACAATGTTGTACATAATGTGTATCATGTGTGGGTCATCGCTGATATAGAAATGACATTCCTTGATCACATGTTGATTGTCATTCGTGCTTTCTATATCATCAACAATGTGTTGAGCATGTCTATATAGAACATGGACAAATATAGAAACTTGGTCAAGATGATAATATTCACTTTGGATTTATTTTTGTGCTTCAAATGTTTAATTCTCTACGAAATCAACCACAGAAAAAATAGTCCCTACTGAAAAAACGTCACATGATTCTTTGAATTGTATGTCTTTCCATCGTGATCTATGTCAATGTTTGATGTATTTATAATTTTTTTTTAACTTCTTCAAAAAATCTGTAACACTGATTTTATATTCTTGTAAATATATCCTTTTCGAAAGAGCATTTGTAGAACTTGTAGAATTGTGGGAATAAGTGACATTCATATATCTTCCAATCAACTATTATATTTGACAATGACTGATCATTGATATCAATAGGATATTTATGGTGGAATAAATCTAGATTTCCACAATAATCACATTTCTTTCCATCGACACATCTTTTGTTGTACAAATGTATTGATTGACAAATTCACTTCTCTGTGTTCATCTTTTTTTATTGAACAAATATATTTGAGTCATATCCAATATATGTTTTGGATGGCTTTCATACAGATTTCAATATATTCTTCATCGTGTCACATCCCTTGCATTTGGTCAAACACAAGAATTTGCCACCCAATATTCATGCATCATAGCTTTAACACTTTCACCGACCCTATCTTTATTGGGTTGTCTACAAATAATTGCCCAACAAGCAAGCTCGTCATTTGCATCTATTTGTAATTGAAATTTTTTATATTTGTACAATGTTTTCCGCTAAGTTCCAATAACTTTTGCGATCTGCATTGTCAAACGTTTTTGCCTAGTACTAGATGAAATAATCGATGTTTGTATTATTCTACATGCAACACTAGTATCTTTCTTTCTAGATTTTCAAATAGTTTTTATTGCATCGACTATATTTTTGAACACGTTTTGCTTCACCTTTGAATCTTTTGTCTTCTTTTGAATACCCAATAATGATCAAGCTTCCATCAACTTCTTGGAGACTAACAAACACCTCAAAATTTGAGCTTGTGTTACCACTGATTCTTTTTCCATAAATGGTTCATGTATCTTTTCAGCACGATATCGTACAATATGGTAAGGTTTGTGTTTCCAAATTTTTCTCTATCAACATTATGTAACATGTCATCTTCAATGATGAATCCACCTATATATATTTCAATTTTAATTTAGCATATTTCAAATATACTTAACTTGAAACATAAAAATATGACTCATAATTATAAAAAAAATTACATGGTTTAAAATATTTTAATAACCAATATATATGTGTATGTGTGTGTGTGTACATATCTCTAGTGGATTGAATATTTGTATCGTTTTCTGATTCATCAATGCCTTCAACATATTGATCAATATTAGGACATAAATCTGCATCATTTGGAAATTATTTTCAAAATTACAATCATTTAAAAAAACCAGTTACTGCATTTTAAACAAATTTACAATATGTGTACATACCTGGTTCAATTTCTTCTTGAGTTTGATTTTGAACATTCATATCATCAACATTTTCATCCAAATATCTAGTTACCTCATCATGAGCGATGTCCTCAATATTTGTACTCTTTTGTTTCTTTTTTTCATGGTATTTGAGTCTTTGATTTTCATTATGTAAGGAATCATCTCGAGTACAATCATATTTCCTCTTTCACGCTTTTTTGTTGCCCATGATTAGTCAATGTATACCTTCACCTTAGAATAAATTTCCCTAGAGAGAATCTTAATCATCAAAGAAAACAACTCACCTTAAAAGACGTGTCCATAAAATATTGCTCAAAATAATTTTAAAAAAAATCATCATAGAATAAATTGGTGAAGAATCTTTAAGAAAATTTGTACCATAAAATATTTCCCAAAAACATCTTCATTAAAGAAAAAAAGTCTCCTCCTTAGAAGATAATTTCTAAGAACACTTTATTATAAACAATTTCCCAAAAAAATCTTCATTATCAAAGAAAAATAGCCTCCATTTAGAAGATAATTTCTAAGAACATTTTACCATTAAAAAATGCCCAATCCATAGACCTGGTTAACATTTTAAAGTATGTTTACATTTTTCTTCTAAAATAGTTTAAATGTATCTTATATCTAAGTATTTTCAAAACTAATTGTATACCCTAAGATCTTAGGATTTCATACAGAGTTTATCTCTGTTATAGACTGTATTAATTTATAACTTATTCCAATTTAAAACTTTGTTTTAAGAATACCTATAGTTATGACCAAATAGTTAACAACAATTTTGAAGGGAGGAATCCCGAATTAAACACCAAATCAAATAACCCCAATAATTAATCAAAGAATATAAACACTAAATGAATAGATTGCAGACCATCGTATAAATCATCCGTAAATTTATAGAACAAAGCCGAAAGGCTTCTTCATTTTTAAAACATTTAGATCGTGAATCTCTAGATCGATGTTTTAACTCAAAAGTAATGAAATAAACCCTTTTATAAACAACCTTGATACATGTCCAACTCACAAATACGTATAATAACTCAAACAACAATCAAATCTAGTTAATGACAGACTAAATCTATTTCGGTCAATTAAACTTAAATGCACAACCACTATTCATGGGTATCCATACCCCACGATAGTAGCTATGCCAAAGAATTTAGCCACAATCGAATCATATCAAATAAAATAACAATTGTTATTAATCTCTGAGATTCAATAGAATTATTTCAATCAACAAAGTTTTTCAACCATTAAAACATCATTGTGGATGTAAGGCCATCTTTTTCCATCATGATCGTTTAAGAACAAAAACATAATGTACATCCGAATAGGATGGCATATAAAACACCTTTAAACATGAACAACTACGAAGCCTTTTTGTTAAAATAGCTAAGTACAGATCCATAGGGGCTAAAAAAAAATTTAATTATCTTAACAATAACGGTGAAAGCCCTATCCACTTGTGGGATACGAACCCGGTAGGAAACCGCTGTAACCTAGAAATACTTGAACCTTACCAATTGGTTGTCAGCAGATCCATTGGTGAATACCAAGCACAACCACACCGATGGATACATGCACAACAAACAACTAAGGAGCATTAATATGGTTGCTAGTAACAAAGTTAACGACTGCATTCTTTCGATTTAGACAGAGTTAGAGGAATTTCCTCACCTTTGGCAGGGAAGAAGGAGGCTTGAGAGGAGGTGACCCTATCACTGCTCTTTCCATGCCAGGCTTAACAAACTTGGATTCCACATTATACAGGGTCAAAAACCATGTAATGTAAACTGTAACTAAATAAGCAAAAGCACGGCAGGGTAAAACACTTACCTAGGCGAATGAAGCATGGGATTGGATATTGAAGCTAGAATTCATTCCAAGCTTTCTCTAGACACCGAAATCCACCTTCACATAAAAAAACAAAGCCATAGTTTAAACAACCACTTCCTTAGAAAATAAATGATTAATACATAAGGACACTCAAACTGAAACTCACCCCAACTAAGAGCAGAGAGGGCCAGGGGTCGGCTCCTCCTATATTCTCCTTGTTTCTCCTTGCCTGCATAACGATCGAAAACCCCAAGTTAAACATGGTATTGGTTTTCAACCTTTAAAATATTTGAATGCATAGAAATAAACTGAGCTTTTATTCATTTTACTTGGGTAAAGGCTAGGCAAGTTGCAAGTTGCAAGCCTTCGTGAATGCTCAAAGAAGGACCGACTTCTGTTCATAATCCATGTTAAACCAGATAGGACGAGGCCGTATTGGCAGCTATTTCACCTCTACCAAACTGAAAAACCTTCAAGTAAAACTCAGAAATAAGAATAAAACCTCAATTAACAAACTGTGCATAGGAATGAGCAAAATAGTGCAGTGCATCCATGAATGGTTGAGTTTTTGTTCCACAGAAATAAGTGACAGACCAAAAAAATGCAGTAATAAACCCTTAGATAGATTAAAGATGCGTTAAAACCATGGCATGAGATCGCAAGAAGTGGAGGGATAATATTCCTCTAAGACCACATCACATGCAAATTAAACATGCCATTGAATGTGCTTGGCTGCGTTGTTAACTCACAGCCAAGGAAGAATTTAAAACATTAATTTAAGTCGTGAATTTTATGCGCTGGAATTCCCTTGTAACTCCCAATTTACATTTATTGCAAACCAAACCTTCAGCATAGCACCCAACGTTGTTGTATGGTCATGGATAGGGTCACGACTATGGTGACTATTATCACCATAGTCCAAGCTTTTCATCAAACAGTTAAACCAAGACATCCGCTATGATTCCAACCATCATAAACCCTTAAACAAAACTTTTTAATTTACCCCCTTTGCAATTATATATTTTTACAAGGATGGGTTTAATAACAAAGGTGCTCGAATTTGTATTAATAAGAGATTAAAGTTCAAACCCCTTTATAGGTTTGATCATAAATATATCCTTATAAATATAAAAAGTATTTAAAAAGAAAGAGATTGTATAATTGTGGTGATGAAGTATATGGTTTATATGACCAAACCAACTATATGGTCAAATAAATTTATTAACCTTTTTTTTATATATGATGACATGTACTTGCCACTTTGTATCTGAAAATCATAGTGGCAATTAGTTGTGAAAAATGGTATGGAATTTTCAATCATTCGATTCTAGAGTTTATTAGAGAATGTTATCCCCGTGCATGTAACATACACATAGGGTCTCCGATAGAATTTTTGATGTTCATCTACTTTGGTCTACTCTATCCTTTATGGAAAATCTTATTAACTGGGTATCAAAGGGTGGAAGCCTCTAGTACCTACCTCTTTTTTTTCATTTGGAATATCCGAAAGGCTAGGAACCGTAATTTATTTGAAGATCTGGATCCTAACATTGCCAGTCTATGTCATAATATCCTTGATGAGGTAATATCATATAAGGTCCCGCAGAAATCAAGGCATGAAATCCGTGACATTGGTGATCCTCCTGTTGCAAAATATCCTATGGTTTTCTTTGATGGAGCTGCGGCAAACTACATTGGAGGAGTGGGTATATGTATTTGGTTAAATGATCACCACTTTTTTTCTATTAAAATTGGATGTGGGAGCAGTACAAATACTAGAGCAAAACTTTTAGCACTCTGGGCATCTTTACTAGTCGCCAAAGATATCGGGCTGCCATACTTACATATCTTTGGCGACTCCTTGGTGATTATAAATTGGGCAAAGGGTGAATCCACCCTTGACATGGTGAACCTTGAGGATTGGTGCTACAACACCAGATTACTCATGTCCTCTTTCACCTGGGTGGATTTCAGTCATGTCTATAGGGAACATAACAAGAGGGAAGACATCTTATCCAAGGATGGGCTATGTATGGCTCCCGGTCATCTCTTACTTACAGAATCTTATAATGATGAGTTTATTGGGGAAGTCTCACTCCAGCTTTTTTAGAATTTGCTCATTCTATTTCAGATATTTATCTTAAGGACTTTTTTGAGTTATTTCTGGTTATGTTGAGCAGCAGTAACATGAATTTTGAGAGTCACTTGCCTGCTTTGGATAAGGTCTTTGGGCTCTTGTTATGTTCTTTATGGACATTCTCTTACTGATGATTATATTGCTCACTTATGAGAGATCTTATTCATGTATTGATGCCCAGGTGCTGATAGTATGTTTTCTCATCATGGGTATAGTTATTATTCTGTTTTGTACTATATTGTGATGTGGTATTACTGTTCTATTTGACCCATTGCGGTTAGATATATCATTATTATAATTATCAAAATATGCCAATCACATAATTTGATAGAAAGATATTTTTAAGTGCAAGCATTAACTTGTGGAAAGTTAATGAGTAAGAAATGGGATAACATATTTTTTTTCAATTAATTACTTTAGTAATTAAAGAGTATTAATTAATGGTCTAAATGTTTGTAAGATATTATGAGTTGAATATACGTCAATGTTCCATATCTTGCTTTAGTTTATCTAATATGTGTGGAAAGTTAACGAGTAAGAAATGGGATAACATATTTTTTTTTTCAATTAATTACTTTAGTAATTAAAGAGTATTAATTAATGGTCTAAATGTTTGTAAGATATTATGAGTTGAATATACGTTAATTTTCCATATCTTGCTTTAGTTTATCTAATATGTGTGGAAAGTTAATGAGTAAGAAATGGGATAACATATTTTTTTCAATTAATTACTTTAGGAATTAAAGAGTATTAAAGTAATTAAAGAGTATTAATTAATGGTCTAAATGTTTGTAAGATATTATGAGTTGAATATACGTTAATGTTCCATATCTTGCTTTAGTTTATCTAATATGTTTTATAAGAAATGGTAGTTGTATCATTAATTTAAAATTTAAATGATATTTCGAAAAATGAAATATAAGCTAGCCGAATCATTGTTTGCAATAAATCAGTCTTTACAATGATTATGTACTTGAAGACAATCATGCTACTAGGACCATGTTGTCACCAAGTTATTTCTTTGCGTGCTTTAATAAGTTTCTTCTTCCATGATTCAAAGCTTTTGATAATAATGACTATCTATTTGAAGACGATCATGCTACATCACCAAGTTATCTCTTTACGTGATTTAAAAGTTCTTCCTTCCATGAATCAAAGCTCTTGATAAAAAGAAATTACAGAGAAAACACTCGCATAGTTAATGATTCAAATTAAAACACTCTTGTGGAAAATCAATCATACTTGTGAAAATGAATTAAAACATGGGATATCGCTTTGCATAATGCTTTGATTTCATGTAGTGAGCTCTTCCTCCCAAGAAGAGAGCATTACAAGGAAAACATGATGTAGCAGATGTTATATTGAGGTTTTTTGTGTTACATACTAACAAAAAAATGTCCAAAAAAAACTTTGCTACAACTTCCATTCTTGGTAGAGGGGGTTTTTGTAGCCATTGTAAGTAGTATCCACTATAACTGAAAAATATGGACATTTAGAGGTTGTAGAGGATGTTTTTTAAATGGTATTATTAATTATATCATGCACAACGTGTTTTTTTATAAACACAAACACACTAGCGTGTACCATCAAGGTAAAAATATTGGTGCAAATATAACATTACTAACATATATCCATCTTAAAGGTGGCTCTACCAATCGTCGAGAGGGATCAAATATCTCAAGGTGCAAACCCTTTCCCCTCTATCGAATCCAATACTCACCCATTTTGTCATTAAAATCACGTCTTCAACATAATATGTGCAATTGAAAGGTAGGTTTCCATGGATTATCATGCTAAGGGGTATCCCTGCACATTATTGCACACTACCATGGATGATACGCGAAGATGTATCACTTCATATATTTGATTGTGTAGGTAATATTTGGGGTAATTAATATCATATTGGTATGGAACTCTATATATATTCTTATTAGCTATGCAAATCAATTTGTTACCTGCGCAAATTACTTCCATATCCCCACAAATTAATTGTTGCAGTGGATGGCGCATTTATTTATGCATATTCTTGTAGTCTTTGGAAGCATTCGAAATGATAATATTGTTACACTGATCGAGAGGGAAGGTAATGTTTGTATTAGGTCATTCATTATCTGTATCCAGGTGAATCCATGAAGATGGGTGTCTATTTTAGGGGGTCTTATGAGAAAATAAATCTGATTTTTTCATGTTTTTCAACTTTGGGTGAACGAAAGTGATATTTTTGTTTAGAATTTCACTTTTAAGTAAAAACAAAACTTTTAGAGAATTATGTTAGCTTTCTATTCATAATTTTTTCAAGTTTTTTTATTTATATTTGATATGTCGTTTTGACAAATGTTTGACACTGTGTTCTTATAAAATGAAAGGACTAAAAAATAGTCATGTTTGGCTGCGCTCCTAAAATCATTGTTAAACTTGTGTTTTGCAAAAAGAAAATATGCTACGACAATCTACACACAATATAGTATTGCAGTGACTATAAGTTTGTAACCAACAGATCTATATACTAATTTTAATATTTTTTTGAATTCGATCAACGAGAAAACCTTGTCAGTTTTTAAAATGTTTTGGTTACGACACTTTTCTCTCAATTGACTATAAAAATTAAAAATCTACGAATACCCTTTTGAATTAGACACTCCAATTAACTGCACCATATTTATTTCAATTTTTTAGGTGGTGTATTTTTAAAGTTATATATTTTTCATTTCATCGCATTTTGAAAGAGATGAAACTAAACTCGACACATATTAAGAAACAAAAAAAATAAAAATATCGGATCTCACCTATACACAACAAAATCTATACCTATGGAAACTATATTTAATGACGAAAGTAAAGGTATCAAGTCCGACAATATATTTTTTGTAGTGCAAAGCATCCATTTTACCTTCCGAAAACTGTGTAGGTTTCAGGTCTCAGAGGTTATTCAGTCGAACAATTGTTTGGCTGAATAATTATTTAGCCGAATAATGTTTTTTCCGTTATGGAACCGTTACAAGCAAGGTTGTTCGGTCGAAAAAGTAAACGCAAAAAGAAATTTCGTCAATCGGAAGAAATTTTTTTTACGTTATCTATATATTCATATAAATAAAATGAAAGAGTCTTATTATTTTCGCACATTTTCATTTCGTATAAGTAAAAATATTTTTGAAGGGGTTTTGAGAGGAGATTTCTTTTGCCAAATGAGTTTTTTTACAAGGTATTTTTCTTCTTATTTATTTCCAAGGGGTACATTGAAAGAATTTTTTCCCAAGACACTTTTGCCAAACATTTTGTGTTCTAAAGTATTTTTGCAAAGAAGTTATTTCTTTGTAAGAAGTTTTTTCATGAAGTTTTTTTATAGAGTTTTTTGCAAAGTAGGTTATTTCTTTGCAAAGGAGTTATTTCTTTGCAAGGGGTTTTTTCAAAGAGTTTTTTTTCCAAGGTATTTTTGCAAAGTAGGTTATTTCTTTGCAATGGATTTTTCCAAAGAGTTTTTTTGCAATGTATTTTTGCAAAGGAGTTTTTTTTCCCAAAATATTTATATAAATTTTTTTTTTAAAGAAGGTTTTTTTTCAAAGAGGTTTTTTTCTTCCAATTGGTTTACAAAGAAGATTTCTTTACAAGGTGTTCTTATTTTTTTCCAAGAGTTTTTCCAAAGGAGATTAAACAATCATGGGAAATAAAAGAAACTGTAAAAGAAAAAGTGATCGTAAACGTGATGACGATGCTAATAGGGAAAAACAAAAACTCAGAAATAGAGCCAAAAGAGCAAGGGTTGCAGAAACGGAAGAGAGAATTGAATATATAAGAACAGATTTACATGACACTATTGATGAAATTGTAACATCCGTCAACCCCATGATAAGGAAAAATACACACATTTTTTTTTCTTTACTAATCATATGAGAAATAAAAATCTTATAGTCGTTATAAAAATATCAAAATAAAATTTATAATACCTTATGATTTAGGTTATTACCTATCTTCTTTTATTTTATAAAACATACTTTATTAACTCTATTTATTTACCAAATTAAATCAAAATTTAAATAATTCTAAACATAAAAATTAATTTAAATAATAGCAAAAACATTTAAAAATAGAAACATAATATATCTACTCGCCTCAATCATATATATCCCATATAAGAAGCATAATAAAACCTTTAATCACATTAAACACATTTCAACAATATAAAACTCATAAAAACTATATAAATACGATAATCAATATAAATAAGCACTCTTTGTCATATTCTTGAGAAATATGTTGATGTTCAATGAGAACACTTTTTCCTTTTTCATGATCTTGGATATTCAACGATCTTTGAAATGCATGAGGGCTTAGGAGATTAGCTAGTGATTTGTATCCGTCAAAGTGATTTATTTGTATCATCATTTCTTATTTATTTAACTCCAAGCTGGCTGCATAAGCCTGCTTGCCTTTATCGCTGTGCTATCTCCTTGTTCGTTCTTGGTTGTTTGCTTACTTGCATTCTACCCTTCCGTCTACTTGCTTGGTGGGGGCGCTGGCTCTTCTCCTTATATATATACAAATTTCAGAATAGAAATATTCTAAAAAGCCATGAAAGTTATGTATAATTTTCAGAATAGAATTATACTAAAAGCCATTAACTTTAAATATGATTTCAGAATAGAATCAAAGAAAACCTAACTTCATATATGATTTCCAAAAATAGAATTATTCTAAAAAAAAAGCTGATGGTAAAAATATGACTCAACTTCTCAAATAGCATTCAAATCGCAGACCCCAATTTAAATGCATACCAGGAGTTTCCATCCTTCAGATCAACTGACCACAACACAAAAGACAATGCATCTACGGAATCGAGGGTGCGCTAAGGGTAAGTTAGAACAAACGTAAAACCAAACGCAGTCCATATGAAAAGGAAGGCATTATAAATTTTCTTATACATTCCTTTATTAGAACTTAAATGGAACTAAGGAAATTTTATTTTCCATAATAATTAACTATTATTATGTAAATCTTAGTAAGCATAATAACTGATTATTATTATTATCCATTTGCTCGTTTGACCAAATGGCCATTCGACTGGATTATGCCCATTTCCTCGAATATATAAACACCATAAGGAAGGTCATTGTAAGAGTGTGTGTATATATAAATATATATATAATTTTGGGTCAAGGAATACAGTGCCCCAAACTTAGCTCGCAGTCAATCAAATTTTTAGAAAAGAAAACATTCAGCTCAAAGCGCATAGAGCCCTCCACTCATTAAATCCATTGAATAATTATATCAGAGTCCTCGGTTCATTAAAGGAAAACCAACATCTATAATATTTAGACCCTTGGCTCATTAAAAGAAATAAAAATATAGAGTTTAAATCCCTCACCTCTTCATAAGCAATCAACAAGAATAAAGAACAGAGCTCCTTTAAAAAAAAAACGATAAACAACAATAGGCTCTTTTAAAATTTAGACAACAATTAAATGACCTGGGGCGTTCACCTTCCATAGTAAACTCAAATATCAAGGTTGGACCCAATATATATTATACAACGCAAGTAATTTATATCCGAATCTGTCAGATCAAACTAAAAGAAAACAACATTCATATCCAAAAACAGAGCCAAGCGTTTGGATTCAAGCAATCGGATCTAGTATTCAACGTCGGCACCTGAAGGTTGACCCACTACTCAAATTGTAGGTACCTCAATTCAGATGAGGGTTAAGGGTATAAGCGTAGGTAAAAATTAAAATCAAACCGTACCCTACTCCATGAGATTTCAAATCTCGGATATGGAAATGTAACTTGAAAGTGCAGGCTTGGAAACCGTTAAGGAAAAAGCAAATCGACTTGGCATAAGGATAAAAGAAAATCGCTGGCAAAAGTAAAATGCAGACAAAGGAGCATCAGATCTACTCAAAACTCGGCAATGGAGTATCAGATTTTTCAAATCTCAATGAATTGGAAATAGATGACTGGCAATGCAAAAGTAAAACGCAGGCAAAGGAGCATCAGATCTGTATTACAACAAATAGAAAAATCAACTCCGAAAAGAGGAACATCTATTAAGCTGTCGATTGAATGTTTTCTCTTGAAGCAATCTGGATACATGAACGACAACGAATCGAGAAGTAAAAATTGCATAAATATTAATCCTTTCAATAAATACAAGCGTTGCGGCCTTATGATCTTTCCCGATCTGTCATTTACAAACCAGTATGTGGAAAAATAACACAAATGCTAAGCACATGCAGACTTAATGATCTTCTTAGATATGTCATTCCCCAAAAAATATATGCCGGTATAAAAACAATACAAACACATGCAGAAATATAGACAGAAATCTGAGTGCAGCCACCCAGGCATATAAACAGAAATTTAGATTCAGATCTCACAAAGATACCGGCATAAAATACAAACCCAGATCTAAGATATAAATCCATATCTACCATAAAATACAAATACAGGCCTAAATAAAATACAAATACAGATCTAAAATAAGATCCAGTTCTATAATAAACTACAACACAAATCTAAAATACAATCCATAAAAACCTGAGTTTCCTTGTGCAGGCTTGTTATTTCTGAGGTTGCTGCACCATGAGCTTTGTCAAGTTCCCACGAACATCGATCAGTTCCCAATCACAAGAGATCCACCGGTTGACCTCCCTACCATTCTAATGGGTACTCTCCATCCCCAAGGACCCCCGAGCTGAATGGGGTTGCAGGAAGAAGTACCCAAGCACGATCAGAGTGTGTAGAATCACTAAGGGCCTCCCAACCCTGTTCACACCTGATGAGCCAAACTCTCTACAGCCACCATCCGCCTCTGCCTTCTCTCATCCGTCCAACATTAGGGTAAAAAGCCTCTTTTACTCAAACCCTACCTCTTTATTTATATCATTTTGCATTTTTATTTTTATTTATTCTTATTTTGAATTCTTTTTATTTTATTTTTGTTTCAACGGATCTTTGGTGATATGCATTTATGCAATGTGCTTAATTTTAGGATTTCTTTACTTAAACCATTCCTATATTTCATTCCTAGATTTTTGCTTTGATTTGCTATTTTTGTGTGTGCAATGTGTTAAGATTTAGAATCTTCTTTTATTTTTATTTTTACTTTTATTTATTTATTTATTTGTATTTCTTTTTATTTCTTTTTCTTTTTATTATTTTTATTATTTTTTTATTTTTATTTTTATTTCCTAAGGTTGTACTTTCCATTACTTTACTTCCAAGTCATGAGTTTTAGTTATTACTTATTTACAACCTTATAGTTTAATAGTTTCTTTTGTTTCTCCGGGTGACATCAAGGGTGCCATGACCGTCTTCATGCCCTTCAAATGTCCCACTTTCCGTGGTGGGGAGTTAGTGCGATGGCTGAGACCATGTTAACTCAATCCAATCCACGCTGTAGAGAGACTCATGGCTACTGAGGAATAAGGCCAACACCTCATTGCGCGCCCCTCAGTTGAACCTCGTGAGTGACCGAGTCCGCGGCCTACCCTCACGGCAGCATGCCTCTTGCAGGTAAAAGCCTCTCTCGCTTTTCAACCTGCCGCATGGAAAATATGGGCTAACCATACGGGTAATTTCTTCCGTGCAACCCCATCATCCTTTATGGATCGATTGGGAACCAAGATCATGTGCCTGCACACATGAAAACTATGTGCATTAATCGCACTACAAAATTTAATCAACATATCATTAAAATAAATTGTATCACCTGATATTCTGTTCATACTCAAACTGAAATTCATGTGGCATTGACACCACCTTGTGTCATTGCGTAGTTGGGTCCCTGTCACACTAGAAAACTGTCAAAGCATCTACCAATACATCGTAAGAAATGCAAATTGTCCATATATTTCATTCACACATTTTAAGATCAATCATATCACATTATATAATCTATCTACCAATGTCCATTCATTCATAAGCAATCATTGTGACACAACAATCAATACATATATAAGTCATTTTACTTCATCATATTAAACCGGGCCGTTTGTACTCAAAATGCCCTGAAACCATAACATATTTTAACACTTGAAATAGTCTGTCCAACAAGGAAGTACAATCTTGCATTACAAAACTTCATTTATCCATGAGTACCCAAATGTATCAACATGATCAAAACATATATTTCAAAATTTAACCGGGTCATTTGTGATAAAATGCCCTCAAATAATAATATAGTTGAATAATAAAAGAGTCTAACAAAATGGGGCACTACATACACCCCCTCTTCAAGAAACTTCATCCTGAAGTTTTCAAAACAAGTAAGGAAACTGCTGGTGCATTTCGGATGCATCCTCCCAAGTAGCTGAGTTAGAACTGTAGTTATCCCATTGGACCTTTACCTGGTCGACTAATCGACGCCGAAGCTGTCGAGTTCGTCAGTCCAGTATACAGATCGGTTCGGCCTTCAAGACCCCATCGTCCGATATCTGCAAGTTACTCAAATTTATAATATGAGAAGGATCTGAAATATAATGACGCAAAATAGAAACATGAAAAACATTATGCATGCGACTCAATGATGATGGCAATGCAAGACGATAGGCAACCGGTCCCAACTTCTCGAGTATCACAAACGGTCCTACGAATCGCGGTGATAATTTATCTCCCTTCCCAAATTTAATTGAGCTCTTTTGTGGCCTAACCCGAAGGAATACTTTATCACCTACTTCATAACTCCTATCGATTCTATGTGCATCAGCATAGCTCTTTTGTCTATCCTATGCTTCCTTTAACCGAGCACGAATAGTTGTCATCTGTTCTTCCATTTCTTGAATCAATTCCGGTCCTACAAGGACTCTATCCTCCAGATGATCCCAACTCAACGGGGTTCTACACGGCCTCCCATATAGGAATTCAAATGGTGCCATCTTAATAGAGCTTTGATAACTATTGTTGTAAGCGAATCAACCAATGGTAGATATTCCTCCCAACGCTTTTGTTGATCCATCACATACATACGTAACATGTCTTCCAAGACTTGGTTCACCCTTTCTGTCTGGCCATCCGTCTCAGGGTGATATGATGTACTAAAATTTAGCCTTGTCCCCAAAGCGGCTTGGAAACTTGTCCAAAACCTTCCAGTGAATACTGGCCCTCTATCTGAAATTATCTTGCGAGGTACACCATGTAACCTCACAATTTCATTTATAAATACTCTTGCAATCTCTGGTGCTTGATAGGTAGTCTTTACAGGTATAAAATGCACACTCTTAGTTAAAGTATCTACGACCACAAAAATAGAGTCATGTCTTCTTGTTGTCATTGGTAACCCAACAATAAAATCCATAGACATAACCTCCCATTTTGATTCCGGGATTACATGTGGTTGTAGTAATCCTGCGGGATGCCTATGCTCAGCCTTGACCAATTGACATTCTAGGCACCTTGCCACAAATCTAACTACATCCTTCTTCATTCCACTCCAATAAAATAACGGTTTTAAATCCGTGTACATCTTCTTAACCCTAGGATGTGCCATATACACAACCCTGTGAGCTTCTGACAAGATCAAATTTCAAACTTCTTCATTGAATGGTACATAAATTCTCTTGTTATATCGCAATAATCCATCTTTCTCCAACACATACCCTTCATATTTTGGGTTCTTCAATACCTCATTTTCTAACTCAGTCTTAACCTCTCTATACCACCCATCTTCCAATTGTAATTTCAATATCTTTTCCCGTAAATTTGTTTTTAAGGGCACTAGGGAAAAGATACGAGGCCTTCAAATTAGAGCATCCGCCACCTTATTCATCATCCCCTTGATGTACGATATTTCAAAATCATATTCACTCATTAATTCAGACCACCTCCTTTTTCTAGCATTGAGGTCGCTTTAGGTAAAAATATATTGTAACCCATGGTGATCTGTCTTTAACTCAAATTTCCTTCCTACCAGATAATGTCTCCATAAACGCAAAGTGTAAACCACAGCAGCAAGTTCTAAATCATGCATTGCATAGTTCTCCTCATGAGGTCTAAGTTTCCTTGAAGAATAAGCTATCACCCTACCTTCTTGCATCAAAACACCTCCTAGACCTTCTCGGCGATGCATCAGTACACACTAAGAAGTCTTTATCCATATCAGGTACCTTAAGGACTGGAGCCATTGTCAACAACTGCTTAAGCTTTGCGAATGCCTCCTCACACCGTTTTGTCCATATGAATTTCTTGTTCTTCTTCTGTAACTCCGTAATTGGGCTTGCAATTTTTGAGAATCCTTCTACAAATCTTCTATAATACCTTGCTAATCCCATAAAACTACGCACCTCATGCACATTTTTCGGTGCTTGCCATTCAAGAATGGCCTCAATATTTGCGGGATCCACCGCTATACCATCCCCAGTTATAACATGTCCTAAATAATGAATCTCTGGCTGGAAGAAGGAACACTTTGATAGTTTGGCATATAGCTTGCGCTCTCTCAAACACTGCAACACAAGTCTTAAATGCTCTTCATCCTCTTCTTGTGTCCTTGAGTAAATAAGGATATCATCTAAAAACACTTGCACAAATTTATCCAAGTACTCTCTGAATACATTATTCATCAAGTTCATGAAAACTCCACGTGCATTCGTCAACCCAAATGGTACTACAACAAACTCGAAATGTCCATATCGAGTTTTAAATGCAGTCTTTGGTACATCTTCTTCTCTGATTCTTAGTTGATGGTATCTCGACCTTCGATCTATTTTCGAAAATATTGTTGCCCCTTTCATCTGATCAAACAGATCGTCAATTCTTGGTAAGGGATATTGATTCCTTATGGTTTCTTTGTTCAATTGACGATAGTCAATGCAAAGTCTCCATGAACCATCCTTCTTCTTCACAAATATCACTGGTGCTCCCCAAGGTGATATACTAGGGCGAATGAAACCTAAATCTAAAAGCTCTTGAAGTTGTATCTGCAATTCTTGTAACTCAGGTGTTGTCATACGATAGGGTACTCTAGATATAGGTTTGATTCTTGGCTTAAGTTCAATAGTGAACTCAATCTCCCTCTTAGGTGGTAAACCGGGTAATTCTTCAGGGAATACATCCCAAAATGGGACAGTATGGGGTGTTGACTTACATCGACAGTGTCTTTCTTGTCATTCATCACTACCACCGCATACAACTCACATCCCTTATGCATGCTCTTTTTCAATTGCAATGCTGAAATAAACCTTAATGATACCCCTCTTTTAGTCCCTACTTGGATTCTCTTATGCCCGAAATCATCTATGAATATTAGCTTTTTCTCCTTATAGTCTAACATAGTTGAATGGGTTTCTAACCAATCCATCCCTAAGATAATATCATAGGATCCTAATGTTGTAGCATACAGGGATACTTTTGTAACACACATGCCCAAGTCTACCTCACAATCCTTGACCAACTCTCCTACTCTTTGAGTGATACCCGATGCCATTTCGACTATATTGAAATCATCTTGCGTGATTGCCATCACCTTACATCTAGACAATGCTTCATAAGAAATAAAACTCTCAGTTGCTCCTGGGTCTACTAAAAGAGAAAATTTCGTTGTTTTCGTTGTGATTGCACCTTTAGACAACAACGAAAATGTAAAATATTATTTGATGCGATGCACTGAAGGAAAAATGAAGTTATTGGAGGACTAAAATGACAACGAATTTACATACGAGAGAGGATCCATCATTTTAAAAGGCTATTTTTTGGAGCAGACCCGTATGACTGAAAATTATGTCTACTTTCAGGATTATGAACCTGATGTTATATGTTGTCAATATAGTCATTTAATATGTGAATCTCGAATAATATTGGTACAAGTTCCATTGAAAAAAAACTTAAAAAATAAAAAATGGAAACTGTCCAAATATGACCATGAACGGATAATTGAGGACGGCATTCCATTGCGATGTTTTTAACTATATCATTTCTTGTTTTATGTTAATATTGGCTATCATGCTCAAAGATGGATTGATGTTTTAGAATTCAGAATAATTGTATACTTAGTCATTTAGTATGTTACCTTATAAGAAGTCATTTTAATGTTACCATAGAAGTCATTGAACTTTAATTTATTAGAATTCAGAATCAAGTTGTTAATTTTACCTTTGAAGTCATGGACTGAACTTTAATTTATCAGAATTCAGAATCAAGTTGTTAATGTTACCTTAAAATCTCCATGGAATGAACTTTAATTTATTAGAAATCAAAATCAAATTGCTAATGTTACCTTAGTAATAAAAAAATATTAAAATTCATAATCAAGTTGCTAATGTTACCTTAAAAATAAAAAAAATAATAGAATTCATAATTAAGTTGCTAATTTTACCTTAATAATAAAAAATATAAGAATTCAGAATCAAGTTGCTAATGTTACCTTAGAAAATTCATGGATTGAGCTTTAATTTATTAAAATTTAGAATCAAGTTGCTAATTTTTACCTGCGCTTGGATTTTCTCTTCAAAACTTCGTATGATTCATGACCTTTCCTGACATTCATTCATAATATTCATACATACATTCATATATTTGCACCTATCAAAACTTCCTAACATTTCCTAACATTCATTTCTAACATTTCTCACATTGATTCCTAACATTTCCCACACATTGATTCTTAACATTAGATTGCACCTATCAAAACTTCCTAACATTCCTAAAATTTCTCAACTTCTCAACACTAAAAATATTTTACATCTACAAACATACATAAATTTAATAATACATACATTCATATATTTGCACCTAGATTTCTACATTCATATATTTAATAATACATACATTCATACATTCATTCTTAACATTCATTCCTAAACTTCCTAACATTCCTAAAATTATCAACTTCTCAACACTAAAATTTTTTATATCTACAAACATACATAAATTTAATAATACATACATTCATATATTTGCATCTATCAAAACTTTCTAACATTTCCTAACATTCATTCTTAACATTCATTCCTAACATTCATATATTTCCAGGTCCTATCAAAACTTCATAACCTTTCCTAGCATTCATATATTTGCACCTATCAAAACTTCCTAACATTCCTAACATTCATTTCTAACAATCCCCACATTGATTCCTAACATTCCCCACACATTGATTCTTAACATTAGATTGCACCTACTAAAACTTCCTAACTTTCCAAAAATTCTCAACTTCTCAACACTAAAAACATTTTACATCTAAAAACATACATAAATTTAATAATACATACATTCATATATTTGCACCTATCAAAACTTCCTGACATTTATTAACATTCATTCTTAACATTCATTCCTAACATTCATATATTTGCACTGATCAAAACTTCCTAACATTTCCTAGAATTCATTCTTAACATTCATATATTTGCACCTATCAAAACTTCATAACATTCATTTCTAACATTCCCCACATTGATTCTTAACATTAGATTGCACCTATCAAACATAAAAACATTAAAAAACACTAAAAACATTTTACATCTACAAACATACATAAATTTAATAATACATGCATTCATATATTTGCACCTATCAAAGAGGTGCAAATAACATATGTTAGGAATGAATGTTAACATTTATTCTTAACATATGTTTGTAGATGTAAAATATATGAAATCTTTTACATCTACAAACATATGTTAGGAATGAATGTTAACATTCATTCCTAACATCCATATATTTGCACCTATCAAAACTTCATTACCTTTCCTAACATTCATTCTGAACATTCATATATTTGCACCTATCAAAACTTCCTAACATTCCTAACATTTACATATACATGTATATAATCCAAAAAACAATATCTAAGGTCAGTGTACATGTATATAATAATAAAAAAACAATCATGAACATGTGAGTTCAATGTACATGTATATAATCCAAAAATTAAGCTCCTCGATGTCTGAATCAACTACAATATATGTATAACAAAAAAAGAACAATATAAATAATTCTTTAAATAGAAGTCCACCACTATCCTCCACTAGGGTCTTTCCTTGGACTCATAACAATCTGCAACATGTATAAAAACAAATTATGAATACCATAAATTATTTAAACAATTTTAAATTAAAATCAAAACATTAAAACATTAAATTAATATATCGAAGAACAATACAATTATTAACAAAATTACCTCAAATTCTCTATCATCCAATGGAATCTTCCCTTTGCCTCTAAAAGCTGGAGACCCAAGCTGCAACATGTATAAAAACAATTTATAAATATTACAAATTATTTAAATTATTTTAAACTAAATTCAAAAAAATAAAATATTAAACTTACAATTCCACCACTATCCTCCAATGGAGTCTTCCCTTTGCCTTGAAAAGATAGAAGAGACCCAAGCTTCAATATATATAAAAGCAATTTACAAATGTCAAAAATTATTTAACTATTTAAACTTATATATCAGAGAACAATTCAATTATGAAAAAAATTACCTCAATGCCAATATCCACATCCATCATAGAACCTATATCTTCACCTCCAATTTCAATATGTTCTATTCCCTTAAAATTTAAATTTTGTTCATAAATAAATCATAGTAAAAGAAAAAAAAGAAAAAACTTAAGCAATTAACTTAAAACTGAAAAAAAAAAAAAAATTAAAATCATTAGCTCACAATAGATGGAAAATCATCTGAAAAGTTCGAATCTAATGAAACCTGCATGGATAAGTCAAATTAACAATAAGATACATAGTTAAATTTAAAAACAAAAAATAAAATATCTTTCAAACATAAATATAAATATATGTAAGTATTAAATATACCTCTCCAATATGCTCCTTTACATTTCTAGCATTTTGACTATTGGAAACTCTAAAATTATGTTCATTTAACAGTCGAGAAAACTGAAACCAATAAACATTTACATAACATATTTATTACTATACATCAAAAAATAATTTATCATACATAGATATAATGTAAATTCAATTCTAAATAAATAAATAAAAGTTAATAGATTAAAAGTACACAAACCTCTCCTATACTTGACGTGTCATTGGATATTTTATCCGAAGCTATATCACGACAAACCTTGGCATAGGCCTTTAGATCTTCAATGCCCATACAATCTAACTCCTCATTTGTTTTGTAGACAAAATCTTTCCGAATAGTGGCTCGAGCCCTCTCTCGACTCAATCCAACATTAACTCCTACAAATGTCGAAGCCAAATCTTCATCAACATTATGCATTGTAGTTGTCCCAACTTGTGATGTGGGCTCCATATCCGATTTGTAAGTCATAAGCCTAGGTGGACAAGATATCTGAGGTGGAGGTCAAAGAGTACTAGGATCTCTAAGTGCACATTTTCGATTGCATATCCTCCCCTTTCCAACTTCATAAAAACTCGGAATGAATATTAGTATAGTCTGGCTTCATTACTAAAAAAAATTCGGCATAAAAAAACCTAGCAAAATAATTAGGAACCTCATCGTTCCTTGGAAACTGACCATAGGCTGCAAGGAACCGATCATATAAAAAAGTGCAAATTCAAGGTGCTTAAAATATTGCACTTTCAATGCTTTACGCTTTAGGCCCTCTTTGAAGTTAAACATTGGGTTGGCATGTTCTCTCGTCAGTCTCTCCTTCACAACAGCCCACTTGTCTGGACCCATCACCTGTGCCTTTTTTCTCTGCATCAAGGCAACAAAACCGTTTGTTGTTGGTCCAAGATCTTCATATGCCTCAATGAATTTTGGCAATGATTGCAAAACCATCTCTATACTTTGTTTGTTCTCTGGAGCGAGATCCAAACTAGAAAGATCATTTTGCAGCTTGTCATAGTGAGCCCTACAACTTTCAAGGGTCGTTTGTCGATTACCACTTTCCCATGGAAGCTCCTCTAGTAAATCTGATGGATAAGTCGAAATGGGTATACAACCCTCAGCTATTTGGACATATTGTGTCCTAGCTTGACCTTCGCCACCCTTTGTAGGATGACGAGCCTCTTGCAAACCTTGCTCTGCATCCACGCTTGTCTTCAGTACAGAAGGTCGAGATCCACGTTCACCCATAGAGGATAAATGGGAATCATCTCTATCACTATCGCCACGTCGATGATCAGACGAATGTGAACTATACAATAAGCTTGAATCCCGAGGTGAAGTCGACAATCTTCGATTTTCATTTGGGTCACCAACTCCCGAAGAAAGTAGTGACCTCCTATGCTTCTGTCTCAAAGGCCGCTCCCTTTCCATTTGATATGATATCTACCAGTTTACACAAATATCAACTCATCACATATTCAAATTCTACATGTTAATTAATGAACTTCCAAGACCTAGCTACTAAAAAAACTAAGATTTTAATAAAGACGTAGATGTCCCTAATATTATCTAATAGTTCTTAAAATGAATATAGCTAATTTATTATCTATTTCCATTTGATATGATATCTACAAGTTTACACAAACATCAACTCATAGCATATTCAAATTCTACATGTTAATTCCTCAACTTCAAAGACCTAGCTACTAAAAAATCTAAGCTTTTAATAAGGGCCTAGATGTCCCTAATATTATCTAATATATCAACTCATAACATATTCAAATTCTACATGTTAATTCCTCAACTTCAAAGACCTAGCTACTAAAAAAACTAAGCTTTTAATAAGGACCTAGATGTTCCTAATATTAACTAATAGTTTTTTAAATGAATATAGCTAATTTATTATCTAATAGTTCTTAAAATGAATATAGCTACAAATATTTTCATTATTCCATAAAATCATAAAAAAAATTGTTATCGATTTAAATTATTATGATATGTGGTTACAATGTAAGCACTCAAAAATAAAAACAATTAAAATTATACTAATCGTCTTTATCTAGTAAGCCACTCAAATACAAACAAAGCAAGAAGTAAGCAATGGTAATTATAGAGCTAATCTTGGAGTAGTGAGATTAAAAAACTGATTTATTTTGTATTAACTACATGGGACATATAGGTACACTTATTAGCAATATAAATACTTACCGTAATAAAAGACATGTTATAACAAAATAAAGTATAGGAAGCAATGGCAGAATTCAATTCCAAACAAAAAGATGTTGCACTCTATCTATTTGGACAAAGTTCATGCACTATGTCCATGTGGACAGAGTACATGAACTATGTCCATGTGGATAGAGTTCATGCACTCTGTCCACATTGACAGAGTTCATGCACTCTATCCAAACATTAACTATCGAATGATAAATCTGGGTAATAGTACATACCTTGAAGAAGAAACAAGTAAAAACATTACTACTTCCGCTTCCTCTAAATTTTATGTGTAGATATCAATTGTGGAGTAATTGGAGTTATAGATTTGATCGATCATATCTATAACTTCAAATACTCTGTGACCCATATCTACAAATAAAGATAAATGACCATTCTTTATATAAATGACACTGCGATCGATATCTACAAATAAACTCGATCAACGAAGGAAGCAAAAACAAACCAACCACCAAAAAAATGAACAATACCTGCCAACAATGTATAAAAAGTTATAGTATGAAAAGTGTAATCATCAGCATTTGCATATTACTTCATATTAATACACGTGTAATCAGTTCAACTTAGAGCTTGTGTATAAATAGTTTACTTTGTATATATGATTTCTATAACCCTTTGTATATGTTAAAGCTTAACCACAAACAAATCTTACTTTTATGAATGCAGAGTTGATATTTGGCTATTTATAGGCTTAATAATCAGATCAATCAGTACAATATCCTAATATAATGGTAAGTATAAACTGTAACTTATAATCATTATACAAGTTATTTGGGATTCTTTTATGACATATATTAATAGGAATGATACTAACCTCAGTGTAATAATAATTGTTATTTGTAATATTTGGTATTTTATATTAAAAATACATAGTTCAAACAATCAGTTATCTGTAATATTTGGTATTTTATGTGTAATAATATATTTTTTGTTTATGATTTATTTAAAAACAGCTAAAATCCCTTATGCTAAGTAAAGTAATCAGGGACAGAGTTAATGAACTCTACATAGACAGAGTTGATGAACTCTGTCCATGTGGACAGAGTTCATCAACTCTATCCATGTGGGCAGAGCATGGATAGAGTTCATGAACTCTGTCCATGGACAGGTTCATGAATGAATATCTTCATCATAATACATATGAACTAAAATTAAAAGAAATCTACAATATCCTAATATAATGGTAAGTATAAACTGTAACTAAAAAGCAAAAAAAAACTAAAATCCCTTATGCTAAATAAAGTGTAATAATATTTTTTGTTTGTTTATGATTTATATAAAAACAACTAAAATCTCTTAAGCTAAATAAAGTGATCAGGGACAAAGTTGATGAACTCTGCATAGGTTGTTGAACTCTATCCATGGACAAAGTTCATCAATGAATATCTTCCTCATAATACCTATGAACTAAGATTAAAATTAGAAGAAATCTACACTACTAATTAACATATGCAAACTTTAAGATAAAAAAAAATATAAAATTAAAAAAAATAAACTAAAAAGAAATTTAAGCCATTGGCTATGACAAGCCATGAATCACTTGTTCAACGTTCGAATTATAAAAAAAAATTGCATAAAAAATACCTGAATACCTGACAAGAAGAAAGCAGAGCACGAACAGACCCTCCAAGAACAGAACACGAATAGACCTCCACGCCGAACATACCTACACGCTGACAGGGTGCCCGATAGGTGGCAGGGTGGCGGACGTACACGTCAATGTAAAAAAGGTGGGAGTGTAGGCAGAGGTAGGGACAAGGATGACGGGAGACAAATCGGGTAGCAGAACAGGTACAACAGGCGACCAAGAAGATAAGCACGATGGGGTGGCGTAACAAGAACGACGGGGTGGCGGGACATGCACAACGGGGTGTCGAGGCATGCACGACGAAACAATCAACAGCAGGCGAAAACCATGAAAATGAGGCTGTAGTTGACCTTTTATGCAGCATAATTGTTCGGCCGAACAATTCTTCGGCCGAATACACATTGAACCGCTGGTTAAAATTACCGGTCGGCTATGCGTTCCGTCAAATTAAACGGTTCCCGTTAAAAAGTATTCGGCCAAATAAGGGATCCGTTATTCGGTCGAATAACTATAGTTATTCAGCCGAATAATGTTTGCTATGTTTCTCGGACACACAATTCTCATGGAAGTGTTATCGAACTTCGCGTTTCACCCATCCCCCAGGTATTAATCCATATTGTTGTAGTCTATGCATCCACAAAAAATGATAATATTGTTGCACTAAACTGGAAGGTAATATTTGTATCATATCATTAATTATCAATTATCTGGATAGCTCAAGTATTATTTGCATTACATAATTGGTTGATATATTTTTCAGTGCAACAAATGGAGAACCGATATATTATTTGTAGGTTTTCATTACATAGTTGGTTGATGTATTTTTCTTTGCAACAAATGGAGAACTGTTATATTATTTGCAGGTTTTGTTTTTCTTTATGGGCAAATGGAAAATATGTTTAGACTGCTTTAAACAACCCTAACTCCACTTTCAACATGGTAGTAATGTTGAATATGGTTATAATATTTAAATGTTTTAATATTTATGGTTTTAAATATTAAGGAGTTATTACAAGGGATTTAAGAGAAATGATTTTTTTGTATATGATGGTGATGAGTGAATGATAAGAGCTTGAGTAGTTAGTATGATAGATTTCCTTGAAATGTGAAGCATATTAATTATTGTGCATGATTTACACATAAAAATCAATGTTTTAAAATCAAAAAATATTTTAAAAGTTTGAAAAATCACCACAATACTACTACCTCTTAAATATATTTTGAAAAGTTTGAAAATATCCAAAACAATGATTAATGTGGTTTAGTTAAAAATTGGTTATCAAATTTAACCTAAAGCAGATGATTTTTTTATTTATTTAGGGTTAAACTGATATTTGTAATGCCATGTTAGTTTTTAAAATGTTATAATGTAAAAATGACAATCTCTGGAAATTTTACTTGTACATATAAACTTTTAATAAGAGCATAACCTTATCAATGATATATAATGATGAGAAAAAGAAAGTGGTAACAACTATATGAAAAACAAACATTCACTAGATTTATTGAAAAAAACAAACAACATTGTCTTAAAAAACATTAAATTTTTTCAAAGCAAAGAAATTTATGCATGAAACATAACAAAGTGTTTAAATTCATCCATAGCATGAGGATAATTAATAATAAATTTAAAAACAAATATTCAGAGACTTTCTTAAACCACATTATTATTATTATAGAACCATATTTGGTGAAGGAATAATATGAAACCATATGAAGAGAATATTAAACTTAAAGAAGAATATTAGATTTAAAAATTTGATTTAATATTAATTTTTGAAACTTAACACTCTAAGAGGTTGATGCAAATTTCCTTTTAGGAAATAATTAATAAGAACATCAATAAATAGATTGTAATTGTAATAATACATATTTAGTTAGGCTTAATATTTCATTTTTTATTTGGTTTAACTGAAATGATCACATTAATCATGAAGAAAAAGATAAAGGTAATTTTGTTTAATATCCTGAGATTCTTTTTATCAGAAAGATAGTTTACCCAATTTTTTTTAAGAAAAAAATTATGTGATTTAATTAGTTTTAAAATGAAAGGTTAAGAGTGTTGAGAAAATGTGAACCTCAAAAGGTTTCATATATGAATTTATAATTGGCTCTATTTTTTATTATGTTTTGATATTTATTTTATTTTTATCAAGCCCACCAATTTTTTAGTGTATTCAAATTATTTTCTTTTATTTTTTATTTTTATTTGAGCCGATTATAAACGAGGAAGGAGTTACACATCCCCCCAATGAAACCACACCAACATAGATCCATCTTAAAAGTGGCTCTACCAAGCACCGAGATGGATCAAATCTCTCAAGGTGCAAACCCTTTCCCTATATCGAATCTAATACTCACCCATTTTGTCAATGTGTAGTTGAAAGGAAGGTTTCCATGGATTATCATGCTAAGGCGTATCCCTACACATTATTGCACACTGCCATGGATGATAAGCTAAGGGTATCACTTGATATGATTGTGCAGGTAATATTTGTGGTAATTAATATCATATTGTTATGGAACTCTATTAATACTCTTATTACCTATGCAAATCATTGTTTTACCTCCGCAATATCCCCACAAATTAATTGTTGGAGTGGATTGCACATGTATTTATGCATATTCTTGTAGTCTCTGGAAGCATTGCAAATGATAATAGTGTTACACTGATCCAAAGGGAAGGTAATGTTTGTATTAGGTCGTTAATTATCTGTATACCCAGGTATTCATCCATGTTGTTGCAGTGAACTGAAAGGTAATATTCAAGTATTATTTGCATTACATAATTGGTTGATATATTTTTCAGTGCAACAAATGGGGAACTGATATATTATTTGCACGTTTGCATTACATAGTTGGTTTATGTATTTTTCATTGCAACAAATGAAGAACTCATATATTATTTGCACGTTTGCATTACATAGTTGGTTTATGTATTTTTCATTGCAACAATTGAAGAACTCCTACTTTTTTACATGCCTTTTTTTAAGCAAATGGAAAATATGTTTAAACCACTTGAAACAACCCTAAATCCACTTTCAACATGGTAGTAATGTTTGAATATAGTTATAATATTTAAATGTTTTAATATTTATGGTTTTAAATATTAAGCAGTTATTACAAAGGATTTAAGAGAGATGATTTAGACTAGATTTCAGTATTTTCGTATATGATGGTGATGAGTGAATGATAATATTTTGAGTAGTTAGTGTGATAGAGTTCCTTGACATGTGGAATTTGAGAACTGTAGGGTGAAGCATATTAATTATTGTGCATGATTTTTAATAAAATTCAATATTTAAAAAAATATATTTGAAAAGTTTGAAAAATCACCACAATATTACTACCTCTTAAATATATTTTGAAAAGTTTGAAAAGATCCAAAAGAATGATTAATGTGGTTTAGTTATAATGTGGTTATCAAATTTAACCTAAAGCAATTGTTTTATTTTTTAATTTAGCTTTAAACTGATATTTTAAATGCCATGTTAGTTTTTAAAATGTTATAATGTGACAATGACAATCTCTAAATTTTACTTGTACATATAAAATTTTAATAAGAGCATAATCTTATTAATGATATATAATAATGAGGAAAAAAAATGGTAACAACTATGTGAAAAACAAACAATGACTGGATTTATTGAAAAAGAAAACAACATTGTAAAGAAATTTATGCATGAAACATAACAGAGTGTTTAAATTCATCCATAGCACGAATATAATTAATAATAGATTTAAAAACAAATATTGTATTTGTTATATGTCATATTAAACTTAAAGAAGAATATTTTAATTTAATATTAATTTTTTAAACTTAACACTAAGAGTTTTATGTCTTAAAAGTAAGTTGAAACAAAGATTGTGGTTGATGCAAATCCATTTTTGTTAAATAATCAATAAGAACATCAATGAATAGATTGTAATTGTAATATTGTGGTTAATATTTCATTTTTTATTTGGTTAACACTAATACATTTGGGTGAATTTTTCCACGAAATATTTCCACATTTTGAACATTCATGGATTAATACTTCATTTTTTTATCATGGCGGAAAAACTGTGACAATATCGACGTTGTTTAATTTTCGACGAACTTTCATCTCTATATCGATGATATATGGCTATCTTTGCATACCCGATAAACCAATGCCAGCTTTCAACAGCTCTTGGTTGTTTACGCGTGGGTTAACTCATGCATTTTCGTCCACATCTAACTTATAAGAAGATCTGGCTATTTGCATAATGGAGTAAACTTGTTTTGAGTAAGAAGTGAATTCCAGCCCTCCCTCGGTTCATATTCTCAGTTCATATTCAAGCCAGCAAGCATGAACTAGCTGGAACTGAACGTCAAAGCAAAATATTGCTTCTATCTTATGTCTGATCATATATAGAAATCCTGAAATGGCAACCCTCAATAATAATAAAATAGATTTGATTTTTTGCCCCAGTTGTTGCATCTTTTTTCTTGGGTCTGGGTCTGACTGGCTATGTGTGGTATAATATTTTATGTATATGATAGAAGCCGCCTATAACCCCGCTTTAGGCCATCCATGTGCCCTTATATTTTCCATAGAGACGTTTACACTTGTTCATATATGATGTCGCCATGGATAAATAGTAATTGCCATGAAAATGACTACCTCATTGGAGCTATCTCTGCTACTACAACCTAGTTACCTATATGATGTCAACATAGATAAGTTTACCTTTTATATTTCCATATTACAGCTCCTTTGCGGGAGCATGCCAAGCTGTATCACTTAGCACATTTGCTATAGTTGTGACAAGGTTCTTGGTGATTGATTGAATGCGAATTGAGCCCAAATTTCTTTATCAACCATATCCAAAACTAGAGAGATCAGTCATACTCTACAACAATCATCTTGTTTTAAATTCATAAAAGGTAAGCATGCATTCTTTTTTGGGGAATACAAACTAACATTGAGGCTCAAAATAACAGTTGTATTCTTCGGGTCATGTACCTTACAAACGAATTTAATAACCTTGCAACTCCCTCCTTTTATTTAAACCAGAGTAATTGCAACAAGAGGGTCCAGTCAACAATGATTCTAGCCAATTCATTTTTTTTATAGACCTAATGCTCCACTAAGCTATTGGTCATTGACACGGTGTTAATTACTTTCCACAGTAGAAGGACAACTTTCTGATTGGAACATTTGGGCCACCTAGTGTTCCAATTCCCAAACTATCAAGGTCTCCTTGTGAGTAAATCAAAGGCCATTGCACAACACTTGTTGGCATCAATGAAAACTTCATTCTATTAGACATAATGCTGACTGAGAAGGGGGGGTGAATCAGCGAGCTAAGGCTTGAACTCAATTTCAACATCTTTTTCTACCAATATTATCATGCCTATAGCCATCTCTATCATCAAGTTTGCTTGTCTATTGTCATGTCACCATATCCTTGTCATCTTTGCACCAACATCTTTGTCTTGCCCAAATCATCTTCAAATGACCACAGAAGGGTCATTTGACTCTCTAGATGTTCCATGCTTGTCATGCTTGCTTTTCAATGTCATTATGCATGTCCTTAGTCATCTTTGTCCTTCATATCTTGTTCCAATTACACCTTGTAATGCCATCATGCTTAGACACCTCTTCGAATCTTTGTTTGTTATTTATTGTTTTAATGAAACAATCAATTAAAACTTCTTCTAAACATTGCATCTCTCCAATAGTAAGATGTGTCTCTTCAAAACCCTATCTTAATTATTTTTATTAAATTTCTATTTATTTTTCTAAATGCATTCTTGTAGCTTCTTATTTAATAAACTCTGTTTATTATTTTTCACTAACTTTGCATGTCCATCTTTTCCATAAATGACCATCATAATGCAAACTGAAAGTATGGTTGTATAGCCACCTCAACAAGGATCAAATCCATGTCACCTTTTGAACTTTTTGATACACACACATTATCTGGAGATCATTTGAAAATAGGATTCCAAACTGTTTAATTTAACACTTAGACAAAATTGTTTTTAACTTCATGTGAAAACAATTTTTCTTTTACTTTGGCAGATTGATTTCTCCCTCATGTGGTCACCATAAGGAAACCTACAAGCATGGCTAGATAGCCATTTCAACAATGAACAAGACCATATCACAATATAAATCTGTTGACACACACACAACCTCTGGCAAGCATTTCAAAATAGCTTCTCAACCTCTTCTGAACATCAAAACATATTTCTTCCCATTTTGACAGACTCATATTTCACACGTGTGAACACTCTATGGAGACCTGAAGTCACGAGCAAATGGAAAACTTACCAAAGAATGGATCGATGACATTTGATAAATTTACTTGCACAAAGACAACCCTTAGCGGGCATTTCCAATTGACCTCTCAAACTCATGTTTTTAACACGGTCAATTTTCTTTTGTTCTCATTATGCAAAATATTAATTTTCCTATTTTTGGCAGATTGATATTTTGCATATGGGACCAACATAAGAAAACCTGAAGGTATGGCTAGATATTCAATTCACCAAGGAACATGACTATGCTACCTGATGAATTTTATCATCAAAATAACCCCTCCTTGCGGGCATTTCAAAATTCCTTTTCAAATCCCCGAATCTGACACTCGACCAATTTTCTTGTGTTCTTAAAATGCAAAATAATATTTTTCTTACTTTTGGCAGGTTTATATCTTTGTCATAAAACACTCCATGAAATAACTGAGACCATGGTTAGATGAACCCATCAACAAGCTATAGCCTAACACTTTCATATTTTTTTTCATCATCCTATGAGATAGGGTGGACATTTCCTTGAGGCCACTGAGGCAGTTTTGCCAGTACTGGAATAGTGCAAAATAGCCTGAAACTCTGTTTTGGTAGACCATTATCTTTGTCATCAGACATCATCTTCGAGAGCTGAGGCCATGGTGAGATAGCCTCTTCAACAAGCTATAGGGTGATAGCTTCAAATAATTTTTATCATACACCTATAAGGTATGACGGTCATTTTCCCAAGGCCACATGAGCCATTGTTTCCAACACTTCGACAATTTTCTTAGTCTGGTCCAATCTACCTAAAACATTGTTTTGGCAAGTTCAAAACTTCTTTCTCAGCTACTTCTAAGACAGTCTGAAGACATGATCAGATAGGACAAATATCAATCTACAAGACCCCCATATGGTGCGGGAATTTTCTTCAACACACAATTTGTGGCAGGCATTTTCTTAAGGCTACCTGAGCCAGTTTTCCAACACTTGGTCATTTTCAGGACTTTCTCCAAAATTTATTCTAAAACCTCATTTTGGCATATTCAACTTTTTCTTCAGACATGCTTAAGGAGAAATGATACCATGGTTAGGTATACAAATAAACACACTACAAGACCCCCATGTGCTGCGAGCATTTACTCTAACCCATAATTTAGGGCAGACATCTTTCTGAGGCTACTTAGCCATGTCATTATGCTTAGACACCTCTTCGAATCTCTATTTGTTATTTATTGTTTTAATGAAATAATCAATTAAAACTTCTTCTAAACATTGTATCTCTCCAAAAGTAAGAGGTGTCTCTTCAAAACTATGTCTCAATTCTTTTTTATTAAAATTATGTTTATTTTTCTAAATACATTCATGTAGCTTCTTATTTAATAATCTATGTTTATTATTTTTCACTAACTTTACAGGTCCATCTTTTGCATATATGACCATCATAATGCAAACTGAACATATGGATGGATAGCCACCTCAACAAGGATTAGATCCATGTCACCTTTTGAACTTTTTGATACACGCGCATTATCTGGAGATCACTTGAAAATAGGCTTCCAAACTGTTTAATTTAACACTTAGACAAAATTATTTTTAACTTGTAAAAGCAAATTTTCTTCTACTATGGCAGATTGATTTCTCCCTCATGTGATCACCATAAGGAAACCTACAAGCATGGCTAGATATCCATTTCAACAATGAACAAGACCATATCACAAGATAAATCTATTAACACACACACTCAAACTCTCGTTTTTAACACTTGGTCAATTTTCTTTTGTTATCATTATGCAAAATATTGTTTTTCCTATTTTTGGCAGATTGATATTTTGCATATGAGACCATCATAAGACAACCTGAAGGTATGGCTGGATATTCAGTTCACCAAGGAACATGACTATGCTACCTGATGAATTTTATCATCAAAATAACCCCTCCTTGCGGGCATTTCAAAATGCCTTTTCAATTTCCCGAATCTAACACAACCAATTTTCTTATGTTCTTAAAATGCAAAATAATATTTTTCTTACTTTTGGCAGATTTATATATTTCTCATAAAACACTCCATGGGCTAACTGAGACCATAGTTAGATGCACCCATCAACAAGATATAGCCTAACACTTTCGTATTATTTTTCGCTTCATCCTATGAGATAGGGCAGGAATTTCCCTGAGGACATTGAGGCAGTTTTGACAGTACTAGAATAGTGTGAAACAACCTGAAACTCTCTTTTAGAAAACCATTATCTTTGTCATCAAACATCTTCTTTGAGAACTGAGACCATGGTGAGATAGCCTCTTCAACAAGCTATAGGATGATATCTTCAGATAATTTTTATCATACACCTGTAAGGTACGGTGGGTATTTTCCCAAGGTCACATGAGCTAGTTTTTCCAACACTAGGACAATTTTCTTAGTCTAGTCCAATCTTCCTAAAAAATTGTTTTGGAAGGTTCATAACTTCTTCCTCAGCTACTTCCAAGAACGTATGAAGACATGATCATATAGGACAAATATCAATCTACAAGACCCCCATACGGTGTGGGCATTTTCTTCAATACACAATTTGTGGCAGGCATTTTCTCAACGCTACCTGAGCCATTTTTCCAGCGCTTGGTCATTTTCAGGACTTTCTCCAAAATTTATTCTAAAACCTCATTTTGGCATATTCATAACTTTGTGTTTGTTTAGGAGGAAAAATTTCCTAGCGTGTCACCCTAGGGATGGCTATTATTTGGTATTGGGTTTGCAACTAGGATCTAAGGTGCATAAGAATCAATTTCCCTTGGCTAACCTCCTAGTTAATTGCATCAATAGATCATAGGATCTTGTTTACTTGTTCTTTGTATGAATTCACTGACTATATTTCATCATTCACCAATTCAGGTACTCCTTGCATCATGATTGATGTTGACAATCAATAAATCCTATGGTTAGTTTTTATTTCAAGTAACTGGAATCATTTTGTTGTTACAACAAGCAAAACTTACAGCATAAATTAAAGTTTTGGAGTGATTGCATAGAGTATAAAATGGCATTTTGGTAAGAATTTGAACAGGACAAGAATTTTGCAACACACCTGTATAAGTATTAGGAGATTGAGGATGTGATTAGAGGGAGAACTACAGAAGCAGCTTTGTGGCCATGCCTAGCATGTGTATCACTCATGTGAGGATTCTATATGATTCAAAAATTTGCATAGTACATTTTTCATTTCATGTTTGATAAGGCAGAGTAACTAGTAGTCAGACAACCTATTTTCAAGGACCATCACACATTAATTGGCAAAAAACTGATATATGAGGAAACAAATAAGGTAAGGACTGGAAAGTTCTATATGTCACCTGTATAATTATTAGGAGATTGAGGGTGTGGAAATAATGTAAACAAATACAACCATTAAGCAAATCAAAAATCGAAAATTTCTACGAATTTAAAATACTAGCACCTTTATTCTTCGAAGTGGGCCCTGCCTCCTAGGAACATAGTGCCAAGGGAGGCTACAACAACCACAAAATTATCTCAACTCACACATAAATTATTTCCACAACTTCAAATAAGTTTATTTATTTATTTAATGTAACAATTTGGATACTGAGCAATATAATTTCCACAATGTCTACCCCTCCTCTACGATTGTCTTGTGTTATCGTATCAATGAGAAAATAATTGGTCTCTTTTATTGCAGCATTAGCTAGAGCTTTGTTGGATTCTTTATCTTTTTATGCCGCTACTTCCAAGTCTATTGTTTTTGCATCGTCTCTTGTTGGGAGGGTATAAACAATTTTGGTTGTTGCAATTCTATCTACATTACTATATGATTCCTCATGATGTTGTTCTTAACCTTGACACAATATACTCAATATGTATGGTTTTTGTCTCTTTTACATTTTCAAAACCATTAATTTCAAGTTCCACAACTTTTGCATTGTCTATAACTTCATCAGTAATTGGAATATCCATCTCTGTTATTGCATCTCTATCAGGTGTTATGTTGCATTCTTCATGTGGCTCTTCCAATATCATTGTTTGTTTTCCTACCACTGCATCATCCTATGTATAGAAGGTCTCAACAAGTTCTCTACGGAATGGGTTTGATAATAGTGTAATAAGTTATTGGTTTCATAAAGGGTAGATCAACTATTGTCGAGATAAACCAACATTTCATGAATGTACCAATAATAACGCAGTAAGGGCCAAAATTTCCCTTGAGTTTGAATGGAAATCCAAAGTGCATAAAGTGGATTAAAAGTTTAAGAATGATAACTTGTGTAGCAGAAGTCCAAACCAAGGTGTACTAAGGTCAGCTGGCATTATATCTTTCAAGCATAAGAGAATTCCATTAAGCTAGTAAGATTGATGTCAGGTGATTCTTGATAAAAATCCAAAGAGAAAAAGATGGTAATAAGATGTATGTTGTATTATGGATACTTTCATGTGTTGATTCTACTTAGAAGAGATTTTATTGCTTAGTATCCAAATTGTTACATTAAATAAGATGTAATAATTGTATCCAAATTGTATGTAATAAGATGTATGTTGTATTATTGACACTTGTATGTGTTGATTCTAACACCAATTCCATACTTAGACAAATTTCTCAATTTGGACTAATCTGCCTAAAACACCCTTTTGGCAGGTCCATAACTTTTTCTTCATCCACTTCCAAGACAATCTGAAGACATGGTCAAGTAGGTTGAAGACCAATCTACAAGACCCCCATGTGTTGCAAGCATTTAATCTAACCCATAATTTAGGGTGGGCATCTTTCTGAGGCTACTTAGCCATTTTTTGCATCCAGAGCTTGTCTTGAGTTGTACATGCATAATTTCTTTGAGTAATTAGGGAGACATTGACCCCAGCCATAGAAGTCTCTGTATAAACTAACGAAAGCATGTTGCATGCATCAATTCTTGCAAATTATAAGTGTAGGAAAGCATTGCGATAGAAGAACACAATATTCCCTTTGCGGTTTGCCATTTCTTGTGTCCAAGATGGAAGAATCTTCTACCAGGAGGAAAAGAAGCAGTAATGAGGGCTACCTTGGAGTGCTTCCTAAGAATAAACCCAAGCCTGAACGTGAAGAGAAGAAATTCATGTTCAGGGGCCAAGAAAAATCCATTGGGGTCCCCAAGTCTATGTGGAAGATGCAATGGGAGAACGAATACCGAGACTTTAGAAGCCGTGATTTCTTCGAGGGTTTCTATGGAGACACTCCTGGGACAGGAAAACCCAAGCACCGCGCAACCAGAGGTACAACTATTTGGAAACATTCAAAGTGCTTCACATCCAGGCCCCGATGGTTGGCGCTTTCTTGGTATGAAAAGTCAGGTTGAAATATGAGCGTGTAATCAATCTCACCAACAATCAACACCCCGAGACTAACAAGCTTCTCAAAGCCTATCGCCATTTCAACTCTTTTAGAATTCTCATAATCTCTTAGCAAAATAACACTTCGAGCATTGTCTCTAATTACTGATTCATCTTATGCATATTAATCAACCTAGGAAGGTGGTGCTTATATAGGGTGATGAAGATGAAGATGGATACAGAGATGATTGGTCAGCATAATGGCAGCATGAGTGGATGTGGGTAGGAATCTCTATTTTCTGCTGAGAATCCAGTCATGCCGCCTCCTTTGAATATGCTGCATTGTTGTCCACATGGATCGCGGTGTTTGGACGTGACATTCTTTGCCTTTTCACTTACGCTGACAGTAGTGTTCGAAATGGTTTCGGCTAGCCGCATCCCTTTGCTTCATGTAGAGGCCAGGTTCGTCGCTTCAAAGATCTGAACTTCATGATCTCATGTTGTTTTCTACGCAAGCCATGTGCCGGATCTCTAGAGTCAGGAAGGTTGGTGAATCGGTGATGCTTTGGACATGATCTTCACCCAAGGTCTGTCACAAATGGCATCGAGGGATATGATTATTGGTCAGCTCATACATGATCAGGACATCCTTTTTGTACCAGACCTGACCAGGACACCACCTGTACCAAGTTGAATGGCTCCAGAGTCGCCAGGGATCAAATTTGAGGGGCAGGTCTCATTTTACTTTGAAGGGCTGTGAGAAATTGAACCCTTCAATGTTGAAATTTAAAAATAAATCATTCTTTTCATTTGAAAATTTAATGGTTAAAAAAATTTCATTACTTATTAAAAACATTGTATATGAAGAAAAAATGTCAATAAGAAGAAATCCCAAGTGATTCAACATTTACATGGAATTAGTGAGGTAAACCATGTATGTATGATCACTTTCAGATTCTTTTTATGGGGATTACTCAAGAGTTAGTATAGAGGAGGAGAGACTAAAATAAAGGTTGAGAATGAAGAACATGTAAGTGTGATGGAAGATGAGATTGAGAAAAAACCCATTTAGAAAGAGATTGATGCACTTGTTTTGGTAATGTGAACATAGCCATAACCATTAGGAGTATTGGTTTTTTGTATTGCATGTTCTTTGGCCTATTTATTTTTTCAAGGGGAATGTTTGTTTTCTATCACTCTAAAGTGAGTAGAGTAGTTGAGAACTACTCGCAACCTTATCTGAATGCATGATATGAAATTAGGGGTGAAAGTAGGCTCATGGGGTACTAAAGCTTATTTCTGTCTATAATTGTTTTGAGAAGAGCTCCACTATTAGAACTGCTATGTTACAAGGCCAAAAGAGATCAAGCATCAAATCCCTAACATTAATAACAAACTAAAATGATGATCTTTGTCCAGTGCCAATGTATCCACCTAAAACTACTGTACTTCTAACATTGTACATCCTTGGGAGATTTAAAGTTGTTGATCCTTGTTGTGACCACTTGATCATTGCCATAACCAATGGTTTAAATAAACAACATAAAAGTTTAAAAAAAGGAAGAATAATTTTCCCATGACATTTTACCTTACCTGTTTTGAAATGAACTTTTCTACATGCTATTAAAAGCATTGTATTATTATATTTCCAGCTAAATAATTTTTTTAGGATCCACCTTTAAATTAATGGAAAAAAAAAAAGTTACAAATACCATCACAAAGCTAATTGATATGTTTGTCCATATGGACATAGTTCATGAGTAACTAGCCATTCAATTTCAAACTCCACCTAATCCCTAACCATCGTCTTCACCATAATAAACCTAAGTATTAGAAGACTTGAAAATTTATCTTTCAAACTTTAGTCTTGAGTCTACTAACATCTAGATGTCAAATGAGAGAGATTTATAGGGATTCTCATTTCTCTTTACAAAACTTGGTGCATATAATTATTATTCAAAAACATTGAAAAAAGTATCCTTCGGTGCGCCTACCTAAAATAAAAACCCCAGTATGTAAACCTAATGCTTTTAGGAAACAACTTTTTTTTATCAACCCTAAATTCAGCAACTATTTTTAGAATTGAATCATGTCCTCCCCAAATGCTCAATTCAAAGTGATCAAACAAAAGCCCCAATTTTAGGTGGATTAAGGATAGTCTCTGACATGTCCGGAGACTTTCAGAGATCATTCTTTGTTTCGAGGGCGCTCAGGGCGCAGATCAAAGAGCCCACAGAAGGAAGAGGAGGAAGAAGAAGAGGACACAAGTCAAAAGGTGAGGTGAGTGAGGAGGGGAGACATAATAGGGGAGATCAACACTATCAACCTGCACAGCTTGATTTGGGGAGATCAATATCAACCGTCGATCTCTAAACTACCTTCATCGGGACAGCTCAACCTTGAGAACTTTAACATTCTACTAACCCTTTTTCATATGAATGAGTGAACAACTTTTGATCGTAGAATGATTCTCACCCATTGATCTACTCAACATCTTGTTCCAATTGTAGATCTTCGCAGACCCTACCACTTTCGGCAGATCGACCGTAGATGTTGATTAGGAAGAGGGAGATGATGATGATGATAATGATGATGATGATGATGATGATGATGATGTGATGATAAGAAATTTAGTTTGGTATTCACTAAATTGTTCTGAGCTTTGCCAACATTATAATAGAATGGTTATGAGTGATTATTCACTCCTATAAGGAATGTACTTTATGGAACTACCAAACTGCTCAGTTTGGATCTTCCTCTTTAAAGACACCGAACTAGGTCCATAAGTCTTGATTCTTCATGTGCACAAATCTAAGAACGGGAGGCTTCATAGGGCCCAAAAGGTTGTATTTTCTTTTTTACTACTTCTTCGGATCATATTGAATTGTCATATTAGTCCTTGGAATGGGTGTTCAGAGAAATGCTTAATTTTTCACTCAACTGCCTGCTCCCCCTATCATGTAGACGTCTCCATTCACTGAACTCCCCCTAAATTTGCGATGATGAAGATGATGATGATGATGATGATGGCGAAGATGATGAAGATGATGAAGATGATGACAATGATAATGAAAATGATGATGATGATGATGATGAGAATGATAATGGAGATGACGATGATGTTGATGATGAATATGATGATGAAGATGAAGATGCTGATGATGATGACGACAAATATGATGATGATGGTGATAACGAAGACGTTGATGATGAAGATGATGATTATGATGATGATGATGATGATAAGGAAGATGACAATGATGAAGAAGATCATGATGACAATGATGATGACGATGATGATGATGATTATGAAGATGATGATGATTATATTTATGAATACAATGAAGATGATGGTGATGATGATCATCATTGTTGTTTTCGTCATCACCATCATCTTCGCCATCTTCATCGTCATCATCATCGTGTTCGTCCTTGAAGGGACTTATGTATAGGATCTCATTATAAGCAATGCAACCAATACAAATTATGATAAAATCCTAGTTAAATTAAATTAAATTAAATTAAACTACACTAAATTAAAAACATAGATTTGTTTAACTATAATTAATTTAAAATGCAACAAAATATAAAATATGCAAATAAAAAAACCCAAAATAAACTAAACAAAAGATAAATATGCAAAATAAAAAAACAAAACAAAACACCAAATATAAAATATGAAAATAATCAAACAAAAAAAATGAATTCAAAAACACCCGCGCACTAGCTCATTAGCATTCAAAAACACCCGTACAGGATCTGCTCTGGCTCCCATTTGGGGGTTTTCGATTCGAACTTTCACTGAAGGATCTGGAACAGGCTATGATTGTTTTTTACAGGAAGGCTGGGCGAAGGACTTTTCCTATTAGTGCATCATCCACTCCCTTCGCATGTGAGCCCATGCTTCTAGAACCACCTGCCCCACCTCCAGAATGGCAGCAATGTTTAGACCTTCAGGTTTGTTTCTTTCTATGTTTTTCTTGATTACCTATTGTGTTTTTATTTTATTCATGGTTTTTTTCGTTGTTGTGGATGTGGTGGAGATTAAATGGCTCAATATACTTGCAAGCATGAAGCACCAGTTGTCTAGGTGAACTTGGGAAATTCAATGTGAGAAATAAAACCAACAGTTGTCGAGGAAAAGGAGGAAGGGAATGTGGAGCTATATGATTGCAGGGTATGCTATGAACGGGAAAGATGAAGAGGCTTCTGATTTTAATTTCTCGATGGTGCTTTTGATTTTTACAAACATCATGGCTTATGATCAGGGTAAGCAAGTTCATATCCTCACCATAAAATATGGATTTGATTCATATGATTTTGTGGGTATTTATATAGTTGGCATGTCTACCAAATGTGGGTTTGTTTTTAGTTTTTTCCATTCCTTTTGGGCATCATGTCAAAATTCCCATGAATTGACAGTTCAAAGCTAGACTGTGAATGTTTTTAATAGTACAGTTGTTATTTTTTCTTTGATAATGGAAACTTTTTGGAGTTTGAAGCCCGAATGTTATATAGCAAACTATTTTTGTTTGCTCATAGTGGTTTTGAGGCTAATGAGTGGAGCTTTGTAGCAATTGTGGAACGCCAGAGCTTGTCTTGAGTTGTACATGCATGTTTTCTTTGAGTAATTAGTGAGACATCGACCCCATCCATAGCATTCTTTGTATAAACTAACGAAATCCCGTTACATGCATCAATTCTTGCAAATTCTAAGTCTAGGAAACCGTTGTGATAGAAGAACACAATATTCCCTTTGTGGTTTGTCGTTTCTTGTGTCCAAGATGGCAAAATCTTCTACCAGGAGGAAAAGAAGCAGCAATGAGGGTTGCCTTGGAGTGTTCCCCAAGAAGAAACCCAAGCCTGAACCTAAGGAGAACAAATTCATGTTCAGGGTTTTGCTTCATAATGGTTTGAATTTAACTCTGCAGTTGGAGGATGCCGTTGAAAAGATTTTGGTAGCCTAGTTTGTAAGGACTGTTAGGATAAAAGCTGAGAAATAAATAATACAAAAGGGGCCAAGAAAAATCACCATACACCAAACTTTAAAATGAAATATTTTAAAGAATGCATAATAAATTCTGAGCAAAAAATTGTATTGTTAAATTTGCAAAGTTTTTTTTATACAATATATTTCCTTTCAATTCATGTGTATTTAATTTTTTTTGGATTAAATTAATTTTTTTGTATTTCCTTGCAGATAATTGAAATTTCTGTTTACTAAAACTCTGTTTATGTTTTGATAATGCTTGCAGGGTGGGTCTTTGTGTTCTGATCGTTGGAGAGCAGAGGTGGACTTGGTTCTGAATACTGTGTCAATGAATGCTTCAACTAATTCGTCAATCCTGCGGTTTTGTGACGAGGAAAATATCTCTTGTTTCGAAGACGCACCATCTTTCACATCCTTACCTATCTCAAGGGCTTACACTATTTCATAAAGGTCTCTACTTCCTCTCTCTTTATATGACATATACACACATGGTTGTAGAATGCATGTTGATGGGGTGAGTCTTAGAGTCAACAAAAAATTGAAGTATTCTCTTATAAGTCAAAAAAAATGTATTAATATGTGCGCTACAAAAGCATTCCATGAGCTCCTCAAAGTGCATTCTGTTAGAACAAATATTTCCATATCTACATATTATTTATTAGAAAGTGTTTTTTTTTTTAGTAACTAGGGGAATCGGCAACTGGAGCTGGGTTGGTACTCACGTGACACTGGGTCCAAGGATCCATTCCCGCTACCACTATACCATTAGGTGCCCCACACCCTTCGCAAGACAGCTACCACTATACCCCTAGGTGCCCCACACCCTTCGCAAGACATGGGACACAGGTAAACCTGGGTGGGATTTGATCTCGTGACCTCCAATTTACAACAAGTGACTTCATAACAACTGAACCGCCAATGAGCCACACCCGTGTGGGCTATTATTTACTCGGAAGTTAACATTTCATAGATAACAAAGATTTATCTGGAGTATTTAGTGACATTTTATTCATATAGTAATGATAACATGACTCTTTCCTCTGTTTTTTGTTTTATATTGTTTGACAGGATGGTGGTATTAACAGTGTCCACACATTTCTAGTAAAAACCTATTTATATGTTTATTTAATATATTTATGTCTTAAACTTTAAAATTTGTGTGTTGTTTTCATTTTAATACAATGGTTAAAGAAATCTTGTCGAATACAAACACAAGTTTCCACGTCAGTGAGGAAACGGTATTGTAATATAGCATTTAAATGCGAGTTGATATTTTGGTGGAAAATGTGTGTTGGATAGATTGATTATTGATTTCCTTTGCATGACATGTGGAATGTGACTCCAGAACCACATCTCTTGGTGGAATTACCCCAAGAACACACTTTCCAGACATCATTAGCTGATTTAATTGTATGCCCATTTTTTATTTCATTGAGTATTTTGGTATCTTCCATGCCTAGCAAAATGACCACTTGTGTATAGGTCTAGGAATGGATTATTTATTTAATTTATAAATTTAATCGCAAGCCAACACAGTGGTTTTCTGTTTATTAGGACAACTCTTTGCAAGCGCTATGGGCCAATGGACCTAGCAAAAAGCGATTGATAAGGTAAGGGTTCTTGCATTGCCTACATTCTCCCTAGGCATTAATATTTTATATTACCTGCTTGTACTTTTCGTATAATATAACTTTGTTATTTTCATTTCTAGCCTCTTCACCATGCTTCATATCCAATGTTTGTATAGAAACATAAAAATATCAAACTTATCTGTCTTGGTTGTGTTCTTGTTGTACCATTTCTTGCTTTTCCCTGGGTTTTACAGTTCCTGCCTCATTTTTCCATTACATTCTTAGGATCAGTGTAGTAAGTAGTACTAGTGTTATGTTCACCTATTCTGCAGTGCACCATGCTCGCATTTTGGATAGGTTTTCCCTATGTTTAACTACTAAAGTTGATTGTTTGTAGCTTTCCCTTGGTTACCTGCTATCATGAGGTTCTTTTGCACTAAGCAGTTCTAATGACAGTGGTGCATGGTTTGTCCTCTTTTTGCAGAGAAATTGATGAATAAATAGCGTCATTGGAGATTTCAGTAGAAGTGCACATAACCTAATAGTCTCAGTCTCTCAGAATACCCTATCTAAGGAGAATTTGCTCAACATCAATTTCAATTGCCTTTGTGGGTGCACTACATATCTTGGTGTTCGGTCACATACAAGCTTGATAGAACCTCCCGGACTTGAATTATTGGATTTTGAATCCCAAATGTTCTATAGCAAACTGTTTTTGTTTGCTCAAAGTGGTTTTGAGGCTACTAAGTGGAGCTTTGTAGCAATTATGGAATGCTAGAACTTGTCTTGAGTTGTACATGCATAATTTCTTTGAGTAATTAGTGAGACATCAACCCCAGCCATAGCAGTCTCTGTATAAACTAACAAAATCCCATTGCATGCATCAATTCTTGTAAATTCGTAGGCAAGTGTTGTGATAGAAGAACATAATATTCCCTCTGCGGTTTTCCATTTCTTGTGTCCAAGATATAAGAATCTTTTACCAGGAGGAAAAGAAGCAGCAATGAGGGCTACCTTGGAGTGTTTCCTAAGAAGAAACCCAAGCATGAACCTGAGGAGAACAAATTCATGTTCAGGGTTTTGCTTCTTAATGGTTTGAATTTAACTCTGTAGTTGGAGGATGCCATGGAAAAGATGTCGGTCACCAAGTTTGTAAGGACTATTAGGAGAAAAGATGAGAAATAAATAATAGAAAAGGGGCCAAGAAAAATCCACTGGGGTCCCCAAGTCTATGTGGAATATGCAATGGGAGAACGAATAAATATGGAAACATCATATGCAATGATTCTCACAAAAAGCCCATGCTCATAGCTCTGCAGGTTCATCCCCGAACTTCCTCCCCTAAACTGTTTCTTTAGTTTTTTTTATAAGTCAACAAAAATGTATTTATATGTGCGCTACAAAAGTATTCCATGAGCTCCTCAAAGTGCATTCTGTTAGAACAAATATTTCCATATCTAAATATTATTTGCTGGAAAGTTAACATTCATTGATAACAAAGATTATTCATATAGTAAGACAACATGACTCTTTCCTCTATTTTTTGTTTTATATTGTTTCACAGGATGGTGGTATTAATAGTGTCCACACATTTCCAGTAACAACCTATTTATATGTGTATTTAATATATTTATGTCTTAAACTTTAAAATGTGTGTGTTGTTTTCGTTTTAATACAATGGTTAAAGAAATCTTGTCTAATACAAACACAAGTTTCCACATCAGTGAGGCAATGATATTGTAATATAGCATTTAAATGCGAGTTGATATTCTGGTGGAAAATGTGTGATGGATATATTGATTGTTGATTTCTTTCGCGGGACATGTGGAATGTGACTCCAGAGCCACATCTCTTGGTGGAATTACCCCAAGAACACACTTTCTAGACAACATTAGTTGTTTTTTTGGTTTTTGTTAAGTGCCCTGTGACTTGTGGTGAAACTTGGTTATATTACAAGTTTATTATGATAGATTTCTTGGTTTGGCATGGGAAGCTTTGTTGGGGTTGAAACAAAGGTATATTACCATTCTATAGCATTTTTCTTGTAGTAATAATTTTTAGGAATAGCGATGACATTTCCACCTCATGGTTCTTGTTTGACAAATATCTAATGTCTAGCTTAGGATTTTCCTATTGAATAATTCTAAAGTGGATCTAGTTATTAAGGATCAGATTGGGTTTGAACCATTCAACCCTATCTACTCTTCAATCACTAAAGCCTCCATGAGATCCTCAATTGACCCCATCTACCTAACTTGGATTTGTTAGGCACTAATCACAGCTTTTATGCCATTTTAAATCTTGATTCATCTTTCATTTTCTATTTTACAAGATCTGAAATTTTTTTTCATTTACATATATTAAACTCATCCCTAAAACATCAAATCGTATGGTAGATTTCCCCCAGTTTGTGGTTGGTAATTACCTTCTAGAAATCTACTCTGTAGCGCTGATTAAATCTGGTCTAAAACAGAATTAAAAGGTTGATTTGCAGGGTTGAAAACTTCATATTAATAAGTGAAATTCCTAGATCTTCCCTAGTTTTATCCTCATGTGTACCTTATTTCAAATCTAACTAAAAGTTAAAACATTATTTTGTCACAAATCTTGGTTGTTGGTTGGAAAAGACATATCATTTGCAAGTTTGTAGTAGCATTTAATTTATTAATTCCGATCTTAAATTTGACTCTATTTTCACATATACACTAATAAATTCTCAAACCCTAATTCTTCACTACTAAAATCCCTTGTAGCATCAACTAGTCCATTGATCGTATCGATCCATTTAACATTTTCTTCTGGAACTAAATCTTGTAATTGCAAATAATGCACCTCAATAGAAGCTAGAGCGTAGAACCTACTGCCTTTATAGGATAGATATGGTGTTAACACTTTCCATTGCAGAAAACATTGTAATACCTGCAACATCTATGATATAGCCCACTTGAATGGTGGTAGAGCGACTTATTGTAATTTTCAATTTCTGTTATTTTATGCTTGGTTTGACAAGCGAATCCACAGATACACTTCAAGAATCAGCAGTCGATAAATCAATACCTTGGATAACTTATCCCATTCAATTATTTCTAGTGGCATGATTATATGCCTAGAGTAAATTTTGTAAGCACTTATTCAGAACATAGCACCTATTGTATATTGGTCTGATGTACACATTTCCATGTCGGTTTCTAATTACTTGCAATATTTCCATACTTATTCATCACAGCCAAATATGGTCCTTACAGAATGGTCTTATTCACACCCTCTATGCATATGAAAATTGTATGGTTTCATCTATGTCCAATGTGCATCCTATGAACTTCCAAAGTTTTTATCAGGAAGATAGAAAGGTGATAGAAAAGAACAACGATAGAAAGTTTTCTTTCTATCGTTGTTCTTTTCTATCACCTTTCTGTCTGCCTGATAAAAACTTTGGAAGTTCATAGGATGCACATTGGACCCAAATGAAACCATATAATTTTCATATGGACAAAGGGTGTGAATAAGACCATTCTATAATTAAGGACCATATTTGGCCGTGAGGAATAAGTATGGAAATATTGCAAGTGATTAGAAACCGACATGGAAATGTGTACATCATACCAATATACAATAGATGCTATGTTCTGAATAAGTTCTTACAAAATTTAATATAGGCATATATTCATGCCACTAGAAATAATTGGATGCAATAAGTTATCCAAGGTATTGATTTATTGACTGTTGAATCTTGAAGTGTATCTTTGGATTCGTTTGTCCATAGATACAAAAACTCCACAAGACTGCACATCAATCACAAGCACTTATTGAAGATCCAAAACTGTGTAAAGGAAGGTTCCTTTCCACGGTTTTTAATTTTTTGTTTAAACTTCCAAGTTTCGTCTCAATATCGATGAAGGTTCGTCACGGGTATTGAAAAACCGTCAAAACCCCGGGTGGCTTTCCATGGTTTTTCGTGGAAAAAAATTCTGTTCAAATTCCAGAATTTGTCGATAGAGAGACAATCGTTCGTCGAAACAGTTCCACGGTTTTGCGTGGAAACAAAATTTTGTCTAGCGGTTTTTGGCCATATTTTCGTCGTTATAGGGATGAACGTTTTGTCGATAGAGCGACGAAAAGTAGAAAATGAATTAAACAAAATCGATTTCAAGGCCACCATATAGAAGACACGTGGCGGTCATATTTTGTCTCTATATAGATGGCCTATAAATTTCGTCGTTATATCGACAAAATAAGTGCCACAAAACATCAAAACCGTTATCGTCGCAAGTGAGATGGCAAAACGTGGAAATAGCAACGAAAAACCATCTCAAATTTGCTCATATGTATTATTGTAACTAAAATTATCACATTAATCATGAAGAAAAATATAATAGTAATTGTTTTTAATACCGTGAAATTTCTTTATCAGAAAGAAAGTTTATGCAATTTTTTTAAGAAACAAAATTATGTGATTTAGTTAGTTTTAAAATGAAAGGTTAAGAGTGTTGAGGAAAAGTAAACCTCAACACACTTCATATTTGAATTTATAATTGGCTTTATTTTTACTATGTTTTGATATTTATTTTATTTTTATCAAGCCTACCAAGTTTTTGGTATATTTATATTATTTTCTTTTATTTTTATTTTAGTCGTTATAAGCCAGGAAGGAGTTACACATCCCCCAATGAAACCATATGAAGCTAATATTACAATATTAGAATTAAAAACTTGACTTAATATTAATTTTCTAAACTTAACAATATAAGTCTTTTGTGTTATAAACGGAAGTTAAAACAAAGATTGTGGTTGATGCAAATTTCATTTTGCTAAAGAATTAATAAGAACATAAATGAATGGACCGTAATTGTAATAATAAAGATTTGGTATAGGTTAATATTTCATTTTTAATTTGGGTTAACTGAACTTATAACATTAATCATGAAGAAAAAAAATAGTAATTTGTTTGATACCGTGAGATTTATTTATCAGAAAGAAAGTTTATGCATTTTATTTTAAGAAAAAATTTATGTGATTTAGTTAGTTTAAAATGAAAGCTTAAGCGTGTTGAGTAAATGTGAACCTCAATAGGCTTCATATATGAATTTATAATTAGCTTTATTTTTTATTATATTTTGATGTATATATTTTTTATCAAGCCATAGAATGCGCCTCTAAAGAAGAATATTAGATTTAAAAACTTGATTTAATATTAGTTTTTAAAACTTAATACTATAAGCATTTTCTATTTTAAACAAAAATTAAAACAAAGATTTTGGTTGATGCAAATTTCATTTTGGTAAACAATTAATAAGAACATGAATGAATGGATTGTAATTGTAATAATAAAGAGTTGGTATGGGTTAATATTTTATTTTTAATTTGGGTTAATTGACTCTATTTTTTTATTATGATTTGATTGGGGTTGATGCACAATTTGGGTAGCATAAATTTTAATTTGAATATACCAAAAAATTGGTGGGCTTGATAAAAATAAAATAAATATCAAAACATAATAAAATAGAGCCAATTATAAATTCATATATGAAGGGTGTCGAGGTTCACATTTCCTCAACACTCTTAAACTTTCATTTCAAAACTAACTAAATTACATAAATAGATCCATCTTAAAGGTGGCTCTACCAAGCCCCTAGAGGGATCAAATCTCTCTATTTGCAAACCATTTCCTCTCTATCAAATCCAATACTCAGCCATTTTGTTGTTTAAATGATGTCTTCAACATAATATGTGTAGTTGAAAGGCGGGTTGCCATGGATTATCAAGCTATGGGGTATCAATGCACATTATTGCACACTACCATGGATGATAAGAGGCATCACTTCATATATGCCATGTTAGTTTTTTAAATGTTATAATGTTAAAATGACAACCTCTGGAAATTTTACCTATACATAAATAATAAGAAGAAAAAAAACGTAACAACTATGTGAAAACAAAAACTCATGGATTTATTGAAAAAGAAAACATCATTTTCTTAAAACAAGATTAATTGTTTCCAAAGCAAAGAAATTTATGCATGAAACATAACTTAAAGAAGCAGATTAAATTTAAAAACTTGATTTAATAATAATTTTTTAAACTTAACACTTTTAAAGTTTTACGTTTTAAAAGAAAGTTAAAACAAAGATTGTGGTTGATGAAAAAAAAATTTGCTAAATAATTAATAAGAACATCAATAAATAAATTGTAATTATAATAATAAGAATTTCGTTGGGTTAATATTTCATTTTTTATTTTGGTTAACTGAAATTATCACATTAATTATGAAGAAAAAGATACTACTAATTGTGTTTAATATCGTGATATTTCTCTATCAAAAAGAAATTTTATACAATTTTTTTAAGAAAAAAGTAAAGTGATTTAGTTAATTTTAAATTGAAAGGTTAAGAGTGTTCATGAAATATAAATTTTTTATTTTTTATTTTTATTTGAGAAGAGTTACACATCTCTGACAAAACCAATTGAACCGAATATTAAACTTAAAAAGGAATATTAAATTTAAAAACTTGATTTAATATTAATTTTTTAAACTTAACATTTTAAGCATTTTCTGTTTTAAAATAAAGTTAAAACAAAGATTGTGATTGATGCAAATTTCTTTTCATTAAATAACTAAAAGAACATCTATGAATAGATTGTAATTGTAATAATAAATATTTATTTTATGTTAATATTTCATTTTTAATTTGGGTTAACCCAAATTTTTAACATTAATAGTGAAGAAAAAGATAATAGTAATTGTGTTTAATACACTGAGATTTATTTATCAAAAATATATATATATATATATAATTTTTTTTAATATAATTTTTTTTAAGAAAAAAATTTATGTGATTAAGTTAGTTTCAAAATGGAAGCTTAATAGTGTTGAGGAAATGTGAAACTCAACTAGCTTCATATATGAATTTTTAATTGGCTTTATTGTTCTTATTATGTTTTGATATTTATTTTATTTTTATGATACAAAACAATTTAAATGTTATTATTAAAAAAATACTATTAATTAAAATAAAAACTAATGTATCTCAATGAAAAACACATCTTCTTCACTCCGGTTGGGATTGCCGAAGTATGATCCTCCACTTATGAAAGAGGGTTCTGGCACTTTCGTGCTTTTTCGGTTTCCCATTTCCAGTTCGGAATGCGGAAGTAGACTTCCGGTTTAATATTTCTAATTTATGATATATAATAAAAAATCATTTCCAACAATAACATGACTATAAATATAATGGCATTATTAAATGAAATTTTAAAAAATCATATTAAACTTAAACATATTATAAAAGTTTATTTTATACCATAATTCCTGGGAATCACCTTCCAGTTTGCTAGTCAGCTAAAAAGCAGTTCCTATTGATATTGTAGTAGATTATGGTGAAAAACTTAAACAAATATTTGAAGTGTAAAATTCATTATAGTTTATACGTATTTTTAAGTAGAAACCATAGTATCCACCATGATATATTAATGTATATTTGCTTATTGAACAAACAATTTTAGCACTGAGATGTATTTCACAAAATGACCAAAGCTTTCTAATTTGGCTTATTTTCTTTTATTTTTTATTTTTATTTGACGCGATTATGTAAGGAATGAGGTACTAAACTTAAAGAAGAATATTATATTTAAAAACTTGATTTAGTATTAATTTTTTAAACTTAACACTATAAACATTTCTTTTGTTAAACTAAAGTTAAAACAAAGATTGTGGTTGATGTAAATTTTATTTTGCTAAACAACTAATACAAACATAAATGAATGGATTGTAATTGTAATAATAAAGATTTAATATGGGTTAATATTTCATTTTTAATTTGGTTTAACGTAACTTGTCACATTAATCAAGAAGAAAAAAATAATGGTAATTATGTTTAATACTTTATTTATCTAAAAGAAAGTTTATCCAATTTTTTTTAAGAAAAAACTTATGTGATCTAGTTAGTTTAAAATGAAAGCTCAAAGGTGTTGAAGAAATGTGAACCTTAATAGGTTTCATATATGAATTTATAATTGGCTTTATTTTTTTATTATGTTTTGATATTTATTTTATTTTTATCAAACTCACAATTTTTTTGGTATATTCAAATTATTTTATTTTATTTTTTATTTTTATTTAATCTCATTACAAGTACGAAAGGAGTTACACATCCCCTACTGGACTCTAGAATGCACCTCTTGACACAATAACATCATTAATATATTTACACCATAAGGCGTTTCTCTTCGAACAAGTTCGGAAAAGAACTATTCATTTTCGTCGTCTATAGCTCCAATGGGATGCTGGCACGTGTTTGATGTTGACGATCTGGAGGTTCTGCCGCGTGTTTGATTTACCTACCACTGTGGCGTGTTCGAAAAACAGAGCCTGGCAGCATGGCAGGACGACGAGCACATAATAGTGGCGTGTTCAAAAAGCAGATCCTGGAAGGATGGGAGCGCGGAGTAGAGACCAGAGGAGATAGATGCCCCTTTTGATGAATGTTGGAAGAGTTTTCTCACGATTCGAATTTTGGCAAATCCAACAAATGGTTCTTCAATTCGTTAAGTAAATCGAGATCCAGATCGAGATACTGCAGTTTCTGTGATTGGTTCAGTAGTTTTTCTAGTAGCATATGCAAGAGCTGATATTAATATGTTCTTTGGTGCTAAAAAAGGTTTTCATGGGTTACGAAATGTCTAAAGAATACGCTTTCCTTGGGCGTCTAACCATTGCATATATCACAGGCAGATGTTCACACTACGTTGCACAGCGGGCATGGTGGATCGATAGAGATAGCAAGGAACTTGATGGAATCATGGAAGTAATTATTGATAATATACTTATATTCACCTATGAATTTGGATTTTACAATCACTACAACACATCCAGGAATTCCCTAGGGTTTATAGAAAAAAATATTTTCCCCAGATCACCATATCAAGCATTTCTTATGTGGTTCCATCTCAAAAGGGTAAGAACGCTCTGCTAATCCATTAATCCATTAAGTGTAGCCCCACCCATATTACTTTGAGTTCCCCATCTGTAGAATCTGTAACAAAGAAAACAGAGCAAAGGTGGACGAGTAGCAGAAACCAAAGGAATTTTGTAAAACCAAGACAAGAATAATGTTTAAGGGAGAAATTTCTAGCTTTCAGATGCTCCTTAGATGTGGGTTTTTCCTAGATTTCTTATTCATAACTTGTTTTGCAATCGTTTTCCATACATTCAGTTTATATCTCACTGCAAATCTGGCGCTGGAAACATTTTAAATGCAATTATATATCTCTATGACTATTTGTAATGCAACTTATCCATGATCTATATGCATCTTCTGCTCTGAAATTACTCCCAATGCATTTTGGTCACATTTCATATGGTTATCTTGCACTGGAACTATTTTTCCTATGTTCCATGTGCTATCTTTCTGGAACTGATCTTATGGAGTTTGTCTGTGACTCTGTCTCTGCTGCATAAGTTTACCCTATGACTATCATTAAAGCATTCAGAGGTTCCAAGAATTCCAGCCGCCATGGCTCGCACCCTAGCCATAGTTCTGAGTACTTTGTTGGCATCGGCCATTGCTGCATCTGCTATTAGCTTATATTAGCTTATTCTGTTTATCTAAGTTGCTTTGTTTTTGTATCTCAATAAAATATTCAAAGATTTAAACTTTAAAATTTCCGAAATATTGTATCAAACAGGTCAATCCTCACAATCATCAGCTAAAGCTATGTGATTTTGGAAGTGCAAAAGCTCTGGTGAGTTGTTTGTGAAGTATAACTAGTAGATTCCTGAACTGTTTTGGATTATTCGATGGTAGCCTGTTCAATGTGCCGTGGAATTTGTAACTATTAGAAACTTAAATTTTGTTCAAAGAACTTGGGATGCTAATATTTGAGGTATTTGTCATATGTCTCTATTTAATGTAGAACTTCATTACTCTGTATATAGATGCTATACTAATATGCTTATTCTCTTCTTATCAGGTAAAAGGTGAGACAAACATATCGTACATTTTCTCCCGTTACTATATAGCCCCTGAGCTTATATTTGGTGCCACTGAGCATACTTCTGCTATTGATATCTGGTCCATGGGTTGTGTATTGGCTGAGCTGCTTCTTGGTCAAGTAAGTGGATTGTTTCCAATTTGAGAATAAAGGCTTTCTTTCCAGAGGAGGCAGCAATACTGAGTTTTCAGTTTGGAGTCTTCTCTAGGACACCATACTTACATGTTATGATCTGTAATTTTGTCCAGCCATTATTTCCTGGTGAGACTGCAACAGATCAGTTAGGGGAGATTGTCAAGGTAAGAAAATGTTACTATCATGGGTTAATATTAGACTTTGCTACATGACAGGAAATTGGAGAATATTGAGGTTTATAATATTGTATAATGTTTTGGTCTACGTGTGTTTATGGCTGTAGATCCTTGGAACTCCAACACGAGAGGAAGTCAAATGTATGAATCCAAATTATAACGAGTTTGGGTTTCCACAGATTAAGGCTCACCCTTGGCACAAGGTTCATATACTTATCTTCATTTTCATTTAATATTTGACAACTTCTCCTTTCGCAGTAACTTTAAAAATTAACAAACTTGTTTTCTCATATTTTCACAAGCGCACACCTCCAGAAGCTGTAGATCTGGTTTCTAGACTTCTTCAGTACTCGCCAAACCTTCGTTGCACTGCTGTAAGTAATTAAATGAATAACATGGATTTAAGTTTTTCTTTTATACCAGTCTTTCACATGATTCCTTTTTCCATGTTTTTTGATTGAGACATGGCAATGCAATTACTTTGTTGCAGCTTGAATCTTTTGTACATCCTTTCTTTGATGAGCTTCGAGATCCCAATGCTTGCTTGCCCAATGGGCGCCCTCTACCCCTGCTTTTCAACTTCGAACAATAGGGTAAGACTATAACGCTGCTGTTGTTTTTTGCCTGATGTTAGTTTTTCTGTGATTATCTCATAAATAGTATTCTCTTTTATTAAATTATGCTAGAACTTTCTCGCATAAATTAAGGGAGCTACTCCTGAGCTTCTTCAGAAGTTGATTCCTGAGCATGCAAGAAAGCAATGTTCGCATCTCAACCCTTATTTGGATAATTTGGCATGAGTGGATGGTTGCATGCCATTTTCTGATTTTACTAACAGTGCTTTCTTGTTTGGAATATAAAAGATAAGGAATATATATACTTGGGGAAATTTTGGGCCCCTCTGATGAGCATTTTGCCAAGTTTGCACAAAAAGACTATAGCATGTTGATCATTCTCACTGTGCAGAAATCCTGCGAGCATGTTTCTGTATAATATCAAGTAAGGTATTCTCTAGGCACACCGTTTTTTTATTTTCTTGCTCTTCACAGGCTCCCATTGGGATCAAATTTCATCACCAGCTATTACTACTCAGTCCAGGGGGGTGGGCCAAAAGGTCTTCTAATCATTAGTGTGAAAGCTACAGACAGTCTAACATCGATATGTAAATTACTATTATCAAACTCTTTGGAAATCTGGGATTTTATTTTTTATGCACTTGGAAAAGATACAAAGGCTAAACAGTAAGGTTGCTTTGTGTAACTTAAGTAATTTGGTTAAAATGCTAATAATCATGCTTCATGAGATCACTTTTGAACAGTCCAAGTACTGTCCTAAGTCAGGAATACAAGGCCCAATTCAGTTTTACCTCAACATCCATGCTTGAATAACTAGGATGTTGCAGTAACTTATCTAAGACCAATTGTTTTGAATAGTGGTGTTGGTCATGATATTCTCGTGTTGCTCTATCTTAATGTATTACATGAATCCTGTCAGATATGGTCACTAATAAGATCCAGGACCTGGAGTCAAATCTCTTTAAGGTCTTGGGAACCAATCCCAAGTCTCTACAGTTTGCGGAGTTTTCCCTCAGGTCTCTGCCTGCTGTTATTGATTCAAATGGTTTTGATGGCTAAATCGGATTCATGGCCGCCTTGTCAATCAGTTAAAATGGCATCCAATTAGAGTTTAATGTTTTTTCTTTCAATCTTGTGCAGGTATGGGAAGAGGTACGATTCAGTCCGCGAGCTTGTGCACAAATTCTCCCTTTAGGAGGGTTTACTTAATATAGAAGCAAGGGTTTTAATTCTTCCCATCAATACCCAATTTGCATATTTCCATTTGAGATTTTTTTTGGGTATCGCCATCAACAGAATTTTTACACAGACACAAGTGACTTGATTGGGGGCTTTCTTGGAATATGATTTTCTTACTGATAAAAAAGAGCTAATCTGTCAACCAGTTTTTGATATACATACACAAGTTCACTGATATACACTCAATGATAGATATATATATATTCGCTTTTGTGCAGATTATGGAAAATAATGCTTGTTTATCAAAACTCCATAGACCAATAAGTCCAGGAGGCATCTCCAATGATAAAACACAATTTCTTTTACATCACTGCATTTTATACTTCAGAGTGCTTTTCAATGATTATGTTTTTGTCTCAAAGCTTTTTAGTATTCCCAAAAGCTTTTAGCGGAATTTTCCTTGATAATTTCTGGCTCTTATCTTCAGGATTGCATACAAAGTTATCCCCAATCGGTTACGCAGCTGAGTTCCTGCAAAACAATTTAGGCCCTTCTGCTTACAATCCTGATAAATTAAATAACAACCTATGCATCTTATAGGATTTTTGGCTTCGTTGGCATCGATAATTTTTTTTCTTTCATTCATCGCAGAAAATCATATGGGTAAAATGTTGATATGCTTATGGGTAAAATGTCGACTCTTCGTTTCTGATGTCATGTAATTTACTATAACTTGAATCCAACATCTGGGGTATAGAGGGTTAGATATTAGATATCAGTAGTGAGCTCTGCTATCGGTTCCAAGGGTTTGACAAGCCATTCTGTTTTTTTCGACATTGAGCAGGTCATTAGGGATTTTCAATTTTGCATATTGAAGTGACAGTTAGTATTTAATACATCTTGAGATAATATATGTTGACATTGACAACCCTTCTAGGAAAAATTTGATTTTCCATTTCCCTTTTGTAATGCGATATATAATGTCACATGTTTTGCTATGATGTGAATACATCTGGGGTAGAGGGTAAAGGTTTTAGTCTTACCACAAGTGAACCCTGGATTCGGTTCCAAGGGTTATTCGTTGGGGCATAAGTTATAACCATTATTTTTGGGAGTAGGTCATTAGGATTGTCCAGTTTGTGCACAGTGAAATTTAAATTCGCTCTATGATACATCTTTGACTCTTGAGACAATGGACTGCAAATTTTAAAGAAAATTGTTAGGGAGATTATTGTTGCTTCTCTTGGATTCTGTAAATATGTGTCATTTTTGGTACTAATGAATGTGCCTTTCTGATTTCCAGGAGAGAGTCTCCAGTGGAAGGTGAATGAGGTTTTGGACTTGTGCATTTTAGCTATGACTATGGATTGTCAGTTGTTTCAAAGATTTGAAACTTGGTTGTAAGAAGTGTTATCCATTGTCTGATTTAGATCATGGAATTGTGTGTATTTTGAACAAAAAGGGTCATATAGTTTTACTTCCAAGAGGAAAATATACAAAAGGTTAAATCTAAATTTCATGTCACAGGAAAACTTGGAATTTGTGAAGGATACAAAGAGGATCATACTTCTATCAGAACAATTAGATTATTTGAAGTAGGTTTGAACTTTTTGATCTCTACAACGGGATTATTGGATTCGGTTTCAAGATGTTCAACCGAGCTGGCCTGGATAGATTCAAAAAAGCACAAACAATAGAGCCATTTTCAGTCAATGTCAACCCAGTTTCAAAGCCAACTATGAACCAGCCATGGCAACATCAGCAGCAATCTCAGCCTTTTCAATCATAGGTTGCTCAAACATAGTTATAGCACCAGCAGCAATCAAATTGGCAACCCCCAGACTGGGCTGTGGAGCCTAAACCAGGCGTCTTTCGTTTAGAGGTCATGAAGGATGGTGAGGTATTAGATCAAATCAATTTGGATAAATGGAGACACATATTTGGGAGACAGGTCGTTACTTGTGATTTTTTGCTGGACCATCCATCCGCCTCTCGACAACATGTTGCTGTTGTGCAACATAGAAATGGCAGGTTTGCATCTTCCACCAAAGAAGTTACTTGGTAGCCATCTAAAATTTAATCAATTCTATCCGAAAATTGAAACTACAACTCACTAAGAAGGAACGGTATGCTTTTTATCTAAGGCCCAGTTTGGTCAGAGTCAGTCGTTGGCCTATACTTTGTACACCTCAGTACTCGATTGGTTAAGCATTCTGTCCCAAGATCCTTTAATGTCAGTTTCTCGCTTTTGTTATACTGTAATATTCTGTCCCAAGAACTTTTACTCTCAATTTCTAGCTTTTCATTATTGTGCTCACTCCCAAGGGGATCTACATGGTTTTTGTCCTAAGGCCTCTGCTGTTTAGAGACTCTCGTGACTCCCAGGATGGCAGCAGGGTGCCCTAAACATGATTCCTTTGATGTATAGTTTTTCTTTGGACTGCCTAGCCCTTGTTAAACTATGTACTTTGTTCTTTCTATTTTTGAATGCTTATTAATCGTAGAGTTCCCTTAATATACATATTTTATTTCACTTGCAGTGCATCTTTTCATGGGTTGGTTCACCTGGTTCTTTGTTATTTCATGTAATTTGAAGCCATTCAGTCAATACAGACATATTTTTTCTTTATAGAAAATATGTGGGTTTGTTGCAACCTTAAATTTGTAATGAAGCATTGCTTATATGTGCAGCATCTATGTCATTGATCTGGGCTCAGTGCATGGCACTTTTGTTGCAAATGAGCGCGTGACAAAGGATAACCCTGTAGAACTTGAAATAGGCCAGTCTCTGCGTTTTGTTGCATCATCCAGAAGTTATATCTTGAGAAAAAATACAGCTTCCCTTTTGCCTATGCAACAGTTGCCTCCAGAGTTCACCCTTCCGGATCATCCAGATCCTTCAGATGAGGATGCAGTTGTGGCATACAATACTGTTCTGAATCGCTTTGGGGCAAGCAGAATATACTTGCCACCAAAAACTACCAAGGATTCAGGGGATATTTCTGCAGGTGGTAAAGATGGGGAGTCCCAAGTTGAAAGGGCTGCCAAGAGACCACAGAAAGCAAGAGTGGCTTTTAGGGATCAGCATGGTGGAGAATTAGTGGAGTTAGTTGGGATATCAGATGGTGCAGATGTTAGCACTGAGTCTGGGCCCATAGGGGTAAAGGAAGGTAGTCTTGTTGGAAAATATGAGTCTCTTGTGCAGGTTACAGTGATACCTAAAGGCCAGGACCAGGTTGTGCCAAAGGAAGAGAGTGATACACCAAAAGGTGTCACTCAAAAGTTACAACAATATTTGAACAAAGTCAAATCCCCAGCAAAAGGTGGGTTCTATGGAGATCTTTATGGTGATTCTTTTGCTGGTCAGGTTGGTGCCTCATGGGCAAATGTGCCAAAAGAAAACAGTGTTAGTTCAGTGCAATCTGCTTCAAACATGACAACAGAAATTTCTGCCAACAGCATGCCTAAGAGTGACAAAGAAAGTTTTGAAAGCAACAGGATGGTGAAATTTCAAAGTTCAAAATCTAATGCACTCTTTGATGATGATGATGATTTATTTGGAAACTCAATGGAGGATGATGCTTCAAGATGAGTCTAGCTATTCAACTTTCATGTGGAAGATATAAGTCCCAATTTCAAGGAATTTGAGGTCAGAATTATACTTGTAGCAAAAATGATGTTTTTTGTACATCCCAACATTATTCAGAATGCAGTTAAATTTTATAACGGGTTTATTATTGATGCTTGAATAGCATGTGATTGCAGCATCCTTTTCTTCAACACAGTCTCAACAAAGCAGTTTTCTGTTTCCATTGATTTTTACATTCTAGCCTTTTTATCTTCTCATTTCTGATGTTTATAGTGTTCATGGTTATATAATGTGCAACTAAGGTTGAGTCTACTCACCTGAAATTTGGAAAGAATGTGATATCCATCAAGCTCCTATCTCAATTTTGTTGTTTCCATTTTAAAGCATTCCTATGTGAAATTATAGTGTTCATGGTTATATAATGTGCAACTAAGGTTGAGTTTACTCACCTGAAATTTGGCAAGAATGTGATATCCATCAAGCTCCTATCTCAATTTTGTTGTTTCCATTTTAAAGCAGTCCTACGTGATCAACTTGTATGTAAGGGAGGACAAAATGTGGGTTTCCCAATTTGTTTGAGTATTTACTCAACTGATTCTTTGTGGAGCATGTGGATTTTATTGGATTCAATCCCTTAGAATAAAATGCTAATAAAGAAGGAAGAGATAGTATAGGTTGCCTAACTTTATGTAACATTTATGCAGATTCATGTTGTGTGTAATTTCTTACTAAATGGATTAATAAAGATTCCAAGGTTAAAACATATGTAGAAGGACTATCTGATTTGAAGTATAACTATAAATAGATGTGTGTGTGTTTATGTGTGGGGCAGGGTTAAATTCCAAGAATCCTCTTTGCAATGCGTCCTGCAAAGCCCCCCTAATGGTCATGGATGCCCGATTCGACAAGCTGTGTGGCAGGGTAGTGAAGTATTATTCTCTCCACAATTTTGTGGAGGCTACCGGGAAGCATCCGGACGAATGGAGCGCGACCCACGGGGGTTACTTTTTTCATTACTCCTCCTGAATGCAGGAGGGGATGGTCGCAGTAGGTATTTGCGAGAAGGTGAGTCTATTTGGGTTCGGCAAGTCTGGTGAGGCTAAGCACCATTATCCTAGAAATCAAAAGGGCGAGTAGTGTACCATTTCTTTGTTCTCATTTGTTGGTGTATAATATTTTACAATTTATTTGATAATTATTATTTTCTTATATATAATTAAAGCTTTGTTTTTAAGCATTAATTTTAACATAATTTTGGAGCAGTTTGAGACAGTGAATTTTCTTATAAATACTTGTTAATATCACTTCATCTACGCCATTTTAAATAAATTAATTGTGCTCTATCTTACCATTGATCTGTTTCTAGATTAAAACTTTAACGATCTTTGACATTTTAATATGCTGACATAGAACATGCCTTCAACAATGTACTCATAATGATTGCAATATAACATATTCTTATAGTTTTTCTTGTTTTAGAACATGCTTTGAGCAAACTACTTACAATTATAACGTTAGCCATTCTTCTTGCCTTTTTTTATAGTGTTTGAATTATATACCAAATTTATGAAATGAAATGCTCAACGTTCAGTTTGTATTATGGCTTTTTGTTGGTCATGGCTTGTTGTTGGTCATGGGGTCCATTCCCTTACCGTAATGTCACATTAACTGCACTTATCATGTTAGAACATGTGGAAATTGGATTCTTTAGGTGGTTTTATCCTTCTTAGTGGCTAAATTGAATTGGACTTAATTTGACTAGCCTTTGAAATTTCCATGTGAGTGGAAAAGCCATTTCCATACAACTGTAGTGGCCATGAAATACGAATATAACTTAAAAGGATAACCCTGTTTAGATTGGATTTGAATTCAAGCTGTCACCTTTGTAGTTTGGATTTGAATTGAACAATCACTAAATGATAACTATATGTAAAGAAAATCGAACTCTTTTCCCTTCTCCTTTGCACAATAAATTGTAAACTATTCAATTAAATGATCAATCTCCAACTCAATTGAGAGAAAATATGGTTAAATATATTGGAACAACACATACTAATATTACATAGAGGAAAAAGATAATATTTGTATCTATATAACAATAAAATATTTAATAGGATGCAAACTTAGGTCACCTTTAACAATATTTTGATTTTGTTGCCATGAAATATGGTTTTAGAATTGTTCACATATTTTCTAATTTATTTACCAAATGAAGTCTCTTAAAAAAGATCAACATATAAAGCTTTGTTGAAATACAAATGAAAATAAATAAGGACCACCAAAATAATAAAGTTCTTAACTATACTATTTTTAATTTTAAAAAAGATGGCTAACAATAAAGATGTAAAATTTTGACTAATGTATTATATAAAAGAAATTATTTATATATAAAATAAAAAATATATATATCATTATACATATTTTAAATTTATTAAATTTAAATGTTTACTTTTAGAAATATATATTACATTTTTATGTTTTAGACATGAGTTTAATCTATTAAATTTAATATGATTATTTTTAGAAATTTATATTTAATGTTTTTATGTTTTAGAGATGGGTTTATAAGACAATTTTAAAATTTTTATGATATATGTATAGAAATTAGTTATTTTATTACTTTCAAAGATTTGTGAGATTCAAAAAAAATAACTTAATTTGTTTATATTATTTATATAAATGTTTATAATAGATAATTGTTTTAATGATAGAGAAATTTTAGTTGTTTTTAATAGATAACTCTGTTTGTAATTTGATTTTTTTTAATTATAGAAAAACTTTATTTTGTATTAATGCATTCTAAATGTATGATTTATGTGTTATTAAAAATATTTTATAGTTTATGATGTGTTGTATTTAATGAATAATTTATTGTACAATAATGTATTGTTTTTTAAGGATGTGTTTTGTGTTCTATGGGATGAATATGATTTATGATATTTTAATGTCTTTACTTTTTATGTCTTATTTTTTGATGATGTGTTTTGTGTTGTATGTAATCCATATGGTTTATCATATGTGGTATTTGATGGGAATTTGATATGTTTTGTATTTGATGAATAAATTTATAGAAGTTTGAGGTTTTGTCATAAGCAATATAAGAATTATCTATCCCAACAATTTTAACTAAACAAAATTGATGAGGTTGTGGGTAAATTTATTTATGTGATGAATATTTAATAATTTTAATTTAGATTAAATTATTGTATTTTTGTAATATTTTATTTTAATATTTAATGTTTAATAAAAAATATTTGTTTTTAATACTCAAGCAATTTGATATATAATTAATAACTCAAATTAGTTTAAGTAGGCTATAATATAATATTTTAAACAACATAATTTGAAACAAATTGTTTTAATTCAAGTAGACATGTATTAATATGATATTGTATTTCTATTTTTTATAAATGTTTTTTTCTTTTAAATTTCAAATTTATTCTTTAAAAACTGAGGATGACTCAATCTCTAGAAGAGAAGACGAGCCAAGAAAATCCATAGGATAAGGATGCGATAGAGGAGGTAAACCAAGAGAAGGTGAGGGAGGAGGACATATAGGTGGAGGCAATGGGGGTGGAGAAGGACGACATAGGGGAGGAAGAAGAGGTGGAGGAAGAGAAAGTTGAGGAGGTAGATGAAGTGGGGGATCTAAAGTATGGGGAGTAGATGGAGGTGGAGGAAGTAGAGAAGGTAAAGGAGAAGGTGGAGGTTGAGGAGGATATTAGAATCCGAGGAATCAAAGGAGAGGTCGGAGCTGACGAGAGGAGGATTGGAGGAGTATGTGGTGGTCGTGGAAGAGGAGGAGGAGGGGAAGGTTGAAGAGGTCAAAGACCAAGATATGAGAGTGGGAGGAAACAAAGGAGAGGTTGGAGGTGACAAGAAGAGGATGGGAGGATGAATATGTGGTGAAGGAGGATAAGGACGATGAGATGTAGAAGGAGGAGGCAAGGTAGGAGATATAGGAGGAAGAGGAGGAGAGTAAGTAGGGGTAGGGGTGATCGATGAGGTGGAGGAAGTAGGGAAGATTGAGAAGGAGAAGGTGGAGGTAAATGAGGAGTAAAAGGAGGTGGAGGAGGAGCAAGTGGAGGATACAAACAATGTGAGAGAAGAGGAGGTGGGAGAGGTAGTAGTAAAGGAGACAAAGGAGTAAATGAGGGAGGAATAAAAGGTGGATATGAGCTTGTATATTTCTTGTCTTTTCCACTATCCTATGAGGGCTATATGGATGACCCAATTCTTCAATCCCACTATCCTAAGAAGGGCATATCCAGCATGGTTATGCATCAAATATTGTTTCCAAGAAGCACAATTTTTTTGGACACTTACCCATACTACCATTAAAAATTCCCTCCATGGTAAGGTGGTTGCTTAGCCTATGGCCATATGCTGGCACAAATCACATCAACAACCTTTGGGGTCCTAAAGTGTACCATCTTTTGGTTTAAGGGGACCATTTCCTGCCATATGATTGAGTGCAAAAATGTCTCCCTTAACACAATTAATTGAGAGAACTTCTCTGGCCATGTGAGTGACGAACTCTATAGCTGAGTAAATCTTGTCATTCGACTCTTTTAACTATCATGCTCAATAGGATGGTCATATCATTCGTTTAATATATAAGCATCTCCAAATTACTGTTCAGACTCACAAATGTAGTCTAAATAACTTATTTCCTACCATACTTCCTACAAAATATTATCTAAAATACTTCATGATTAACTGGATGAACTATCCTTGTCACCCACCTATTGGAGTCCTTCTGTTCAAATATACAAACCACCATATCATATAATGAATTTCCTGAAATTTTTTTAGGAGGTTATACAGGAAAAGTCAATAAAGAATCCATTCATAATTTACAAGCGTGTATTAGAGGAAACCCATTTCCACCACCATATATTCAAGTAATACATGTTTCCAGTTATAATATGGTGATTGCTACCATGCAACTTCAAAACAAAAGATTTTGTTAGTTTTGAGTGGACAAAGTAAAGATTTATATCAATACCAAAAGATATTTAAGGACTCCAAATCTTAACTAAACATGAATATCATGATCATATAGAGTGGAAATAACTGCATTAAACACCCAAGTGATTGAGGACCTTGATTCCTTCTCTTTGTTCACTTAGAGTCATAGAAATATAATCTTTGAATGGAATGGTGCATTGCAATGTATTATTCTCTTGGATGAAATTATAGATCCCAAGGTGAAGGACTTGGTTCCATCGTGACAAAGTCTCCTTCAAGTCCTCATATTGTAATAAATTTTGGAGGCATAACACCCAAGAGGGTAGACCATGTTATTTCCTTTTGTTATTGCATTCAAGTATAAACAAAAAGAATAATGAAATTCATTTATTGAAACATGGACATATCAGAACCCATTCACTGTAAAAAAAAAGCACTGGTTCATAACCAATGAATGAAATTTTGGACTCAATCTCTATGTATTTAGCATTATATTCATTACTACTATCAAATCCATATTAGTTTAAAAATATTTCATTC
>LPNX010248118.1:0-147567 GCA_001517045.1 Pseudotsuga menziesii
CCCATCCATCATTCAGATTTTTACACCTATCAGTTTTCCCCAGTTGCTCATAATTTTCCTAGTCTATCCCTATATCCTCATGGAGGCATTGAATACTTTGTCCTTGTTGTTCCATATGTTAATAATTATGATATATCAGAGTTTTATCATCGTCATATCATATCTATACAGGTGCTACAGCAGATTGGAAGATTGACATGTGATTCAAATCACAATTTTGCAGCTATTCAGGGAATTGGGTGTGAAATAAATTACCTTATTTTTTGTACTCTTTGGAAAGGAGTATGCACAGATCTATTTTTCATTTCAGATTATGTTTGCAGATTAGAGTTTGACAGTAGAAATAAGCATTCATATAATGCTCCTACTTCATCAGTTGATGAGATACAAGGAGTCTCTCTTCTTCCTTCTTGCAGGTTCTACACTCCAGCGCATGATCATGGAGTTCATGATTTCTTCAGCAAGTCCTTCATCCATGAAGCAGTTCAGTCAGCTCATTAAAGTGAATATTAAGATATGTTGAAGACATATTTCAAATTTTGTGCCTTGTCCTATATTGAGGGAGGATTTTCCCCATGTGGTTTTGCCTCTTTCCTCACTTTTCTGGACATAATAATTGTAAAAGGGTGACCATAGCCTTGTTGATGGGCCCTATATGCATCCATATGCATCCATATTTTTTGTCATACCATCATAAAGTCAGACTTATAGGGGGGTGTAGGAATATATTAAACCCACTCACAACTTAGGATAAAATAAAGGATAATTATTTGATTAATTATTCACCCACTAGCTTAATTAGTTGGCATCCACTTGCGCCTTAAAGTCAATGCATGCCATCCATATCCTAGGAATGATTTATTTCTGATTCTGGGTTCATCTAGAATTAGTATATAGGACCTTATAGCAGATTCTTCTTTTTTCTGCTTTTTCCTGCTTTTCTATGGATAAGGTAAAAGCTAGTCAACTAGGAAACTGGGAGCTTTTGTTTCCAACCCATCCTCCATTAGTTTTTCTCTATTTTCTAGGATTAGCATGTTATTTCCATATCCTTGACAACTCACTCATTATTTTTCCAACTCGTGAGGTCCTTGATAGATTTAGCAAGTGCTTTATCCACCTATGGGGGTTTGCTATATTTTGGAAAGTCAGCCTTTTTGAGCTTTATGATTTGTTTCCATACAATTCGACTTTCCTATGAGGGAAGATCTATTTATGTACACTATTATTCATAATTATTCAATGGAAGGATACACACCAATATTCATCTCTTCATTCATGTGATTCAGTCTCTTTTCTTCTCTCTATTTTTCCTGTGTATGCTTGTGAGAATTCTTAGTAGCAAGATCTATTTCCTGTGCTTCTTTATAGCATCATTGCACATAGAATTGATCTATTATTTCTACATCCAGTATGTGAATACTAAAAGCATCATCATCTATATCTTCAGTATAGAAATACTGAATCACCATCATCTGTATCTACAATATGTAAATACTGAAATATCATCTATATCTTCAGTATAGAAATACTGAATCACCATCATCTGTATCTACAATATGTAAATACTGAAATATCATCTATATCTTCAGTATGGGAATACTGAAATCATCATCATCTATATATTTAGTATGGGAATACTAAAACATCATCATCTCTATATTCAGTATAGAAATATTGAATGACCATCATCTACATCTATAGTATCATCATCCGCATCTTATCTTGTAAGTATAAATACCGGATTTCTACGTGTTACGTCAGAACACAGGGTTCTTTGTCATCACAACTATGTTTATCACATAGAATCATTGTAGTGTCCATATTCAGGTCAAAGAGACCCGATATCAGCTTCTGAAGCCATATGGATTTACAACTTAGTAGAGCAATCTACTATGTATTCTGCTTCAACCGTGCTAAGAGAAACACTGGACTATTTCCTGCTAAACCATGAACTCATAGCAGACCTCAAACAAAAGCATCTACCTAATGTGCTTTTCCTGTCTGAGATACTTCCAGCCCAATCTACATCTGTGTATCCATACAATCTATACTCATGGCTACCATCATAGTATAGACCAAATTCTATAGTCCCTTTCAGATATCTCATCACATGTTTTGCAGCTACTAGGTGAACCCGTCTTAGTTGAACAAGATATTGACTTAATTTGTTCACAAAAAAACAAATGTCTGGTCTGGTATTTGTTAAGCACATCAATGACTCAATGATCTGTCTATAGTGAGTCACATCCACTAACTCTAATGACTCATCAGCTAATAGCTTCAGGTTGGAATCCATGGGTGTGGCCATGACTTTGCATTCCAACATATTGAATCTCTTCAATATCTATATGACATATTTTCCCTGGTTGAGAAAGATTCCTTTTGAACTTTTCCATACTTCCAGACCTAGGAAATAATGCATTAACCCAAGGTCTTTCATCTCAAATTCTTCTGCTAGTTTCTTCTTTCTTTCCATGATCTGTTTCTCATTCCATGTTAAGAATAAGTCATCCACATATAGTAATATAATGATAGGTACATATTCTACAACCTTGTAGGAAAGGTTAGGATCGACTTTACTCTTGGAAAATCCCATGCTCATCAGGAAACTATATATTCTTCCATACCAAGCTTTGGGAGCTTCCTTCAGGCCATAGAAGGCCTTCTTCAACTTGCATACTTGATTCCTTCTATCTTCAACTTCAAATCCTCATGACTATTCGATGTAAGACTCTTCCTCAATCATACCATTAAGGAAGGCTTGTCTTTACTTCATCATGGAAGAAACTACCATGATAGTTTTGAAGGAAGTGTGCCTTGCTACCTGGAGTAAGTGTCTCTTCAGAATTAATTCCCTCTTACTAATAGAAACTTCTAGCCACAACTCTTACCTTACTTCTATCAGCAACATATCTTATCTTGCAAATCCATTTGGAAGATACCACATTCTTGCTTTCCGGTTTGAGTACTATATCCCAAACATCATTCTAGTATCACAACATCTTCTATGAGTTTGTCTTCTCAGGTCATCAACATATCCCAGTCATTAGAGGAAATTTGGGGTCTAAAATGGGCCTTATAAGAAAACGTGCCAAAATAAGTTTTTGTGAGTTGGAATTCAAGAACCAATAGAATTTCAATAAAATAAGTCAACCATAATGGTTGAATTGACATATTTGTCATTAAAAAAAACTACTTTTTTTGTTTGTATTTTTTACATATCTCATTGTGTTTTTACTCAAATTTTGATCGGGAGAGCTCGTTGGATGCGGAATTTGATTCCACATCCAACGAGTACCCACACTGCATACTTTTGACAGACCCCACTACCCCAAAAACAAGAAATACCTGAAAAAATGTGATGATGACATCATCATCACATTTTTTCAGGTATTTCTTGTTTTTGGGGTAGCAAGGTCCGTCAAAAGTATGCAGTGTGGGTACTTGTTGGATGTGGAATCAAATTCCCCATCCAAAGAGCTCTCCCAATCGAAATTTGAGTAACAACATAGGGAGATATGTCGAAAATACGAACACAAAAAGTAGTTTTTTTCTTTCTTCCTCCAAAATTAATCAATATTATTTTATTATTTTAACTATTATTTTATTATTTTAACTATTATTTTATTATTTTAATTAGGAGGCCCATTTTAGACCCCAAAATTCCTCTAATGCTTCTGCATTCAACCTTGAAGGTTGGAACCCACTTTACTCTTGGTAAAGTCTCGATCCATCACAAAGCTATCCATCATGTCATACCATGTCGAACTCAAATATAATTTTCTGTAGTCACTCCCCCTGAAGTGGAGTATCATCTTCCCTCTTCATTCTGTATAGGTGGCTCTATGGTTGATATATACTGGTCAATAGAGTATGTTATGTCATAGTCTATTCTTTCTGGGGAGAATCACGAACCTTGCTTTGTACACTTGTTCTAGCATATCGTATACATCATTCCCCATGATCAACTGTTATTCTTTGATCATAGCTTATTTCATAGCATTCTTTTCTTCATCTTCAGTTATCTCTTGTACCCATGGTGGTATTCATCCTTCAAGGTGGATCTACCACTCTCCGAAGCTCTTTCTTTCGTCATGGTGTCTCTAACCCTGGGAGCTTCAGATTCATGTTTATTGGAGTGAATATTGAATTGTCATCACTTGTTCTTTAGAACAAGTCTCATCCTTCTTTTCTTGTAGGAGGTTGTACATGACCTTTCCTACAATTTAAATGCACCAGTTGCATGGTTAGAACTATTTCATAAAACATATGCATAACGACAAATTCTTATGCATCATGCAACTGTTTAGTCAATACAACATTCATCCATATCTCACATAAAATTTCTAGATGCCTTCCATCTCCACCATGACATTATTGAGATTGTGCACTAATCCAATATGTCAGTAAATAGGTTTGATAAGTAGCAATGGAGAGTTGTATAGCACCATGAGCTACTTACCCATCACATGCATATTAGTAGTATACAGTCATTAATGCAAACAATCTATCATGCATAACACATCAACTGAATATAATCAAATGCATAACAAAACAATATCATTAAATGACAATTGAATACTTATCTTTTGCTTGTTTCGTGGGTAGACTCCTTCTTGATCATTATGCTTCATCATCTTCTTCATTCATGAAATCATCATTTCTTATCCAGATGATAAGATGAATAAGAGGTTCTTTAAGAATTGATTTCTTCATATTCCTCATCGCTTGAGGGATCTTCTTTGAATGGTGAGAGCTTGATCTTCAATTGCTTCCATCAAGCTTCTTCTTCTTCCCAAAGTCTGTTGAAAGTAATTACTTCCTTCTGGCACACATTCTTTGCATGAATGAATCCCGTGATCCTGGGAGGCCATTCAAGGTGGCTATCACCACTTCTGCATTCTGGATCTTCACATTCTTCAACTGTTTTCTCAAATCCATCTTCTGATTTAAGTTCTTATCTTCAAATAGCTTGGTCAAGGAATCAAACATATTCAGTGTCTTTGGGGAGACACTTGTGGTACAAGTTGATTCATGACTGAATCAGCAATGATCTTCTTGGCCTTGACCAAGTTCTTCTTGTGTAAGGCTTCTAGCCTCATCTGCCTCTGGAATTGGAACCTCTATACTCATGTAGGTGTCCAAACCATTTTATTCAAAGAGATCATATACTTCTAGGCTTCGAATTTGTCAACTTCACCAAGCTTATCATCAAGCTGATGTGATAGATCACTTTGAAATGAGAACCTCAAATGAAAATAGCAAAGGATTAGATCTTACCAATTTGAGGTGTTCGTCTTGGTTCCAAAGCTCGCTGATCTAGGGTTTGTCACAGAAACCCTAATTTCAAAAAATTGGAATATTTCAGATCTGATTGGCTAGACAGATAGATCTCTTCAAATGGAGCTGTCCAATGTACTCCATTTCTGAAAACAGTGGAGAGAAGCTCCCGGAACAGGAAGCCCTAATTTTCCAATGTCTTCAGCAGAAATTCCTGTTACTGTTTCTGTGCTATCTATGAAATTTCGGCTCCTCTATGTCTGAAATTTTGTACTGAGGTAACCACACATGTCCCTGATCCAACATCACAGGTTTCATCAGAATTGAGTTCACCATTTCGGATTTATGATTCTTTTCCCAAGGTGACCTATTACAGGACTGTTCAAAACAACGAAGTTGTACGGAATTCCACGTGTCACTGGTTCATCTTCTGAGTCTGATATTTGGACCACTGAAATTAAAGTCCGTTCCCTTTCTAGAAAATATTTAGGAATTCCATTTGGACCTCTGTATCCCAATATATTGCAATTCTCCGCAGGTGTCCTTTTTAGGGATGAATTCTGGAAGAGGCTGGAACCCTAATGTGGAGAGAACATATCTCCTGGACTACAGTGAATCTAAGGATGAAATTTGGACACGATGTTCATCAGGATTGTATATTTGGACCCTGAAATTTTCATCTCCTGATCCTTCACCAATATCAAAATATAGTGAATGTACCAAAACGTAGCAGTTTTAGTATTTAGGGTTTTTCTAGCTCGGGGTCAAACTAGGGTTTGACTTTCCCAGAGTTTCACCCAACCAAATTTCTTGATCCAGGTCTCTAAAATTCAGTTTTGTTGAGGAGAAAAATCCTATGCTGGTCTCACTAAAAAATTCCTCTTCTGTAGAAAGCGCTAATTTCCACATCGAAAACTGAAAATGCTCGGAATCAAATTCTGCTTCGACAGAAAGATGCGCCCTTCAATGGAGAGTCATCCTATCATACTTTTTCTGATGGATTGTGGAGAGAGAAAAAAAAAGTAAGAATCCCTAGATTCTAAAGCTACATAATGTCTTCTTCTCAAGTTAGCTTTGATACCATGCTAAATTTCCATATGCTTAGCTAAGACATTAGTATTTTATTTCATAACAAAAGCATATAAACAGGATCACTGAAAGATAGAAAAGGACAACCATACAAAAGGAACACAAATATTTATCTTGGGAAAACCCTAAAGGGAAAAACCCAGCAAAATCTTCCTCAATATAGATGCCCCAAAAAGATAAAAGATAAAACCAACAAGGAGATCAAAGCCTGATCCAGCTCCTTCTCTTCTCCACTAATGCGCTACACAAGTGAGAGTGTGTGTCACTAATGAGGAGCACTACACCTCTATTTATATTCATCCGTTCACTTAAGTTAAATCATTTGAAATCTAGGCTTGAGTTAAATCATGTAGGCTCGAGTTACACATGTAGGCTCAAGTAACCACACTGGGGTGCTAATGACCCACCTTTACAATTAGAGGGGACTACCTCATGACTCTTATTAGATATTTCGATTAGGAGCATCGAGGTACAATGTAATACAAGTGGTTCTCCTGGTAGGACCATCGAGGACCACAAAAAGATACATATAGAATATTCTTCGAAGTTACAATATTTCAACATTGTAGAGTAAAGCAAAGTCATCGACTGCTAGGTTTTTGTTCTTGATGTTGCGGTCATGCCATGCTTTCTGTTGTTGCTTTTGAATTTCTTGGTGTTGCATGGCGATGAGTTGGTGCTCTTCCAGCTTGTTGAGCTGAAGTAGTCGGTCCTTCCTTCCTTGTTTGAGATCGACATGTAGGATTTTTGCGATAGTAGGCATCTGTTGTCAGAAGTGCAGAGGAACTACTGATTCTTGTCCGTAGACTAGTCAAAAAGGGGCTTGGTCGGTCGACCATTTATAAGCTGTTCTGTATGCCCATAAGACTGCAGGTATTTTTTTCATCCCAGTCGTCCTTGTCAGCATTACATATTTTGGTTAACCCTTTTGTTAATGTTTTATTGAAATCTTCAATCACCCCATTCGACTGAGGATGATATGCTGTACTCCGTCGGTGATCAATTTGGAACTAGTCAGTCAGGGTTTTGATAGTTTTGTTGATAAAGTCTGTCCCTTGGTTGCTAATCAAGGTTAGTGGGAATCCGAATATAGTGATGATGTTTTCATAGATAAACTTATCGGCTACCTCACTCGAACATGTATCGATGGGTTCAGCTTCTTTCTATTTAGTGACGTATTCTACTGCAGTAATAATATACCTTGCACCTGATCTTTTTGCTGGGATAGGAAATGGTCCTATGAATTCTATAGCCCAGATTTCGAATGTGAGACTGGGGTTGAATGATACCAAGGGAATTTCTGTACTAGGCAAGGGTCGACCAAGTTGTTGACATCTATCACATCGACTAACAAAAAATTTTCAATTTCTGTGGAGTGTCGGCCACCATAATCCTGACTGTTGGATTTTCTTTGCAGTTGTGTCTGCTTGGAAATGTCCTCATGTTCGAGTACACACCTTCTGAGCATGTCGTCTAATCCCATTTTGTATAAAAATACATTAATGAGACTGTATGGTGTAGCCTTCATAGCTAAGATTTGTTTTTTCTTGGTATTCATACCTTTTGTGCCTGACTGCTTTCTAAGAACTGAGCTATTTCCTCTAGTTCTGCTGGCACTGCTTCTATGTGAAATAAATGTGCATCAGGTAAGTCATCATTGACCCCAGTTGGTTCCTCTCCTGTGTCTATTCGAGATAGATGGTCGGGCCCGACATTTAGATTTCCTGGTCGGATAACGACTTTGAACTCAAATTCTTGGAAAAGAAGTAACCAACGACAAATCCTTCCATGTTGGAGTGGTTTATTGACAAGATACTTCAGGGATTGATGGTCTGTATAGAATGTGAAGGGGTTGGCTAAAAGGTAATTTCGATACTTTTGGAGGGAAAAGACCATACCTAGGGCTTCTCTTTCTGTAGTCGAATAGTTCTTTCAGCCTTATTTAATTTGCAACTGCTGTAAACTATGGGATAATCCATTCCATCATCCCCTGGTTGAGTTAGGATTGCTCCTATTGCCATCCCTGATGCATCGATATGCACATGGAATTTGATCAACCAGTTTGGAAACTTTAGGATGGGGGCTTCGACTAGTTTTCTTTTTAGTTTCTCGAATGAGATGTGACATTCATCTTTCCAGTTAAACTCTTGATCTTCCTTTAATAGTTCTTCAAGAGGATAGGTCATATCTGAATAGTATCTTATAAATTTTCGGTAATAGCCTGTATGGACAAGTAACACCCTGACTTGTTTGGAGTTTACTGGTGGTTTCAGGTCGAGGATAATTTTAATCTTTGCAAAGTCATCCTTGATACCTTCTTTATAGACAATATTCCCTAATATTTTGCCTATGGGAGTCATAAATATACATTTCTTGATGTTTAGGGAGAGTTGAATCTGTCGACATCTCTCCAGCATAAGCCTGAGCAATTTGCAATGATATTTTAAGGTGGAGTATATTGTCCAGTCATCGAAGTATACTGCCATGGTATTATATATGTACTCTTGGAATGTTTTGACAACAATTTGAGAAAACACTGCAGGTGCATTCTTTAATCCAAAAGGCATAACTTTGTAAGCAAAGGAACCAAATTCACACACAAATGTTGTCTTCTTTTGATCTTCTTTAGCTATTGGTACTTGGTTATAGCCTTAGAATCCATCTATAAATGAGTAGCATTCATGTCCTGCAACTTCATTCAGGATTTCATCAGCATAAGGGGTTGGGAATGGGTCTATTAGTGTTACTTTGTTGAGTTCCCTAAAGTCGACACAAATTCTTAACCTGGTTGGGTCATGTTTCTTGGATTGTACGACCATTAGACTTGCCCATTCTGATTGGTCGATAGGGTAAACGATTCCTGCTGCTAACATGTTATCAATTTCCTTTTTGACTATTTCCTTGTACTTGTGAGCCAGTTTATAAGGTCTTTTCTTAACAAGTCGAACATTAGGTTTAGTATCAACTTCCATTTCTCCCATTTCTTAGACTAAGCCTTTTAGGTCTTTATAGTCCCTGACAAAGACATATTGGAACTCTCTTAGTAAGTTCACTATATCTGTGGTCTGTTGTTTGTTCTAGTAGTCACCAATTTTTGCTAGTTTTGGTCGGTCATTGTTTGAGATGTCGACTTCTTTAGTTTTTACTTTGGCATCTAGCCACTCTAGTGCTTTAGCTTCATTAATCAGTCGAGTTCCTTCTTTGAACTGTGAGAATGTGGCAGGGAAGTTGGCTTTAGTCATTCTGTTAGTATCTTGTTTGTCAGTTGTTGCGATTTTCAGGATCGAGTGGATAGGTTTTTTTGTTTCAACGTGGTTGGTGTTAGCACTCAGAATGTACCCAGGTTGCTGTTATAGCGGATTTCACCACACTAAGTGAATCACATATTGTATGGCCTTTAAGCCTAGCACCTGTATAGCGTTGGTGGGAACATGGCTCCCCACCTTCTCAATCTCTGGGTAGCAGTACACAGCTATGTACTCATAGATAGTAAGCCCATGACCTGGCCCTCCTCGGGCACAAAGGTTCACCATCTCCCCTCGTATAGATAGACTTGTGATAAAGTAGATATCCTCCACCTAAATGGTGAGGGACATGCCATCTATCCGGAAGGACTCTGAGTCTGGATCCCAATAGTCTACCAGCATCTGTAGCAGTCTTGGTTTGGCCCTCAAGCCACCTAGGCATGAAAACGTGTAGAGTCCACATTTTCTTAGAGCTTCTTGAGCCATTCTGTTAGCCCTTACTGCTTCCTCTACTTCACCATGCTCGCGTTCTCACCACTCTAGCACCATTCTGCATGAGAAATTGACCAAATGTCCATTAGATTCTTGTAAATCCTTTTGCGCGGCGTCATACGCGGCTGTTTTGCAAACAGTCGCGTATGTACACGGTTTCTAGCCCCTTTTCCGCGTATAGCCAGCCCTATACGCGGAAAAAGCCTCGATACCCGCGTGGGCCGCAACGCTCATTTATAATTGGCCTTAATAAACTCATTTGACCATGAAAACTTGTAAAAATTATATTGAAATGCAAGCAGAGAACATGAGTAAATACTTGGAAGAAACGGTTGTGAATTCCGCCGGCTGGATCTCCTCGAATTTGCAGTTGAAAATCAGAGCTCCAATGGGTAAAAGTTTCAAATGATTTCTATTTTTTACTATTTATAGAAAAATTTTCAAATATTTGAAATTTTTTACCCCCTTTCCTATAGTTTTCACCATTTCTGACTTAATCTGTGATGTAGAAGACCGTTTTCAGCACCGTTTCAGCCTGTGGATTGACCCGTTTGTACTGATCTCAGGTATAACATCTACACTGGCATATAGGTTAGGTTCACCACCATTTGCATTTTGCATGACCTTATGACCATGTCACTATATCCTTAGGTATGAACCCACTCTATTATGTCACGAAACCTTCTTGCTACTATAGAAGTGGCATGATATGAGTGGTAGAGCCTCACCTTACATGGGTACCCTAGTTAGCACCTTATTTTCATTTGGCGCCCATGCCGATGTTTCCCCCTTTAGGGTGTGGGAGTCCGTTGTATAGTATTGCCATGACATTTAGCAGGAGCCTCATACTCCTCTTGATCTTATGCTGGCCATGATTCCCCGGACTCCCTTGTATCAAGTTGTGGAGGCATTATCATGAGCTTTTCCTGTCTTATTGAGCTTTATGCCGGCTCCCCTGACATTGCGTTTCAACCATATAGCCCGAGCTTATCTCATGTCTAGCCATGCAGGGCCTTTCTTTATATCCTTCGCAGCTTGATTCCCTTTTTACCGGGAGGGTATTTTCCCCCGAGTGTCGATATCCTACACATGTGTCCTTGCATTGAGCATAGGTATGTTCCACTGCTTGGAACTAGTTTGTTTTCCCTCATGACACTCGTCTCCTCATAGTTTGTAACTATAAAGCTAGTTTATTCTTTTTTCAATCTTTTCAAATAACTAAAAAAGACCCAAAAAAATAAAAAAACCAAAAAGCCGGACAAGAAAAGAAATTATCTTTGGCAGCTGTCGAGTCATGTCGCCTTCGAAGAGAGCATTGTATATCACATCCATTGGTTGGGTTATAGTTTGACTTTAGGAGCTGTACACATTTATCTGAGTTTTATATCCACCGACTGGTTATGCTTCCAGTCCCTATGGAGCCTCTGTTCATGCCTCCTGCATCATAGAGATGTCCTAGTTTGTATATCGAGTCTATGCTGCCTTCATTCAGTCACCATACGCCGTTATGCTCTTGTTCGAAGGAAGTTGAAACCTGAGTCAGCCATTCCTCAGTTATCTTGACTTTGCATGTCAGCCATTCTCGGTACAACTACTGGTTCATGCACCTTATGATCGATTCCTTCCACATTATATAGCCTTGCTGAGTACCTCGTGTTGGATGATGGGGGATTCCTTAATGCCCTCCTTCCAGCAGATTTCATCCCATCGACTTCAGATCATTTATTCTGGGATTGGAGTCTAGAGTCATTTTGAGTGCCTTGAGACTTGCAGTCATCAGTGGCAGGTTCTCTCGCCATCGATAGTTTTGGGAATACATCAATGTCCCCTGATCGATGGATTCTCTCAAGTGTTCAACCTCAACACATTTATTCACACTTGTTAGTTTGGACTCTAGTACCTTGATTCCCATTTTCATTATTGATGGGTGATCTCGCGTCTGTTAACGGTATACATCAATGACCGGTAATCAGATGATGGACTACTATGTTCGACCTCGACACCTCTATTCGCATAGTAGGACATGTACTCGTAGCGGTGTGTGTAGAAGACCTTCTAGATTGGTGGCATCCACTATATGCTACCTCCTTGATCGTGCCAGTGTTCATGAGATTTCAGCTCTCGTGACTTGTTCCAGTATGTGTCAGACATTTCTAGCCACTATGGAGATCTTGATCTATTATATATCTTCAGCCTTTGTGGAGATCATGGTCCTTTGTATATCTTCATCATGGATATTCTGATCTATGTATATTGTACGTGGCGATGAACACATATGTGTTATCATGTTTCATGCCTATTCATGGCCATTGTACTCTTATGTATCTGGGACTGCTATATGTATTTGCAGTTATATGCAGAGTTGTATTATTGTACTATGCTGATTGGGTGGCTGGTCTTCCATTTGGGTACCTTCATCACTTCACTTCTGGGATGGACTTATAATGTATTTCGGCCATCGTATAACCCCTCTGATCTCATACATTAGGGGGCATCTGTTATAGCGGATTTCACAACACTAGGTGAATCACACATTGTATGGCCTTCCCCTGTCCCGCTGTAGACTCATTAGCCCCTATGGACCACTTTTTGTCTTTTGATGTATCCTTGACCATCCCTAAAAACATAAGAAAAGTGATATATGCGGCTTTTTCCCCGATAACCACGTACATACGCGGATATTCCCTCTATAGTTGCGTACATCGGGATGTGTACATAATCCAAATTTTTTTGGAGCGTTCCTTGACTTGGATCCAACTCATATGACTCCTGGCCTTCCATATGCCTTGAGATCGCACAGATTCAACCTTTCAGTATCCCTTTGAAAAGCTGTATAAGGAACCCATTGAGACATTGAAAGCAGAAGAGAGAATTGAGAGTAATGAAACTATAGTCCATTGTTTCCAGAACTTATGCTTGAGTCTGCATCCCTTTGTCCCTTGGAGCACTGTTGTGTTCTTCCCAAGCTTTCCTTTTGCTAGTGAGCTTGCTATCGAAGTGATGGAGGATTGAGGTGGTGGAGGCCCAAGTGGGGGATTCAGTTTATCCGGTTCGCAGACGTGCCATCAGAGGTTGTCACTTGTAATCTCTGATTCATATTAATAGAAATATCTTTTCCTGTCTAGTAATGTGTACTTGAATGAATATTGTATCCATTGGAATATGTCAAATGCTTTTAAATTATTGATTATATATGCTAGAATAGATCTAACACCATGAAATATAGTATGCTTGTATTGTTTACTTATTGTTGAGGAAGTATTACATCAATTCAAGCTGAAGATTGGAAAGCTCAACGGGGATCTACTTCAACCGTCCGGAATAAGGTACGAGGTTTGATCCTTTAGTGTTAGATGTTTTTATTTCTATTGCATATTGGGAAATATTGATTTCTGGAGTCTATCTATCTGTTGTGGTACCCCAAGCCATAGGAATTTCTCTCCGTAACAGTTGCAAAGGTAAATCCCAAAGGTAACAGCAAAACCACTTTTAGAAAGAAACTGGATTTTCTTTCCAGAGAGGGATCTCTCAAATATAGATTTAACAAGACCAGATATAAATCAACACTCAAAGATTTTTATAAATTGGTTGAAATAATACACATAACCATTGGGAAATGGAGTCACATATACATAAAGATATCACAAAGACATATGCATGAGATTTTATCAAAGGCAAGATAACCATTCCATCACAGTCATTCATTTAGTTTAGGTGAAACAGAAGAAACAATGGACAATCCATTAATATAGTGCATAAAAGATGAGTTCTACATTAACTTTAGTAGAAAAATGTATAAAATACCTGAAACAATGATCAGAGCATAAACACTATGAATTCTAACCATTCAACACCTTGTTTCAGATATGACAAAAAACAGAATGGGGTGTTACACTGGAAAAAACAATCACATAAGAAGAGAAGTACAGACGGTAATGTAAATGACATAGGAATATCTGATAACTCCTCTGCATCCACTTTGTTATTCAAAAATATATGTCTTCAAAAGAAACATTCAACAACAAGATGGGTTCCAACCCCCATCACATAAAATAAATGCACTTATATACATAAAATCATTTCATCTTCCAAGAAGATTTATAACTGAATAACCGGCTTAATCAAAGTCTTGTAACTATATTCCTAACTCCTAGGAATAAACTAATAGCTTCGATCCTAACAGATCATTGAGTTACAATCAACTCGGTAACATGGTCTCGTCCAAGCAGCTCCTCATCGTGCAACACCTGTCTTCATGAATGAAGGATATACTTCGTTTTTTCGAATCTCTCTATGGTTCTCCATTGCTCCGCGCTTGGAATATCATACTCGATCATCTCACGAATGGACACCTCCAGATCCATGTAGGATTCATAAGACACTTTAGGCAACCTTCCCCTGATGATTAGGAATTTTTGTGGTATCTCAAAATCCTCCGTCAGCTTATCCACGATGACTTTCCCTGTCATCCCTTTTTCCAAATCGTCAAATTTAGAATGATCCATGTGGCTTTGTACTAACAGGTTGTGATAGTGTTCTTGGGAAAAAATTCGTCTCTCCTCATCCCAAAAGGAAGGAAGCCCGTTTTCAAATAGTTCTTTGAAAGCCTATTTGAAGTCATTAACCTGTGAGATCATTTCATTAGCTTTGTCTTGGACTGCCTTCATTAGATGATGCTTATGGATAAACTTTTTGGCCCATAGTACCATTGCTATCCTATCCTTCACTCCTATATCATGCAAATTTTGGTATGATAATTAATTTAAGAAATTTAATGCGTTCTGGGCTGTGGCAAGGGGTTTCCTCTCCATAGTTTCATTTACTAACTTCAGTCTTTGATTGGCCAAATTGATCAATATGCTTTGATCATCAATAAAGTTCAAATAATGTCTGAATTTAGTAATTTCTACAGATAATGTGTCCCAAATTATGTGCTTCGCTCCCTGGAGAGGACCCTTTCCAATGTTTCTTTCCTTCAATTCATTAAATTTATTTTGTAGCTGATTTCTATCTTGCAATATTTTATTTTTATTTTCAGTAACTTTGGCCAGCTCGGATTTGACTTTTTCATTTTCCACCTTTAATTATCTTATTTCTTCATCCTTCAAGCTGACCTGGGACATAGGCACTAGTAATTCATCTGCAAAAAAATCATTTAATGGTTTCTTAATATTCACAATCGACAGGTCTTCATCAGTGGGAGCTTGGCTCATCAACTCCTCCATAATCTCATTTTCATCGATTTGGTCCTTTTTCAGTAGGGATATTGGGGCTATTAGATCATTCCACTCTATTTTTGGAAATTGAACCCAGTGATAGATTAATTTTACTCACAACAATAAACAATTGATCATGCAAAATCACTCACAAAAGAGACTGAAATTGGAGCTGAACACTAAACTGTATTAAATTAGTGTACAATAGCCAACCCTGTATCATAATAGGTTGCTGAATAAATAAAATACATCAGGGATTTGAATGCATGAGGAGCAATTCGAATCTAGCATAAAGCAGGCTTACTAAAAATAAGCAAATCCCCCATAGGTGTAAAAAGTTGATCCCAAATCTGTCATGGAGCTCACGAATTGGAAAAATGGATTAGGCAAGCTAAAAAGTGGTTGAATGGCAGCTCATACATGCTTTTTCATGGAGAAAAGAGTGAAGGATAAAGAGGACAAAAAACTAGTTCACCTCACCTAGTCTAGCTTTTCTATTTGCCTTAAAACACTGAAAAAGCAGGGAATAAAGCAGAAAAAGTAGAAGGGCACCTAGGAGGCTAGGAATAAAGTAGATTTGATTCCTTGGGCTTTCCCATGTGCTACATGAGTCAAATAAGGCAAGTTTGACCACTATGGATAGGGAATAGACAACTTGCACAAGGTGGGACACATGAACTAGGCTAATAAGACAGAAATAATTAAATTAATGTTTAAATGGGTAAACTATGGGTTGATTATTCTAACACCGCCCCTTAAGCCTGACTTATGAGTAATATATCAGAAAATTATAGGGCCTAGCAACAAGGATTAGTCACCATTTACATACTGCATGTCCATTTAAAACAAGGAAAGAGGCAAAACCATCTTGGGAAAATCCTCCCTTAAACATGGACTGTAAAACAAAATTGTAGAATCTTGTCTTCACTCATGCTTCACAGCATGATCAACAATCCCTAGTAGTGATTTGAGATTGCTGAAGGTCTTCTCACAAAATTCTTTGGTGAAGATATCAGCTACTTGTTCTGAAGATGAACAAAAGAGTAGGTGAATGGTGCCATCATGCACAAGTTCTCTGATGTAGTGCATATGGATCTCAATGTGTCTGGTTCTCTGCTTCTAAACTGGATCTTTGCAGATTCGAATGGTACTCTAGTTATCATAGTAGATGGTAGTTGAGTACTCTGGTTTGAAGCCACACTCTCCAAGTAAACCCTGCAACCATAAACATTGAGTTGTTGCATTAACAACTCCTCTATACTCTGCTTCTGTAGATGAGAGTGAAATGGCACTCTGTTTCTTGCTTGACCAGCTGATTGGCCCTTCTGCAAGCATGAACACATATCATGATGTGGACTTTCTATATATGCTATCACCAGCCCAATCACTGTCAGTAAATCCAATCAAATCAAGATCAGATTTTGCTTTATAGAAGATCCCATGTGTCCTTGTTCCCTGAACAAAGTTAAGGATCCTTTTGGCTGCTTTCCAATGGATCTCTTGAGGCTGATCCATGAATCTAGAAGCCACACTTACTGCATAAAAAATATCAGGTCTAGTATGTGTCAGATACAACAAACATCCAATCAATTTCCTATATAGTGTATTGTTTACCATAGGTGAAGAATCAGCTTCTTCCAGTTTCACTCCTGAAAGGAAAGGAGTTTTGCTTGCTTTGCAATCCTTCATTCTAAATTTGTTCAACAATTCCAAGGCATATTTGGACTGGTGCACCTTGATTCCAGCTTTGGTTTGAGCAATCTCAAGCCCCAAAAATTGACTTAAGAGCCCCAAATCTGTCATGGAGAAGGCTTGGTTCATAGCTCCTTTTAAGGAATCAATCTCAGCCTTTGAGCTTCCTGTAATGAGGAGGTCATCAAGATATAACACAATGATCATTAATGAACCATTAACTAACTTCAAATAGACATTTGGATCTGATTTTCCCCAAACAAAATTCAGTGATAGCAAGAAGCTATCGATCTTGGCATACCAAGCCCTGGGGGCTTGCTTTAGCCCATACAATGACTTTCTCAACCTGCACACAAGAGAAGGGTTAGTAGAAAAACCTTGAGGCTGCTGCATATATATCTCTTCAGTGAGATCTCCATTCAAGAAGGAACATTTTACATCCATGTGATGTACCTCCCATTTCCTTGAGGCTGCAATGGCTAAGGCTAGCCTGATGGAATCCATCTTTGCCATTGGGGAAAAAGTCTCATTGTAATCTATGCCATGAACCTGTGAGTATCCCTTGGCTACCAATATGGCCTTATACTTCAGTGGTGAACCATCAGCAGCAAATTTGGTTGTATAGACCCACTTACACTGTACTAGTTTTCTCCCTGGGTGAAGATCCACTAGCTCCCATGTGTTGCTCTTCTGGAGTGAGCTGAACTCCTCCTTCATGGCTGTTTTCCATCTTGGATATCTTGCTGCTTCTTCATATGTTTTAGGATCATACTCCACCATCAAATATAATTTTTCAGAAAACATAGGATCTGTCATGCACAGACCACTCTCAAATTGAGATATAGTCCTTCTTGGGTCATTGGGATCCCCAGCTAGTTCTCCTGCTGCATGTAGTGTCTTCGCTTCCCATTTTGGCCTTGTAGGGATGTTAGGGTCTGCAATAAACTCATATCCATAAGACAAATTAGAATCAGCATGTTCAACAAACTCTTTACTTACTTCTTGAGGTTCAGGTGGTGAAGAGGCTTCACCAACTTCCACTGCTGCAAGGGGTTCTTCTTCAAACTGAACACACCTTTCAATGAAGGATTTGTTTGTGCTTGAATTTATCAACTTGTACCCTTTTGAATATTTAGAGTATCCAACAAAAAGACACTCTTGGCTTTGGGGCTGCAAATCCTTCCTCTTCTCTGTTGGAATTCTAGCCCAAGCCTTTGAGCCAAAAATCCTGAAATGGGTCACATCTGGCTTGTGCCCACACCATGCTTTGAAGGGAGTCATTCCATCAAGCTGTTTGTGAGGCACCCTATTCTGAATATAGGCTACATATTTTATAGCTTCGGCCAAGTACTTTGGTGGCAAGGTTTTGTCCTCCATCATGCATGTTGCCATCTCCTTCAGTGATCTATTCTTCCTCTCAGCAACACCATTTTGATGTGGTGTGTAAGGGATAGAATGCTGCATCTGAATACCTACATCTGCACAATAATTAATAAAATCAGACTTGACATACTCACCACCATTGTCATATTTGAGGGCCTTGAGTTTCCTTCCATACTGGTTTTCAACCAAAGACTTAAAGACTTTGAGTAGGCCAAAAACTTCAGACTTGTGTTTCATGAAGTGAACCTAGCAATACTTGGGAAAGTCATCAATGAAGGTCAATGCATATTTGTCCTAACTCATGGATATATGAGGAAATGGGCCAGCAACATCACTGTGGATCAGCCAGAGGGGTGCAGAGGTTCTCTCATGACTAGCTCTCTCAAATTTGTGCTCTAGGTGTTTTCCTAGGATACAACCTTGGCATACTCCTTTGGAAAATTTTATCTTGGGAAACCCTATGACCATCTCTTTTTCACTAAGATCAGAAATATATTTGTAGTTTAGGTGGCCAAATATTTCATTCCAAATCTTTCTTTCTTCATTATCATGAATCAGAAGAGTAGAGGGGTTTGAGTAAGATAGGAAGTGTGAGAACATGTATACCTTTTGAGCATGATTCGCAACTCCTTTTGCAATGACTCTACCAGTTGAGATCTCTATGATCTCAACTTCATCAGGTGAGAATATGAATTTCTTAGGAGACCCAGTGTGGGTCATCTGGTACACTGATAGGCAGTTGGAGGCAAGACCAGGCACATACAACACATTGCTAAACTGACCATGATCAAGATCTATCCTTCCTTTACCCAAACTTTCAGTGAGAGAGTCATCTCCCAGTACTATAGATGTTCCTTTCGACTTTTCCAGTGAGGATAAGGCCTCCTTAGTCGAAACCATGTTTCTTGAAGCTCCAGAATCAATGATAAAACTGGGTGAGCTTGATGTGCCAGCAACTAGAGCATGAACTCTTTCTCTGTCATATGAACTTGATCCTCCTTCTCTCTTCTTTGAGCTTTCTGGAAGGGAGATGCCATTCTTCTCCAGGAGTTGGGTCAGCATGTCTATTTGCTTCTTCATACAAGAGCTTTCAGTGTGATTTCCCTTATTGCAGTATGCACACTTGTTCATTTCACCTTTGTTTTTCTTCTTCTAGTAGTTCTTCTTGGGACCTTGTGGATCCTCCGGAGACTGTTTATTGTCTCTCTTTTGCTCAGGTGGCTTTTTAGCTTTCTTTTTTATTTTGGAATCCACCCTCGAATCTCCAGCAATCAAAGCTTGATCTTTCGATGGTTTGATGGTGCCCATCATCACCAGCTTGTCCTATTCTTGTGTGAGAGATTCCATGAAATCTACAAGGCTAGGCATCTTCCAGGTTCGAGCTGTTAGTTTTGTGGCATAGAAGGTCGAAACAAACACTGAATAGTTAGGGCCTAGCTTCAAGAGGATGGCCAGTATGAGCTGATCATCTTTTTTTTTGATCCCACACTGTTTCAGCTGCAAAACTAGTGCTTTGAACTTGGAGAAATATAGCTGCATGGATTCAAAGATATTTGGACTCAGAGAAATCAGCTCATTTTTTATTTGATGTCCCCTCATCTCATCTATCTTTCCAAAAATATCAGAAATATTCTCCCATACTTCATTCGGTGATGTCAATCCATCAAGATGGAAAAGGAGGTCTCTGGAAATACTCAGACACAGGAGGCCATATGCCTCATCCCTCCTGTTGTGCCATTTTATCTTCTCTGTAGTTGCATTGGGCTCTGCTTCTGTTGCCATAGTCACCCTGTAGAGGCCTTTCGCTCTCAACAATATCTCCATCTCTGCTTTCCATTCAAATAAATTGAAGGGAGTCAATATAGTTTTCTGTGATTGATCCATAGCTTAGAAAATCTGTCCCGGTTGTCAGTAGAAGGCTCCCAGTCACTGATGTCGAACCTACAAAACAATTTTGGAGGAGAGAAAACAATATATAAGAACTCTGATACCATGTGGAAATTGAACCCAATGATATATTAATTTTACTCACAACAATTAACAATTGATCATGCAAAATCACTCACAAAAGAGACTGAAATTGGAGCTGAACACTAAACTATATTAAATCAGTGTACAATAGCCAACCCTATATCATAATAGGTTTCTGAATAAATCACATACATCAGGGATTTGAATGCATGAGGATCAATTCGAATCTAGCATAAAGCAGGCTTACTAAAAATAAGCAAATCCCCCATAGGTGTAAAAAGATGATCCCAAATCTGTCATGGAGCTCACGAATTGGAAAAATGGCTTAGGAAAGATAAAGAGTGGTGGAATGGAATATCATACATGCTTTTGCATGGAGAAAAGAGTGGAATATGAAGAGGACAAAAAACTAGTTCACCTCACCTAGTCTAGCTTTTCTATTTGCCTTAAAACACTGAAAAAGCACGGAATAAAGCAGAAAAAGCAGAAGGGCGCCTAGGAGGCCAGGAATAAAGAATATTTTATTCCTTGGGCTTTCCCATGTGCTACATGAGTCAAATAAGGCAAGTTTGACCACTATGGATAGGTAATAGACAACTTGCACAAGGTGGGACACATGAACTAGGCTAATAAGACATAAATACTTAAATTAATGTCTAAATGGGTAAACTATGGGTTGATTATTCTAACACTCTTTCCCATTTGTATTTTTCCTCTTGTAATTTGACAGCTCTTCCCTTATGCTCCATCATCTCCTAGTGAATCTTGTCCTTCTCTTCTTGTAATGCTAATAATTCGGATGATTGAACATGTTCAGTGCTTGGGATGTTCAACCTTTTCTTCAAAACCTAGAGGGTGTTGTCCTTTTCTTCCAGAAGTCTTTTGATTGCCTGGGTGTTATCTCTTTCATTTCCTGAGCGGATAATGTCTGCTTGTAGTTTTTTGATTTGAATGGCAATGGCTTTATTTTCAACTTTTTCATGTTTTAAATGAACCTCTAACTTGTCTACCAAAATTTGTAACTTCTTAACTCTCACCATAGCATGCAATAAATCTGAATAAATAATGTCGCCTGTTTGCTTATGTAACTGTATTTTTTCTGGTACACTAATCTTGTCCAATCTTACTTCTATTTCTGACATCTTCTTATCACTTACCATGGCCAATTTAAAAGTATTTCTTTCCATGTCCCTGGTAGAAATCAAGGAAGTTTTTGTATTATTTAAACTCCTCACCCGCGGGAGTAGATTCCTTGTCTCTTCTAGGGACTGCTTTCGCTTCTCCACATAACTGGCCATAAGATCCTCTTTGGATTTGAAAACTAGGCTTGATTCTGAATTATCTACACCTTTAAAGGAAAACTGATTTACCTGTACAGATTTTGTTGGAACTAAAGAAACTCTTTTTAAATCGTCTGAAATCTTTTGACTTAAAACTCCACCATCTTGAAACAATTTGGCCTTTTTGTGTGACCCATCCTCATCCACTTCCATGCTTTCAACTTCAGAAAGACTTCTTTTAACTACAATATTAGGACCATCTATCACTTGAGATACCGCAGCTGGTATAATACTTGCGCTTTCATCAAATCTTGGAATTTCCATAAAATGAAACAAATTGGCTATTTCGCTTAGGCCTTCAACAATTTGGTGGTCAAATGGCTTGTTTTTGTTTTCCTGCTTTCTCAGGGAAATTATATGATGGGGATCATAATTTACCCTTTGCTCCTTTTGAAATTCCATGCTCTCCAACAATTTTTCTATGAACACCAGGGCACCCTTATTTTTGAAGATAAAGGAACCAACTTTGAGAGGGAACTTGATATTTGAAGATTTATTAAAGGCCCCAAAGTGTTCTTCTTTTGAATGCAGTATTTGTCTCATAAATTCTAATGCAAAAATTCTGGGAGTAAGGAAAGCAGGTAACCTATAAGGCTCCCCAGTAAATCCATATATTCTTTAAATAGTGAAATCCTTGTACAAAAACCAATCTTCGACCCTGTCCTCAGGTGAGGACTGCATCATGCATTTCATCTCTTCTAATACTCGGGGTAACACTTCATCAAATAGCATCTTGTATATTTCTGACATAATTGAATTTGCAAATTCAAACATGCTGATTTGCTTGGGAAAATCTGAAGAAAACATGGTACTTTAAAAACTGCAGTTCGGTGACGTTCGAACACAACAACATGTTCAGTAAATAAGTCTGAAACTTGAAGAACCTGACCTTTGGAAACTCACTCAGTTGAATATGGATAGCTGCTGCTAAGTGCTCATCTAAACCGAGTACACGAACTGACTGGGACTCGGAACTTAATGAACTCATTTTCAATAGAAATCCTAAGATGACTTCATTTACATGACAATCATCATCTAGACCCAGGACTTGACAGACTAAGGACACAACTAATTGAACTTCATCTTTGAAAATGTGAATATGATAAGGCAGGAATAGACCATCTAGTGATTGACCATCTCTAAGAATATTTGACAAGAATTTACAACGGACCTCGGTTTCACAATTTTTATACACTTTAGCAAGAATGGACTCGTTTACAGGTTCACGACTGTCAAGGTAGTTTTTGGGAAAGTTTAGGTTTTCACGGATGACCTTGGCATCAATTTTACATAGTATCCTAGACGTAGACTGACTTACAATGACTCTCTGAGAAGAGGAATAGTTAACTGCACACCATTCTGCAAACTTGGGAAAATGCAGGGTCTGTTCAGCAGCAAAATAATATAAAAATGATTTACAAGCATTTAGGATATCATTACCCTGCGAATTATATTGCCACAGTTTCTCCTTGCTAACTGACACACATCCTATAGACAATAAAGGGTCACATACTCCTCTGTTCCTGTCAACCAGGTATTCCTCTCTATCGTCCAAAATACGACTAAACCCTTGTAAATATTTTCCTTTGTCCATAATTCAGTCAACAATGGTAATTAGGTGGATGAATTTAAGGCGCTCGGGCCTTACCTTTTACTGTGACTGCGTGTATTCGAGATTGACTGTTAGAGGGTGGTGAGCACGTAGGTCCTTTTCATTCATCTGGCGCCAATAAAAAATAATTCTTGAACAAGTCAACTTTGTTTATATAGGACCCCACTCCAGAGGCCCCCCTTTAGTGGTTTTTGTCAAACCGCTTTTTCCCACAGAATGCACCACAAGCTTCTGCGTGTACTGTGGTTTGCATTTCGCTACCACCTTTTGTCTCCAACCACCGAGCAACTTCCCGCTCCGGATCCGTCAACAACTGTTGATATATTTCCCCTTTATTTTCCAGCTGTCGGATGGAGCGACACGTACCCTATTCCCCTGAGCTTCTTCATTTTATCAAATGTGTAAGTCTACAGGGCGGAGTTCACAAGGACCATAGATTTCATCGAGCCAGATCAGTGACCATCGATCTTCACATCTCATCAAATGATCTGAATGTCCTTATCTTTCTCACATCTCCATAGAGCGGACACGTTATAAACCATTGATTTCCATCTCCTCACTTTACACTGTTGGATCCCGTGAAAATTCATCGCTTACTCGCCCTTTGTCATACTTTTATATCATAAAATTTAATCAAAGTCTTACAAGCAACCATTATTTCCTCCTCACCATGGTCCCTTCGATCCTCTGCTAAGTAAAGGTGTTAACAACTGGCTCCATCTGGGGATGATATCCTCCATGTGAGGTATCAAAGAACTCGTAGACCAGGTGCCTGACTTTAATCTTTCACAGTAATTTCCAAAAAACTTATCTTTTGTTTTTTGTAGATATATTGTTTTTTTTTTTTTTAGAAAGGAATAGCATGCCTCCTGAATCTTAGGGCCTTCATTGTGGGCTTCAAACACATTCGGATTACCATCCGTGTTGACTTTGTAAAGAAAAATAAATATTTACAGGTTATAATACAAGTTTTACCCTCCTCCTTAGGACAGGTAATGTTTCAGATACCTTCCATTGACAGGGTTACTATCCAGAGGAACCACATTTGGATATTCTAGCAGAAATGCATTTTGTCCTCTGTAACCAGCAACAACATAAGGACCCACCCACATATGATCAAATTTTCCATGTTTGTCTTCTTTAGGAGCATCCCACTTCAAGACCAGATCATCAATCTGAAACTGTTCTTCTTTGATTCTTCTGTCAAAAGTATTTTTCATTTTTTCTTGATGTAACTGCACCTTGTCATAAGCCTTATTCCTTCACTCTTCCGGCTCATTAATCTTATTTATCCTTCTTTGCATATGATTCGGTTCTTCTTGCTGATATTGGAAATATCTCATAACTGAAACACCTAACGACGTTGGAAAAACAACTTCAATCCCATATACCAGTTGGAAAGGAGACATGCCGATTGCCCTTTTGGTACTAATTATGTTAGCCCATAGAGCATACTTGAGCTTGGTGTGCCATGAATTTTTATTATCTTCCAATAGCTTCCTGATGATCCTTACTAAGCTTTTATTTGAAGATTCAACTAACCCATTTCCTTGCGGATAATAGGCAGTTGAATGATTGATACTTATACGATATTTGTGACAGAAATCAATCATTTTCTTGGATTTAAAAGCAGATGCATTGTCTGTTACTATTCTTTTGGGGCATCCGAATCGAGCCAATATATTTTCCTCAAGAAAATCCATGATTACAGTTTCAGTGGCTCTTCTGGTGGGGATCGCTTTAATCCATTTTGTAAAATAATCTGTAACTGTCAGAATCCATTTGTGTTGTCCTGATGAATTGGGGTTTATTTCGCCAATAAAATCCAAACCCCACTTCTGAAAAGGAGCTTCTACCATTATTGGATTTAAAGGGAGAGGAAGTACTTTTCTTTTACCATCAAAAATTTGGCATTGATGACATTTACTGGTTTCTTTATATACATCTAAAAATAATGTAGGCCAATAATAACCTGCTCTTAGAATTTTATTTGCAGTCACCTTCCAAGAATGATGTCTTCCACAATCCCCTTTATGAAATTCTTTGACTGTTTGTTGAGCTTCATTTTCTAAAAGACAGTTTAGCAACACTCCTCCAGGGTCTTTCCAATAAAGATATTGATTTATAATACAAAATTTAGCAGCATTCAATTTTATGGACCGTGCCCTTGACTTACTCAATCCTTTTGGTGCTTGTAAATTTCGAAGGACGTAAACAATATCAGAATACCATGGAGATGCCACAAAATCAGCCATCACTTCCACTTTTGTGTCCAACTGATTAGATCGGTGAGATAGGAAATTAATTTGTAAAGCCTCACAATTTGAATTTGCCATCATCTTTGCTAATCCTTGTCCTTTAACCAAATTGGTGGGCTTTATTTCTATATCGTACTCCAGCAATGTAGCAATCCATTTTTCCCTTCTGCCTTCTGGATCTGGTTGTGTCAAAATTACTTTTACTGCAGCAGATGGAACATGTGCAATTATATGTGAATGTAGAATATATACTCTGAAATCCTTCAACACTTTGACCAAAGCATATGCTTGTTTCTCCATGATGTCATATTTCAATTCTCCATCCCTCAACATTTTGCTAAAAAATGCTATGGGCTGTTCCAAATTCTCCTCATTTTTCTGCAATAAAACTGCTGCAATAGTATATTCTGAAGCATATGAAAATACTAAAAAATCTTTGGTAAAATATGGAATCACCAACACAGGAGCATCTGATATTGCTTTTTTTTATTTCCCAAAAAGATTTTCTAGCTTCCACATTCCATTTTATCTCATGACCCTTCTTCAACATATTTGTGATATTCATTAATATTTCAGCAAAGCTTGGCACGAACCTTCTCAAAAAGTTCACCTGCCCCAAAAATGATTTTATCTCCTTTTTACTTCTGGGTTCTCCTACTTTCAAAATTGCACTCACCCTTTTAGGATCAATTTTTATTCCATCTTTAGATATTATATGACCCAACAACTTTCCTTCTTCCAATGCAAAATTGGACTTCTTTGGATTCAATGATATACCAAACTTCCTACACTTCATGAAAACTTTCTCTAGATGATGCAGATTCTCTCTGTCAGATTTTGAATAGATTGTGATGTCATCCATGTAGATTACCACAAAATTCCCAATTTCCCTTGCAAAAGCAATGTCCATAGCTCGTTGAAAAGTAGCTCCTGCATTCATTAAGCCAAACAACATCTTTGCATACATAAAAGTGCCCCAGGGTGTGGTAAATGCAGTCTTTTCCTGATCTTCGGGTAATACTTTGATTTGATTATAACTAGAAAAACCATCTAACATTGAAATTCTTTCAGCTCCGACCACCTTCTACAATATATGATCCATCTTTCGAAGGGGATAATTGTCTTTCATAGAAACTTTGTTTAAATTCCGGAAATCTATGCACAATCTTATTTCTCCATTCTTCTTTCTAACAGGAGCTAGGTTTGCAACCCACTTTGAAAATCTTAGAGTTACAATGATCTTGGCATCAAACAACTTCTTAATTTCCTTCTCAATGATGGGAAGCAGCTTAGGGTTTATCCTTCTGAGTTTTTGCTTGAAAGGTCTCTCCCCAGGCTTTATAGGAATAGTATGCTGTATGATAGACGTATCATACTCCTTAAGGTATTCATAACTCCAAGCAAATACATCTGTATATTTTTTCATTAACTTCACATATTCTTCTTTTTCTTTTTCAGGCAATTTCTTGGATACTTTTATAATCTTAGGACTCTCCTCAATGCCAATATTTCATCTTCAACAGTATTCTCAATAGGTTTTACTTTTGGATTCTTAGCAACATCATTCTAATCAAAAAAAAATTTCCAAAGGAATCAAACCTCTTGGTATGAAATAATTTTTTAATTGAATAATATCCTTACCTCCTAAGGTTCCCTTTAACTTTTCAGTGCCATCCCCTTCTTTCTCAAGTTCTTCATCATCTTGAATACTCTTGCCATTGTCATTTTCAGTGTCAATAGGAGTATTCACAAATTCTCCTGAGAGTTCTAAGAAACTTCTGATCTACATATCATCTTCAAATACTTGCCAATATTTAGAATTATCAGGAATAGATGGTCTATTCACAATGTCCACCTGATACTCTTTCTGACTAGCAATAGGGGTTTTAAATTTTCCAGTAGCTACTGCCAAAGAATCTGCCACCATATTTTCATGCCTAGAAAGCACTTGAATTGTGTGCTCTGTGAAAGAGTTACCAATCATATCCCACACTTCATTCCTATAAGCTCTCATCCGGGGATGCCTGGTTTGAAAGATGTCATTTACTTGATTTATCACCAGCTCTGAATCTCCTAGGACTTTTATTCTCTGTGCTCCCAAATCTTTCAAAGCATGCAACCCCAATAATAAAGCTTCATATGCTGCTACATTATTTGTGCATTCAAATGTTAATTTATAAGATAAAGATTTAAAATATCGAATAGGAGAAATTATATACACACCAGCTCCAGCACCTATTTTTGTAGTAGATCCGTCAAAGTACATAGTCCACAAACCTTCCCTTTTTTGTTTTACCTCCAAAGCATCCTATTCCATCACCTCTTCTTTCGTATCTTCTTTAGAATTCTCCTGCAATGTAGCTTCTAGATCACATGGGACAGTATCATTAAAGAGAATAGAAGACCCCAAATCAGTATCAATGGCATATATATGATGAATTTCAGGTTTATCTTGACTTCTCACTACATAAGGAGTCCTTTTCTCACTATAAAACCTTCTGCTCCAATATTGAACAAGAATTGTAGCATATGACATATCCATTTGTAAACTACCTTTCAACTTCGAAGTGCAAGATCTTGATAACAATACCCCAAATTTAGGTGGAATATCTGATACTACCACATCCATGACTATAGTTTTAGATGGCAATTTATTCAGAGTCACTACCATATCTTTTATCAAACCAAGGCATTTTAATCTTCTAGAGTCAAAAGAATACAAATCTTTATAGGGCCTTGTCACTTCTAGTCCCAAAATTTCAACTACTCCCTTCAGCATTAAATTATGTGATGCTCCTAAGTCTAACATAGCATTATGGACCACCATATCATGCACATTCAGACTCAAATAGAAAGGAGGGACTTCTTCATTTTATAAATTTTCAACCTTTGACCCAAATGAAATAGTAGGATTATCATCATTCAACTCCAAAATATCATATTGCAATTCTCCTTGACCTTTGACCATTTTTGTTATGGTGTCTCTATATTCATTGTTTCTCAACAACTCGTTAAATGGAACATAAATTTTTAAATTTGAAAGCTCATTTTTCAAATTAAAACTGGAACCAACCCTTTCTACATCAATTGGGTCCACTTGCTTTATTCTTTTGTCTCTTTGTATCTTATTTTCAGCTTCTTTATTTACAAGAGACTCGTTTTGCACTTCTTTTCCCTTTTCTACATTTAGGGAACTCATCGAATGTTGATTTGGATTTTCCTTCCCCTTATTTATAAAAAATTCCCTATTTCTCAATCTGATTTTCGTTTGCACATCATCCAGAGCATGTAAATAACCCCTTTGATGATTTTTTCTCTCCCTTTCAAATTCTTCGTTTCCACCTTCCTGTTCAAACATGTTATGCTCTTCTTCAGTATGATATATCTCTGAATCCAGTTCTCCAAAAAGATGAATTTCATTCTCAGTAGGGTCTTCTTCATCAGTAACATAATTCTCAGGGAACGGTGGTCGAATTTGCTGGTCTTCCTGATTTCTTGGGTTTCTTATGTCTCTTTGCCTATTTTGGGGAGGAACAGGAGGATTTGGTCTTCTAAAATTAGGGTTCTTGATTTGAGGATCGGCTTGTTCTCTGTTGAACCCCCTGTTATCTATAGTTAATTTGTCCATCAACTTTTCCATTGTCTTCAACATCATTCCAAATTTGACATCATTAGTAGAAGAAGAAGCAGAAGGAAAATTCTCTTCCTTTTTCCTCCTATAAATATCTCTATGTTTCATTTTTCCATTTGCCATCATATTTGCTTCCACCTCTAAGGCATCTGTAAACATTGCAGCAAGAGTCGTTGATTTTCTCTCCCTTAATGAAAATTCAAAATCATTATCAAAGGCTCCAGCATAGTGTAGTTTAGCAGCAGTTGTAGAAGCTTTTATGTCTTCCGGAATAAAATTATAAACCCTCATATACCTGCTGGAAAATTCATGGACAGATTTGAAACCTCCTTTTTTGAGACTATTATACTGAGACAAGAGTTGTAAAGGATTCTGTTTATCATCCCATCTATCTAGAAATGCATTATGAAAAGCTTGAAAATTCATTATAGACCCATCTGGCAAATCTTTAAACCATTTCTTTGCCTCACCTGACAAACTTTGGGCAAATAACCGCATTTTAACATCTGGATAATCAACTTCTTCTAAGTCGATGAAATATTCAAACTTGGCAACATGCTGTTTTGCGGTTATGTCACCTTCTCCATCAAATAAAGAAATTCTTTGGGAATAATTCTGAGGAAGGTCATGTAATAAAGAGGGAAAACGCAAGGGAGCAAATCTGGCTGCCATTGGTCTAGGTGGGTTCAAAGGAACTGAAGACTTTTGAGTATTTTGAACAGCAAATGTTTCGGCTTTTGCAGTCTATTGTAAATCTCTCCAGAGGGAATCCAACAAATAAGACTCTAATCTATGAGAATTAAACTCAGTATTCTTAAGATCAGACTCGGATTTGGTTTTCAGCAAACTCTTTCCAATGTTAACATCCCATTCTGGATCAATAGGAGAATCTTGAGAAGATGATGCACCAAACAAAGGAAAACCTATCTTTTCTTTATCTTTTCTCTTAAATTAATTTTCCGGATCTTCCAAACTTTTTAAGACTTCGGTATCAGAATTACCTCGCGTGTGTCTTCTCGAAGCCAGAATGACTCCTTAAGTTCTGAAAAAGTTTTACAATGGAATCGCCAGGGCAAATATACAACCTTTTCTATGGATAAAACTCATGTTTTCCCACAGAAATCTTTCTTCAAACTATGTTGTTCTCCCAGGGAAGATGTGCACTTTCGTTCCCTGGAAATGGTGCCAATTTGTTAGCACTCAGAATGTACCCAGGTTGCAAAGGTAAATCCCAAAGGTAACAGCAAAACCACTTTTAGAAAGAAACTGGATTTTCTTTCCAGAGAGGGATCTCTCAAATACAGATTTAACAAGACTAGATATAAATCAACACTCAAAGATTTGTATAAATTGGTTGAAACAATACACATAACCATTGGGCAATGGAGTCACATATACATAAAGATATCACAAATACATCTGCATGACATTTTATCAAAGGTAAGATAACCATTCCATCACAGTCATTCATTTAGTTCAGGTGAAACAGAAGAAACAATGGACAGTCCATTAATACAGAGCATCAAAGATGAGTTCTATATTAACTTTATTAGAAAAATGTATAAAATACCTGAAACGATGATTAGAGAATAAACACTATGAATTCTAACCATTCAACACTGTGTTTCATATATGACGAAAAATAGAATGGGGTGTTACACTAGAAAAAACAATCACATAAGAAGAGAAGTACGGACTGTAATGTAAATGACGCAGGAATCTCTGATAACTCCTCTGCATTCACTTTGTTATTCAAAAATATATCTCTTCAAAAGAAACATTCAACAACAAGATGGGTTTCAACCCCCATCACATAAAATAAATGCACTTATATACATAAAATCATTTCATCTTCCAAGAAGATTTATAACTGGATAACCGGCTTAATCAAAGTCTTGTAACTATATTCCTAAATCCTAGGAATAAACTACTAGATTTGATCCTAACAGATCATTGAGTTACAATAAACTCGGTAACATGGTCTCGTCTAAGCAGCTCCTCAGCGCGCAACACCTGTCTTCATGAATGAAGGGTATACTTCATTTTTCTGAATCTCTCTAGGGCTCTCCATTGCTCCGCCCTTGGAATATCATACTCGATCATCTCCCGAATGGACACCTCCATCTCCATGTAGGCTTCATAAGACACTTTAGGAAACCTTCTCCTGATGATTAGGAATTTTTGTAGTATCTCAAAATCCTCCATCAGCTTATCCATGATGACTTTCCCTGTTAACCCTTTTTCCAAATCGTCAAATTTAGAATGATCCATGTGGATTTGTACCAACAGGTTGTGATAGTGTTCTTGGGAAAACTTTCGTCCCTCCTCGTCCCAGAAGGAAGGAAGCCCGTCTTCAAATAGTTCTTTGAAAGCCTGTTTGAAGTCATTAACCTGTGAGATCATTTCATCAGCTTTGTCTAGGACTGCCTTCATTAGATGATGCTTATGGATAAATGTTTTGGCCCACAGTACCATTTCTATCATGTCCTTTACTCCTATATCATGCAACTTTTGGTATGTTAATTAATTTAAGAAATTTAATCCGTTCTGAGCTGTGGCAAGGGGTTTCCTCTCCATAGTTTCATTTACTAACTTCATTCTTTGATTGGCCAAATTGATCAATATGCTTTGATCATCAATAAAGCTCAAATAATGTCTGAATTTAGTATTTTCTACAGATAATGTGTCCCAAATTATGTGCTTTTATCCCTGGAGAGGACCCTTTCCAATGTTTATTTCCTTCAATTCATTAAATTTATTTTGTAGCTGATTTATATCTTGCAATATTTTATTTTTATTTTCAGTAACTTTGGCCAGCTCGGATTTGATTTTTTCATTTTCCACCTTTAATTCTCTTATTTCTTCATCCTTCAAGCTGACCTGGGACATAGGCACCAGTAAGTCATCTGTAGAAAAATCGTTTAATGGTTTCTCAATATTCACAATGGACAGGTCTTCATCAGTGGGAGTTTGGCTCATCAACTCCTCCATAATCTCCTTTTCATCGATTTGGTCCTTCTTCAGCAGGGAGATTTGGGCTATTAGATCATTCCGCTCTGTTTCCCATTTGTCTTTTTCCTCTTGTAATTTGACAGCTCTTCCTTTATGCTCCATGATCTCCTGGTGAATATTGTCCTTCTCTTCTTGTAATGCTAATAATTCGGATGATTGAGCATGTTCAGTGCTTGGGATCCTCAACCTTTTCTTCAAAACTTGGAGGGCGTTGTACTTTTCTTCCAGAAGTCTTTTGATTTCCTGGGTGTTATCTCTTTCATTTCCTGAGCTGATAATGTCTGCTTGTAGTTTTTTTATTTTAATGGCATTGGCTTTATTTTCAACTTTCTCATGTTTTAACTGAACCTCTAACTTGTCTACCAAAATTTGTAACTTTTAACTCTCATCATAGCATGCAATAAATCTGAATAAATAATGTCACTTGTTTTCTTATGTAACTGTATTTTATCTAGTACACTAATCTTGTCCAATCTTACTTCTATTTTTGACATCTTCTTATCACTTACCATGGCCAATTTAAAAGTATTTGTTTCCACGTCCCTGGTAGAAATCAAGGAAGTTTTTGTATTATTTAAACTCCTCACCCGCAGGATTAGATTCCTTGTCTCTTCTAGGGACTACTTTCGCTTCTCCACATAACTGGCCATAATCTCCTCTTTGGATTTGAAAACTGGGCTTGATTCTGAATTATCTACACCTTTAGAGGAAAATTGATTTACCTGTATATATTTTGTTGGAACTAAAGCAACTCTTTTTAAATCGTCTGAAATCTCTTCACTTAAAACTCCACCATCTTGAAACAATTTGGCCTTTTTGTGTGACCCATCCTCATCCACTTCCATGCTTTCAACTTCAGAAATACTTCTTTTAACTACAATATTAGGACCATCTGTCACTTGAGATACTGCAGCTGGTATAATACTTGCGCTTTCATAAGATCTTGGAATTTCCATAAAATGAAACAAATTGGATATTTCTCTTAGGCCTTCAACAATTTGGTGGTCAAATGGCTTGTTTTTGTTTTCCTGCTTTCTCAGGGAAATTATATGATGGGGATCATAATTTACCCTTTGCTCCTTTTGAAATTCCATGCTCTCCAACAATTTTTCTATGAACACCAGGGCACCCTTATTTTTGAAGATAAAGGAACCAACTTTGAGAGGGAACTTGATATTTGAAGATTTCTTAAAGGCCCCAAAGTGTTCTTCTTCTTAATGCAGTATTTGTCTCATAAATTCTAATGCAAAAATTCTGGGAGTAAGGAAAGCAGGTAACCTATAAGGCTCCCCAGTAAATCCATATATTCTTAAAATAGTGAAATCCTTGTACAAAAACCAATCTCCGAACCTGTCCTCAGGTGAGGACTACATCATGCATTTCATCTCTTCTAATACTCAGGGTAACACTTCATCAAATAACATCTTGTATATTTCTGACATAATTGAATTTGCAAATTCAAACATGCTGATTTTCTTGGGAAAATATGAAGAAAACATGGTACTTTAAAAACTGTAGTTCGGTGACGTTCGAACACAGCAACATGTTCAGTAATTAAGTCTGAAACTTAAAGAACCTGACCTTTGGAAACTCACTCAGTTGAATATGGATAGCTTCTGCTAAGTACTTGTCTAAACTGAGTACACGAACTGACTGGGACTCGAAACTTAATGAACTCATTTTCAATACCAAGCCTAAGATGACTTCATTTACATGACAATCATCATCTAGACCCAGGACTTGAAAGACTAAGGACACAACTAGTTGAACTTCATCTTTGAAAATGGGAATATGATAAGGAAGGAATAGACCATCTAGTGATTGACCATCTTTAAGAATATTTGACAAGAATTTACAACGGACCTCAGTTTCACAATTTTTATACACGTCAGCAAGAATGGACTCATTTACAGGTTCACGACTGTCAGGGTAGTTGTCGGGCAAGTTTAGGTTTTCACGAATGAACTTGGCATCAATTTTACACAGTATCCTAGACGTAGACTGACTTACAATGACTCTCTGAGAAGACGAATAGTTAACTACGCACCATTCTGCGAACTCAGGAAAATCCAGGGTCTGTTCAACAGCAAAATAATATAAAAATGATTTACAAGCATTTAGGATATCATTACCCTGCCAATTGTATTGCCATAGTTTCTCCTTGTTAATTGACACACTTCCTACAGAAAAGAAAGGGTCACATACTCCTCTGTTCCTGTCAACCAGGTATTCCTCTCTATCGTCCAAAAGACGACTAAACCCTTGCAAATCTTTTCCTTTGTCCATAATTTAGTCAACAATGGTAATTAGGTGGATGAATTTCGGGTGCTCAGGCCTTACCTATTACTATGATTGCATGTATTCGAGAGTGACTGTTAGAGGTTGGTGAGCACGCAGGTCCTTTTCATTCGTCCGGCGCCAATAAAAAATAATTCTTGAACAAGTCAACTTTGTTTATATAGGACCCCACTCCGGAGGCTCCCCTTTAGTTGTTTTCACCAAACTGCTTTTGCCCACGGAATGCACCACGAGCTGCCACATGTACCATGGTTTGCATTCCGCTACCACCTTTTGTCTCCAACCACCAAGCAACTTCCTGCTCCGGATCCATCAATGACCGTTGATATATTTCCCCTTTACTTTCCAGCCGTCAGATGGAGTGACACGTACCCTATTCTACTGAGCTTCTTCATTTTATCAAACGTGCAAGTCTACAGGGTGGAGTTCACAAGGACCGTAGATTTCATCGAGCTATATCAGCGACCGTCGATCTTCACATCTCATCAAACACTCTGCATGTCCTTATCTTTCTCGCATCTCCATAGAGAGGACACGTTATAAACTGTTGATTTCCGTCTCCTCGCTTTACACTGTTGGATCCTGTGAAAATTCATCGCTTACTCTCCCTTTGTCATACTTTTATATCATAAAATTTAACCAAAGTCTTACAAGAAACCATTATTTCCTCCTCACCATGGTCCCTTCGATCCTCTGCTAAGTAAAGGTGTTAACAGTTGGATTTCCATATGAGCCTCTTGCCTTCTGTGTTTTCATTCTCTAATTGTAAACAGGTCGACTGTGGTCTTGACCATGTTTGTAGATTGTTACATTCTTTTATTTGTCTATGGTCTCGTAAGGGTTGGTGTTTGATTGGTTGGATAAATTGTTTGATTTGCTTTGCTGTCTCAGCCAGATTTTCATTTTGAGGTATGAAGTTGAAGTCTTTAATAAAAATTTCCCTGAGTTCATGCCATAAGAAGATCTCACCTCTATCTTCTTCCATCTTATACCATTTGTTTGGAAATTCGGCTAGGGTTGAGGGGAACAAATGTGGCCAGGCTCACTCATCCTTGTATCCAAGTATTCTCCACTCCTTTTCACAAGTTTGGATATGTTCTTCAGGTTTTTGACCTTGAGTAAATACAGGTATCTAAACTCGTTGGGTTAACTTCTTTCCTCCAAACCGCTCGACAAAGTAAGTCGAAGCAGTTGTCCAGGTCTGCATTTTTGTCTGATGGGTGTCTCACCATCTGGCTGCTTGGCCTGTAAATGTTTCAACTAGGCTTTGAAGTCGGCCATCTTCACCAATATTTTTAGATACTTTCTCAATATGCAAGACTGGTGATTCCCTCTCCTTATACCTTGGTAGTTGGGTAGTATTTAAGTTGGTTGGTTGTAAGGTAGGGCGTTCCCTTATTTTATTTTCGAATTTTTTTGGGACAATGGATACTATGAAGCACTATTAGGTGGGTTTTTTCTGTACTTTGTGTATAGTCCAACACCCTCTTGCTTGTGTTTCATAATTCTCAATATCCCAATCGTATAACTTCGCATCTGATTTATAACCAACTGAGTCTTGGTTACCTAAGTTAAGTTCTGCATGGATGTTTGGTTCAGTGTAGTTTGCATCGTTGTGGATTTGGTAAAGTTGTCTGATATCGACTTCTGTATCAATAGGTTCAGTCCAAGGTTCTCCTTGGGATGGATGAATGGGTACAATGACCTTTTGACCATTTCCTTTTAACTTGATTCGTTCCTTGTCCAAAGATATGGATGCTTTCATCTTTATACCCCAAGGTCGACCAACGAGTGCTGGGACGGAGCTGGCTCCTTCTTTTTGGTCAATGATTTCAAAATCAACCTTGGTTGAGATTCCTTTGATAGTCGTATCGATGTTTTTCAAGACTCCAATGGGTTCAATTAGGCCTTGGTCGGCTAGTTTCAGGTATATGCCTGACTCATATAGTCGAGGTCGGCCCATCTGTTCCCAAGTGTCATGAGTCATGATATTTACTTGGGACCCGAAGTCGAGCACTACTTGTCGGACATGGTAACCTTCAATTTCCAGGTCGACAAGTGGGTCGGCATCACTTTTGTCTCTTTGGTTCAAACTGCAGATGTTTTTTGTTTGTTTTTCAGGGTTTGTACCTTTTATTTCATGCAATAATTCAATGAACTGAGATACTAATTTGTTTGTTTGAACAGGTTGGATTAATTGATGTATTATGTTGGGTCCCCTGTTATCGATGTCTTCTTGTCGTGCAATGTCTTGAAAGACATGGGTTGCTTCTTTATATGTTTGTTTTTCATGCCATGGGTTAGGATAGACGTTTGTTTCTTTAATCTTACTAATTCAAGGGTTATCAGGTCCTGTTTCTGTTCCTTGTCGAGTTACAATATGTAAATTTTTAGTAGTTATTACATCATGTTTTTGCACACAAGACAATACATTAACATTTTTCTTGGTATTAATTTTTTCTAACATAGTAGGGCAATCCTCAAGTGAGTGATCACCTGCTCCGCAGTGGATACAGAATTTGATATCAGCCCTGTCCTTGTACAGACATTCTGCATACCGATGCCCTTCTTTGTAACATATAAAGCACTGGATTGGTCGGCGTAGGAATATGTCGCGACTCCTAGGGAATTGACCTCTTCCGCCCTAACCTTGGCGTCGATTATCATGTCGACGCTCATATCGTTGGCCATCGTATCATCGTATGTTCTGATCATTTGGTGGATTGTTTTGCTTGTGATGTTGTGCCACCACATTTGTTTGGTAGATCGCCCGATAGTTTTGTCAGTTCTTTAGGTTTAAATAATAGTTGGCAGTGTTATGACTTTTAGTTTCGCAGATGGCGCACCAGGAAGCCTTGCCATTCTTCATGTTAAATGGGCAGTCTGTTGTAGAGTGATCTCCATGTTCCTGGCAAATGTCGCAAAAGGATTTGGTTTGTATAAATCGGATGTCTTGTCGGCTATATTATTATCAATAGTTATCCTTCAAGTGGCCGTTTGTTGAGCATTTGGGGCACCAGATCTCCTGATTCTTGAGGCTTAGCTCCTTCAGAGACTTCTATACATTCTCGAGCTATTGTTCCAATCTGTGGTCCATGGGGTAAGCGGGTATATCCTCATCCATATCAACCTGAAGAGCTTTCATTAGCGCATCCTTGTACATTTTGAACATCTCCAGACTAATGTGCGATGTACTTTTTGCGATAGTCTTGCAAGAAACCACTGGATTAGTAACTGTTCATCTATAACATAATCCAATTGGCTCAATAAGTCTTTCCCACACTTATCGTAGTCACGGATGGATTCTCCTGGATTTTGTGATGTGGTTTTAAGCTTCTTCACGGCCAAGTGCTTAGAATATAGAGTTTTAAAAAATGACAAAAATTGCCCCTTAATCTCGGCTTTTGTCGCTATGTGTTGTCTCTCCAAAAATTTCATGTACCATGTCAATGCCCTTTTCCTTAAGGCTCCTACGAACTGTGCCATTTGTCTATCTTCATCGGTAACCTGGTTGGCTTCCCAGGTTGACTCGCAGATGAACCAGTGTCATCTGGGGTCTTCATCTCCTTCATAGAGGGGGATGTGAGCCGATCCATGACCCATGTCTAAATCACTGTCAATGCTCTCAAAAGTTGGCAGCATTGGAGGTGGGGGTGGTGGGGTTATTGATGTATTCATGCCTACGAAATTCTGGTCGATGGAACTGGCGTTCCTGTTGGTTGTCGATTCTTCATCGACGTGCAGTCGTTTGATGTCGACTTCTGTTGTCGATGGTGCACTGCAACTATTTTTTTCGCAAATCTAATTGTTTGATTTCTTCTAAAGCTGTATTTGATGGGGGGGGTGCTCCTTCGTGTGTCAGTAAGATCAAGTGGATGCTTCGGAGGGAGGATGCTACTTGAAACATCACCCAGTTCCCTTCCACTGGTCAATGTATAATAAGGTGTTGTCAAGGGTACATTTCATGACCTAGTCGGCTCCATATACTGAAGTCACCATCTCATATTCGGAGGTCTTCTTCGATAATAGTCTGTATTCAAGTATGTGGATTCAATGGGGAAAGGGTTGGTCCTTCAATGGGAGCTCTTAATTGGAGAGCTTCTGGCTGCTATATCCATAATTATTCGTCCTTAGGGGACGTTTCTTGCTCCCCACCCCCTTCATGTCGGTCATGACCCGACTCTGGCAGATTCTCTTTGTGGCCGTTCTCCCTAGGGTTTTGTCCTCTGTGCAGCTCTAAGGCCCTTTCTCACCTTGCTTCCCTTCTCTGGTGTCTCTCGTCCCTTTCTATTTTTTGAATGTCGGACATACTTTCGTAGGATACTATTATCTGAAGGTCCTTCTTAGTTGACTTCTCATTACTGGTGACTGATATTGGATTCTGGTCAGCTAGGATCCACTATACTCTATCTTCGACACATGAACAACTACCCCCCCATAGCCTACCCGATGATTTTTTAGAAAGCCCAGATAGTTTGGTCTATTCGCTTAGGATGTATTCCCACTCCCTTTCAACAATGAATTTTTCCCACTTCCTCTGCTTCTCTGCCCAGTTAGAGTTTGTTGGCAGTTTGTGAAGTGATGGTCGATGTTTGACGATATGTGCTACTCCTTTATCGATAAAAAATTTGAATAGCAAGGTCGATAGGGAACACATAAATTATTTGGTTAGGTCTGTGTAAAATTTCTCCTTCACTGTTTCTACTGAAGTTCTGTCTTCGACTGCTTGTTCCTCACAGAAGTCGTCAGGGATTTTCTCAAACCACTCGGACAAGCTTTTTCTACCTCCGCAAATCAATCTTTCCAGCAACTATTGTTCTTTAGGCTCGTACGGTTTTATCATCCAGTAATTTATTCAAAAGTTGGGGCACTGATTCGACAAACTTTTCATGTGTTTCTGTGAAAATTTTTTCTTTTGCTTGTGCGACTGTTAATTGTTCCTTCACGCGTAATTCTGCAAATAGTTTGCAATTTTACGATTCCACCAGTCCTTAATCTCTTGCTCTGGTATCATTTGTTGGCATACATTCCAGTCGTGTACTACTGGTAATAGAACCAATGTTGTAATCTCACAGATCACATAAGGTTACCAATAATACACACTAAAACACATATAAATCTAAACAGAGACAAGAGATAAGAACAGATAGAATTAAAACAGATTATATTATTACAATGAGTCCATACAATGCAGAGAACTGAACTGAGTTCTTGTCTGGCTCAACAGCCTAATATATATGATTTACAGACGGTTACAATATAACTACCTGTCAGTTCGGTGAACCAACGCGACTTTATATGGCCGACCTAACCTCTTAGTTTAGTCGGCCGACCGACTTAGTCGGCTGATCAACTAAGTCAGCCCGTCAACTTAATCGGCTGATCGACTAAGTTGGCTCATCGAATTAGTCGGCTGATCGACTAAGTCTGTCCTCGTTCAAGTCGACTTATCGAATTGCTCCTTCTACACCCCTCCTTATCCTTAGGAATCATGCCCCTTCTCAATTTAGCTGCAGTGAACATATCTGGTTGGGTTATTTAATTAAAATGCATATTTACATGATGCCACAATTTAATATATGACGTATGTCCCGATATACCATCGGTGACCATTCCAATCCAAATCATAACGTAACTAAATCGATGGTGGGGCCTTTTCCCTTAGCTCCTCAACATGATTATTTACAACATATTTACAATGTATATTAATGCAAACGGGTTCAAAATTGGGGATTTTACACACAGACTTGGGGTCGTCTATTTTCTTCAATGATATATCTCCTTGCAACTCAAAAATTGTTGTGCCGTGAAAGGGTAAAAAGGATAAATAAGAGACCATCGAACTGGAAGCTTTGGAAATAAATCAGAAGGATAAAGGACTATGGAATATGTATTTCGATGGCTCGGTGGATAAACCAGGTGCTGGTGCAGGTGTGTATATAATCTCCCCCATTAGGGATACAAAAGCTTACTCTTATAAGTTGGTTTTTGGAATCTCTAACAATGTAGCAGAGTATGACGTCTTGTTGCTGGGATTGCATATGCTAAAGTATTTAGGAGTGAAAAGCGTCCAAATGTTTGGAGATTCAGAGCTTGTAGTAAATCAGGTGAATGATAGCTATCAGACTAGACATCCAAGAATGAGAGTTTACTGAAATGAGGTTGGGATATGTTCAGAAATTTCTTCACTGAAAATACAATCTAAGTGATCCCTAGATATGAGAATATGATGGCAGACTCTCTGGCGACTGTACCAGGAAAATTCGAAGCCCCTATGGCGCGAAAAAGGAAATTTAAAGTAGATATTGTAAATAGAACTTCCATACTAGACAACACTAGATATTGGAAAGTCTTCAAAGACGATATGTAGATCAAAATATTTCTTGAGTTGTCCGGTGATTTTGTAAATACCCACATAGATGAAAGTGGTGCTAATCCCAAAAAATTCCTAGACATTGAAGAGGAAGGGGAAGAAGCCGTCGGGATGAGAAAACTAAAAGACTCTTTCGGAGGAAGGGATATAGTCCAGTTGAAAAGTAATCATATTCCCAGAGGTTTAATCCCTTTAGAGTCTCTTTTTGAAAAAAATGATGTAGCCAGAGATCCAAAGGTTGAGCCTACCATAGATTCCGTCGAAGATATAAATATCGGCACTGAAAGTGACCTAAAAATTATAAAATTGTCCAAAAAATTACCCGCTAAAGAAAAAGAAGGGTATGTGAATCTGATGAAGAAATACACGGATGTGTTTGCATGGAGCTATGAAGATCTCAAAGAGTATGACACTTCCATCATACATCATACTATCCCGATTAAACCAAGAGAAAACCCATTCAAGAAGAAACTCAGGAGGATCAATCCGAAGCTAGTACCCATTATTGAAAAAGAAGTGAAAAAGTTGTTTGATGCAAAGATAATCGTGACTCCGAGGTTTTCAAAATGGGTAGCCAATTTGGTTCTTGTTTGGAAGAATAATTAGGAGATAAGGCTATGTGTAGATTTCAGAAACTTAAATAAAGTTTCTTTGAAAGACAACTACCCGTTGCCGAAGATGGACCAGATCCTACAAAGGGTGGTAGGCTCAGAAAGGATATCCACTATGGATGGTTAAACTGGTTACAATCAAGTGAAGCTGTTACCTAAAGACCAAGAAAAAACTACTTTCACCACACCTTGGAGTACATTCATGTACGCAAAGATGCCATTCGGGTTAATGAATGCTAGAGAAACTTTCCAACATGCCATGGATATTGCTTTTGCAGATGAGGGAGAAAAAATTATGGTGATATACATGGATAGCATTACTATATACTCCAGGTGGGATAAATATGATATCAGGAATTTGGAAAGAGTTTTCATTAAATGCAGGAAGTATGGCATCTCATTAATTCCTAGAAAGTTGAACTTCGCTCTAGAAGAAGGAAAGTTGTTGGGGCACATCATTTCAAAGGAAGGGATCAGGATTGATCCAGATAGGGTAAAAGGAATATTGAGAGTAGAGGAACCAAGGAGCATGAAATAAATATAGTCTTTCATCGGTCAAGTCAACTTCTTGAGGAGATTCATCCCTAGCTTCGTCGAAATCCTGATGGACATTACTTACATGCTAAGGAAGGATCATGAAATCAAATGGACGGTGGGAGCCAAGAAATATTTCAAAAATATAAAATAGGCCATTTCAGAGGATCTTGTACTGATCAGTCCATATTTTGAGAAATATTTCTTAGTGTTCTTGTGTTCTTCAGAACACACTCTAGCGGCAGTGTTGCTGCAAAAAAATAATCGGAGTGAAGAACAACCTATAGCATTTTTCAGTAAACAATTGAGGGATGGAGAATTAAGATATAGTATAATGGAAAAACAAGCCTATTCTTTGGTTAAAGCCTTGAAATATTTCAGAATCTACCTACTCCATTCCCACATAATCAACTATGTACCCAGCAGCGTAGTGAAAAGCATACTTACACGGCCGGATTCGAAGGGAAAGAGAGCTAAATGGGTTGCAGTGCTCCTAGAATATGACATAGAAATCAATCCCACAAAATTGATCAAAGGACAATGGTTGGCTAAGATGATGACAAAATCCCATTGTGACTCTCTGCAGCTGAATTTTCTCACTTGTTAGTCTGATCGGGTAGAGGCAGAGGTGCAAGTGAAGCCTGATTTCTCTGTATCTCCTTGGTATGTTGACATTATTTTTGTATTTCAGCATTTACAACCTCCTGCTAGGCTGATAAAAACTAGTGTGGAAATTGAAACTAGGTGTTAGAACAATTACACTCACAAAAATTGCCAATTACACATGCAAATTACACAGAAAGGAGACTAAATATGGAGCCGAACACTAATTTGTATTGACTAAGTGTACAATAGCCAACCCTATGAAGTCATAGGCTACCACAATAAATAATCCTTGAGATATTTTAATGCATAAGGATGTGATTCGAATTTGGTCAAAAGTAGGCTTACTAAATCTAAGAAAATCCCCCATAGGTGCATAAAGCAGTTTCCAAATCTCTCTAGGAGATCACGAATTGGAAAAATCAATTAGGAAAGCTAATAGATGATGGAAGGACAACTCATACATGCTTTTCTTAGGAGAAAATGGTGGAGGATGATGAGGACAAAAAACAAGTTAACTTCACCTAGTCAAACTTTCCCAATCGCCTTAAAACTCAGAAAACGCAGGCAATAAAGTAGAAAAAGCAGACATGTGCTAGGAAGGCCAAGAATAAAGCAGATTTGATTCCAAGTGGTTTCCCAAGCACTCCATGACTCAAATTTAGCAATTTTGATCACTTTGGATGTGTGGAGGACAACTTGCATAAGGTGGAATATGGAAACTAGGCAAATAAGACAAAAATTGGATTAATTAATGTCTAAGGTAGCTAACTATGGGTTGATTATTTTAACACCCCCCCCTTAAGCCTGAATTATGAGTAAAATATCAGAAAATTATAGGGCCTAGAAACAAGGCTTAGTCACCCTTTACATACTGCATGACCATTTAACCAAGGAAAGAGGCAAAAACCCAGTGGGAAAAATCCTCCCTTAAACATGGACAGTAAAACAAAATATGAAAATCTTGTCATCACTCTTGCTTCATAGCATGATCAGCAATCCCCAGCAGTGATTTGAGATTTCTGAATGTCTTCTCACAAAAAAACTTTGGTGAATATATCTGCTACTTGTTCTGAAGATGAACAAAAGAGTAGGTGAATGGTGCCATCATGCACAAGCTATCTGATGTAGTGCATATGGATCTCAATGTGTTTGGTTCTATGTCTCTAAAATAGATCATTATAGATTCAAATGGTACTCTTTTTATCACAATAGATAGTAGTTGAGTATTCTGATTCGAAGCCACACTCACCAAGTAACCCCTGCAACCATAAAGATTCAGTTGCTGCATTTACAACTCCTCTGTACTCTGCTTCTGGAGATGAGAGTGCAATGGCACTATGTTTCTTTCTTGACTATCTAATTGGTCCTTCAGCAAGCATGGACATATATCCTGATGTTGACTTTTGATCTATGTTTTCACCTGCCCAATCGCTGTAGAAGATCCCATGGAGTCCTTGTTCCCTGAACAAAGTTAAGGATCCTTTTGGCTACTCTCCAATGGATCTCATGAGGCTGATCCATGTATCTTGAAGCCACACTTACTGCATAATAAATATCAAGTCGATTATGCGTGAGATACAGCAAACATCCAATCAATTGCCTATACAGTGTATTGTTTACCATAGGTGAAGAATCAGCTTCTTCAAGATTAACTCCTAAAAGGAAGGGAGTCTTTCTTGGCTTGCAATCCCTCATGTTGAAATTGTTCAGAAAATCCAAGGCATACTTGGACTGATGTACTTTGATTCCTTGTTTGGTTTGAGCAATATCGAGCCCCAAGAATTGGCTCAATAAGCCCAAATCAGTCATTGAGAATGCATGGTTCATTGCATCCTTCACGGAGGGAATTTCATCCTTTGAGATTCCTGTAATGAGAAGGTCATCAACATACAAAACAATGATCATTAATGAACCATGAATCAGCTTCAAATATACATTTGGATCTATCGAACAAAATTCATTGATAGCAGAAAGCTATCAATCTTGTCATACCAAGCCCTGGGGGCTTGCTTAAGCCCATACAATGAATTCTTTAGCCGGCACACAAGAGATGGATTAGTAGAAAATCCTTGAGGCTGATGCATGTAAATCTCTTCAGTGATATCTCCATTCAGGAAAGCACACTTCACATCCATGTGGTGTACCTCCCACTGTTGTGAAGCTGCAATGGCTAAGGCTATCCTGATGGATTCCATCTTAGTGCAAAGGTCTCATTGTAGTCTATGCCATGTACCTGTGAGTAGCCCTTGGCTACCAATATGGCCTTTTTTTTCAAAGGTGAACCATCAACATAAAATTTGGTTTTGTAAACCCACTTACAATGAACTAGCTTCGTCCTTGGGAGAAGATCAACCAACTCCCAAGTGTTGTTCTTCTGGAGTGAGCTGAACTCTTCTTTCATGGTTGTTTGCCATCTTGGATCATTCGCTGCATATTCATATGTCTTTGGGTCTTATTCAACCATCAGATAGAATTTCTCTACAAACATAGGATCTTTCATGCACAGAGCACTCTCAGACTGAGATCTAGTCCTCCTAGGATCATTAGGATTTCCAGCTAGTTCTCCAGCTGCATGAATGGTCTTTGCTTCCCATTTTGGTCTTGTAGTAGTGTTAGGATATGCAATTAAATCATCATTATCAGACATATCAGAATCATCAACTTCAACTATCTCTTCACTTACATTTAATGGTTCTCGTGGTGAAGAGGATTCTCCAACTTCCACTGCTGCTAAAGGCTCTTCTTGGAACTGAACACTCCTTTCAATGAAGGCTTTGTTTTTACTCAAATTTATCAGCTTGTACCATTTTGAAACTTCAGAGTACCCAACAAATAGACACTCTTGGCTTTGGGGCTGCAAAGCCTTCCTCTTTTCTGTTGGAATTCTAGCCCAAGCCCTTGAGCCAAAAATCCTGAAATGGGTCACATCTGGCTTGTGCCCACTCCATGCTTCGAAAGGAGTCATACCATCAAGATATTTATGAGGCACCCTATTCTGGATATAGGATGCACATTTTATAGCTTCAGCCCAAAAATTTGGTGGAAAAGTCTTAGCCTCCATCATGCATGTTGACATCTCTTTCAGTGATCTATTCTTCCTCTCAGCAACACCATTTTGTTGTGGTGTGTAAGGGATAGAATGCTGCATATAAACACCTGCATCTGCATAATATTGAATGAACTCAGAATTGACATACTCACCACCATTGTCAGATCTGAGGAGCTTGAGTTTCCTCCCAGACTGGTTTTCAACCAAAGCCTTAAAGACTTTGAAGAGGCCATAAACTTCAGACTTGTGTTTCAAGAAGTAAACCCAGCAATACCTGGAAAAGTCATCTATGAATGTCAATGCATATTTGGTCTGACTCATTGACATATGAGGAAATGGTCCAGAAACATCACTGTGGATCAACTCAAGAGGTGCAGAGGTTCTCTCATGACTAGCTTTCTCAAATTTATGCTCTGGGTGTTTTCCTAAGATGCAACCTTGACAGACTCCTTTGGAAAACTTAATCTTTGGTAACCCTATGACCATTTATTTTTCACTAAGATCAGAAAGATACTTGTAATTGAGGTGGCCAAATATTTCATTCCAAATCTTTCTTTCCTCATTAGCATGAATCAGAAGAGAAGAGGGGTTTGAGTAGGGTAGGAAGTGTGAGAACATGTATGCCTTCGAAGTGTGATTTGCAACTCCTTTTGTAATGACTTTACCACTTGAGATCTCAGTGATCTCAACTTCATCAGGGGAGAATATGACCTTCTTTGGAGACCCTGTGTGGGTCATCTGATACACTGATAAGAGGTTAGAGGCAAGACCTGGAACATACAATACATTGCTGAACTTACCATGGTCAAGATCAATCCTCCCTTTGCCCAAACTTTCAGTGAGAGAGTCATCTCCTAGTACAATTGGTGGACCTTTCAACATGTCAAGTGAGGTGAATGCCTCCTTGGTCGAAACCATATGTCTTGAAGCTGTAGAATCAATGATGAAACTAGGTGAGCTTGATGTGCCAGCAACCAATGCATGAACTCTCTCTCTGTCTTCTGAATTTGATCCTCCTTCCCTCCTCTTTGAGCTATCAGGAAGGGAGATGCCATTCTTATCCAAGATTTGGGTCAGCATGTCAATTTGCTTCTTCATGTAGGAGCTTTCAGGATGATTTCCCTTACTATAGTATGCACACTTGCTCATTTCTCCTTTGTTCTTCTTCTTCTGGGGCTTCTTCTTGGAACCTTGGGGCTCCTCTGGAGACTTGTTCTTGTCTCTCTTTTGCTCAGGTGGCTTCTTAGCTTTATTCTTGCCTTTTGAATCCACCCTCAAATCTCCAACAACTAGAGCTTGGTCTTTGGAAGGTTTGATGGTGCCCATCATCACCAATTTATCTTGTTCTTGTGTGAGAGATTCCATGAAATATGCAAGGCTAGGCATTTTCTAGGCTCGATCTGTTAACTTTGTGGCATATAAGGTTGAGACAAACACTGAATAGTTAGGGCCAAGCTTTGAGAGTATGGACAAAACTAGTTTCTCATCCTTCTTTTCAATCCCACACTGTTTAAGCTGCAAAACAAGGGCTTTGAACTTGGAAAAATAGAGTTGCAGGGATTCAAATCTATTGGGACTCAAGGAGATCAATTCATTTTCAATTTTATGTCCCCTCATCTCATCTATCTTACCAAAAATCTCAGCAAGCTTCTCCCATACTTCATTTGGTGATGTTAATCCATCAAGATGGAAAAGGAGGTCTCTAGATATGCTCAGACGCAGGAGACCATAGGCCTCATCCCTCCTATTGTGCCATTTAATTTTCTCTGCAAATGCATTGGACTCTGATTCTATTGCCATAGTCACTCTGTAGAGGCCTTTAGATCTTAGCAGTATATCCATATCTTCTTTCCATTCAAAGAAGTTAAATGGAGTCAAGATGATCTTCTGAGATTGATCCATAGCTCAGAAATTGTCCCTTCAGTTAGCAGAATGCTCCCAGTCAATGATTTCAAACCTACAATAACAATTTGGAAGGAGAGAAATTGATCTACAAAGGCTCTGATACCATGTGGAAATTGAACCCATGTGTTAGAACAATTACACTCACAAAAATTGCCAATTACACATGCAAATTACACACAAAGGAGACTGAACATGGAGCAGAACACTAATCTGTATTGAATAAGTGTACAATATCCAACCCTGTGAAGTCATAGGATACCACAATAAATAATTACATGAGATATTTGAATGCATAAGGATGCCATTTGAATTTGGTCAAAAGCAGGCTTACTAAATCTAAGCAAATCCCCCATAAGTGCATAAAGCAGTTTCCAAATCTATCTAGGAGCTCAAAAATTGGAAAAATCAATTAGGAAAGATAATAGATGATGGAAGGACAACTCATACATGCTTTTCTTATGAGAAAAGGGTGGAGGATGATGCGGACAAAAAAATAATTTAACTTCACCTAGTCAAACATTCCCAATTGCCTTAAAACTCATAAAAAGTAGGAAATAAAGCAGAAAAAGAATACATGCACTAGGAAGGCCAGGAATAAAGCATATTTGATTCGAAGTGGTTTCCCAAGAGCTCCATGACTCAAATTTAGCAAGTTTTACCACTTTGGATGTGTGGAGGACAACTTGCATAAGGTGGAATATGGAAACTAGGCAAATAAGACAAAAATTGGATTAATTAATGTCTAACGTAGCTAACTATGGGTTGATTATTCTAACAACTAGGGCTATATCCATGAAACAGAAAGCTATGAAATTTTACATCATAGAACAATATCTTTATTGGAAATACCCTGGGGGGATACTGCTTAATTGTCTTCTGGAAAACGAAGATCAACATATAGCGAAGGAATTTCATGAAGAATATTGTGGAGGAAATCATTCCTGGATAGAAACTGCAAACAAAATTATGAGGGTAGGATTTGATTGGACTTCGTTGTTCTCAGATGTCTATAAGGAAATGACTAAATGCCCCTAGTGTTAGATTTTTGAAGGGAAAAGGAAAGGGGTGTCTCTTTCCCTCAACCCTATATATGTGGAAGCTCCTTTCCAGCAATGGGGGTTAGATTTCATCGGAGAGATAAATCCAAACTCCTCCGGGAAGCATAAGTGGATTATGACTTCCACTGATTACTTCACAAAGTGGATCGAGGCCATACCCACCAGGAGGGATACAGAAGAAGTGATAATGGATTTATTAGAAATTAATATTTTGGCCAGGTTCAGTTGCTCAAAGTGGATTGTGACAGACAACTCATCTGTGTTTAATTCCAATAAAATGATCAATTTTTTCCATAAATACCATATAAGTTTAAATCACTCTACGATTTATTACCCACAGGGAAACGGACTGGAAGAATCCTCTATCAAAAGTCTTGTGGGAATTATTAAGAAGTTGTTGGAGGACAACAAGAAATATTGGCACACGAAATTGAAATATGCCTTGTGGGCTAACAGAATCAACACTAAGAGGGCCATCGGTATGTCATCGTTTTAGTTGGTATATGGAATCAAGGTAATTTTTCCTGCCTCTCTGGGCATTCCAGTCATGAAGTTATTATGGGATCCATTGGATGAGCCTAATACCATTCAAAGAAGGATCAACCATATTATTGATCTTAATGAAGTAAGGGACAAGGCTTATGATAAAGTCCAGATACACCAGGAGAAGATGAAGAATACCTTCAACAAGAGAATAAAGGAAGACATTTTCCAGGTCGATGACTTGGTGTTAAAATGGGATGCCCCGCACGAAGAAAAATGGAAACATGGAAAATTCGACCATTTATGGGTAGTCCATACCTTATTGCGGCACACAGAGGAGACAATCCTTCATTTGACAGTATCTAGATGGGTCACAGTACAAAGGAGGCATGGTGAATGGGAGGTTTCTGAAAGGTTACCTGGAATAAAGGGACTAAGGTCTGTGTATCATAGTGTAAATATGTTTTATGTTTTAATCAGTACAGATGGTGAGTCAGAAGATTTGAAGCCCGTGGAGAAGGCCTTAATATCAGAAGAGGTAACCATTTATTCAAATTACGTTTTTTTTCAGGAAGTAAAATAAAAGGATGTTGTCAATGGAGTAGGTGACTACTCTACAGGTTCTTTGCTACCTCGCTGAGAGGATAGCATCCCTCATGGAGCCGGTTGTTAACACTCTGTTATGTTTTTGGTAATAAGAGATACATGGGAATTTTATCCTTGTTGAGAGGTGTTGGGAAGGTAACTTAGTGTTCACAGAAGGGGCTGGCGGCATACACAAGGTAGCATTCAACCACTGGAATAAGCCTTGGTGGTGAATGTCGAAAGTGGGAAGATAGTTTATGGACTGAAGATGGAAGGTAAATAAGATAACGTCGGATGCACTGAAGGAATTAAATGGGAATCATGATCGAAGGTTGATATTGATTAGATGGCAGATCAACAACATCAAAACATTTTGCATAGTGAACATGCCTGGCCAAAGCCACTTTTCCAGATTGTGAAATAGGTTAAATGATGGAGGCATCTAATGGTTGAGAATGGGATCCAAGAAGATCCACGATTGAAATTCATTTTGCATCCTGGATTTGCAAGAATGTAGAAGGAATTTCAGATTGCGAAAATTTTTACATGCCGCTTAGATCGATGGTCACTATGAGAACGGAGGGAGATCAGTGGTCGTAGTTCATTTCGCAATCTTAATTAGCACGAAGGGAACTAGAAACTCACTTTGCAAAGAATGGTAGGGTCTGCTCAGATCAACTGTTGTGAAGAAAGTCAATTTTGACTAACGGTTGAGCTACACATGCACGAGTTAGGGAAATATGTAGCATAAAGAACCTCACATACCTACGGTTCAGATCACAAAGAGTAATATCTACGGCGAGAGCCGCCTACGAAGGGCGTGAAGGTTATGTTGTGTGAAAAGCTATAAATGGGTCTACATGAAGTTGCAAAGGTTTTTCTTTTATGAAACCTTGAATCTGTCAAATATCCAACCACATATAGAGCGCCAGCACAGATCAACGAGGAAACTGTGATACATAATAAGGTAGGCCCCTGATACCCTCTCAGTGCTATTGAAAAATGGATGTAATAGGAGCGGTAGAAGTGGTAGGGATGAGACATGATGGAGAACCTGAGGCCACATGTCGAAGGGCGAAAGAAATTCTGGTGGATGAGAATGTTGATATTTTTGATACCATCCTGGTGGGAGAAGCCATTGAAACCGCCAGAGTCAAATTTCAAATTCTTAAGGACCGAGGTGGAGATACCTACAATGTTTTTAAATCTTTCAACCATTTATTCTCTGCTAGAAAAACCCCCTATTTCCCTGAGTTTTTCGAATGGTGTGTAGACAATTTCTCTGTCACCGAAGGTGTCATTATGAATAAATCAAAGTATAAAATCCTTTGTTTAGTCTAGGCTTCCATCATCCACAAAAACCTAAATATCCCAGATGAATTTGTCCATATATCCCAAGACTACCAGGAAGAAAATATTATACGTTGTTTTAGAGAGTCTACAGATGAAAGTAAAGGAACCTTCCTGAAGGCCTGTTCTAAACCCAACGGTGAACCCATCGACCTGTCTTACCTTATTGACCTCAACTAATTCAATGAAAAAACTCAGTGGTGTATATCCCTAGCCAGTCAGTTTCTAGTTCTAGATACCAATGCTTATGTCACAAAGTCATCGTTGAGTCTTTTTGTTTGTCTTGAGTACTTGTCTGACCAAACTTGAATTTCCTAGACAATCGTATCAGTCTTGCTGCCTTAAGTTTGATGAGATTTTAGCCGAGAAAATATGTTCTCATTTATCAAATTTCCAAGAAACTAGAGTGTTCAGATTCCAGTACTTTTTGTTGAGGATGTTTATAGCTTATAATGATGAAGACCTGGAAGTGCCAGAACTAGAAATCACTACTGATATGGCCACTGACTACTGTAAATTCATGAACCAATTTATGGCCTAAATATATGACCTCTTCTTTCAAGAAAGGCTACCTAGGGTGTTTCCTAAGATGAGGCAAATGCTGTAGTTATCAAAGAGAAAGAAGATAGGGGACTAGTTCCTAATAGAATTCGAAATGACCATAAGGTTGTATGTCTTCATACATCCACCTTACATTCTGCCAGTTTTTATAACTGCCAGGGTTTTCTCCCTGGAATTGATTCAACAAAGACTCATTTTTGAAGAAGAGCACTTCTTGAAATTTAAGAAAATCTCTAATTTGATTTTCCCATGGGAAGTGAGACCATACATAGTTAGGAGTAGAGTTGCTTTTCCCCTAGTTACCAACTTGCTCAAAGGCATGGAGTTTTCTCTGTGACAAGCCGTAAATTATGACCCTCACCAGATAATTTCCAAAAGAAGGAAAGCTCACAAATGCAGGCCTTTTGAACACATTGAAATACCTGGACTCAGAGAAGCAACAAACTGGGATGATTTCTTTAATCCTGCCTGGTGGATACTAGCATACAGCGAAGCACTGGCTCACAGCTGCCGGGGATAGCTTCTCCCGAAAGAGAATTGGCTAAAATAGTTGAAATAGCCATAGGAGTCTCATCACTGGTCAGCTATTCAACGAGTTCAATAAAAATAGGGGGTTTGGGACCCATGGATACTGAATAAGTGGACACGGCCAGCATGCCCAAAAGGAATAAAATAGAATGGGGGCAGCAGGTAGTGTAGATTAAAAGTGGGCATGCAAAGGGATAGGTGAAGAAGAATAATTTAGCAAAAGAACAGAAATAGGAAGATCCCAAGACAACCGAATTCCAAATACAAGAGTATGTATTTGACAGGAAGAATCCAAACAAGCATGCACCCAAAGAGGACTGGCTAGGATATTACCATGAGAGGGATGATAAAACTTTCAAGGAGAAAGCATAACTTTATAGCGAGGCATCGTGGTTTCCTTACCCCAATGTCGCACTCAAAACTGTAAGAGATCATGCCGCTGACACTCTAAGCTTAGCCTTGGCAATGGGGAACAAGGTGTCAGAGGTCAGTGTGAACCTCTCAAAGGTTCCCACTACTAACATAATACACCTCAACAAATAGACTGGGGATATATTGAATGCCAGACTACTTAAGGATACCATACAGATGTCCAAACTAGAGGAAAGTAAAGAAAAAACTCTAAATCTTTTAAGGAAAGTAAGAGTGGAGAAAAAAACACTTAAATCCCAAATCAACAATTTATAGAGTGAAGCAATGCAAATAGAAGGACTAGCACACAAAGGGGTTTTGGCTCAGAAATTGTTCGATGATAAGGAGAAGGAGATACAGACCCTAAAAAAGAAGTTCAAAATCCCTGCTACCTAGCTCACCCAAGCGGAATAATTGGCTGATTTTGAAAGAGAAAGATAGACATTGAATGCTGAACTTACCGACTGCAAAGCCAAGATACTAAATCTTGAGTAAAAGGAAAGGCAGTGGGAAACAAACATCTAGCTTTTGAAGAAAAGCGACGCGGAATTAAAAGATAGATTAGGAATGAAGGAAAAGGAGCTTCAAGGAAGAAGTGCAGAGAGTGCAATTAAATCCACAGGTGTAGTTGGAGAGATATATACCATTTCTCTCTCTAAAGCAATGTCCTAGATAGGCCTGAAAGATACAAAGCTTATTAAACTAAAACAACAGATTAAGGAACTAGAAAAATAAAAGGTCAAAGAGAGACAAGGAAGAGAAAAGATAGAAGAGAAATTCCAAGGATTGATTCAACAAAATTCCAAGTTAATCCAATAGGTGGTCGGTAAACTTTCCTTGCAAGGTTCTAGACATTTGAATTGGATCAGATCATTATAGAAGCTGACAAGTTCTGGCCTTATTTATATTTCATTGAAGACTAGGAAAGTGCTATGGTAGAGGAAAAGAAAAAAGTCCTGATAGTATTAGGAGAAATATAGAAAAGGCCCTTGGAAACAGCGAAAAATGCCATTACTTTCCTAAGCTCTTTGTCAGATGATTCCGCCAACCGATATGGTATCCAAACCAGGGTTTTTGTTGTCTCCGAGGCTAGAAAGGTAGTTGCTAAGCACAGGATGTTGGAGACTGTATGGGCCAAAATAGAATTTATTGAGCACAAAGTCCTAGAGGTCATCAAGCTATTCAAACCACTGGTAAGCAAAGGACTCCCTTTCTTCTGGGAAGAAAAGGGTCCTCTATTGTCCTAGAAGGAGTATCCCTAGTGCTTGGTGCACTGCCGATTAGACAACAACAAGTTTGGGGATATGCAACAATCATTGTAAGGGAAGATCATTTTTGATAAATTGACCAATGATTTTGAATTGTTGTTTGATTTTAAAGCCACATGCGCCAAGGTCGCTAAGACTTCATACCCAGAATGATGGAGCTCAAAGCATAAGAATTTGACATGGAAGTTGCAACTCTACCTGGTACTGACCTATGGAGATTCATTCAGCAATATGGTTCCACCAAATTCAAAATAAATCCATAGGAGTGGAAATTATAATATGCGGAAATTTTTCTCTACGTTGCACGCTCATTCCAACGGTCACATCTCCCAGAACATTGCACATTTGTCACCCGCCAGATGCAAGTATAGAAAACTGTCGTGCATATTGGCTCCTGTAATTCACATTTCAATGTTTAGTCCTTCTATGCAAATCACGGCTGATGTGGCACCTAAGAGTTTGTTAGAATATTCTCTTCAGTTGTAACAAATTTTGATTCCCGAATGTTGGTTTAGGAAGTACAAAATGCTATAAATATACCTCCTGAAGAAGGAGAAAGGGTTGAAAACTGATGTAATTTTGTTGTGTATGCTTTCAAGATTATTTTAATAAAGTTGCAGAGTCGATTTCGGCATTTTACACAGGGATTCATGTGTTGTTTATATTGCAATCCATTGCTTCCTTTCTCATTTGAATGTTTTTCCAGTTTATCTCTTCCATTATGTTTTCTTTCATGTCTAAAATAAGTGTATAACAGTTTGGAATTCATACATGCTATGCTCCATCTGCTGTTTCAAATATTCACCAAAGCTTTCTTCTAAAGTTAATACAGAATTCATTTTCCAATGCTCTATGTTGATTGTATGTTCATGTTATTCTTTCCCACTAGAAAATTATAATTTGACCATGATTGAATGGCTATCTTTCCTTTGTGCTAAAATCGCCTGCATAAGTTCTGTTTATTTCTGTTACACTTCTTGACTCCATCAGCCAATGGTTCTATGTGCTGTTTCAACCAATTTTACAAACAATTTATAGTTTCACTTGTATATATCTGGCATTGTTAATATTTGGTGAGATATCCCTCTCAAAAGAGAAGAAAGCCAGTTCTCTCTTCAAAGGTGGTTCTGCTGTTACCTGGGAGCAGGCCTTCCACAAAATTTGGCTCAATCTTGGTGCTAACACACGAGGTAAAAATACTTTAGGATTTGTGAAATGTGACCTGCTCACTACACGTGGACGATGGCTATTGAAGCATTTCTGATTGAAGGGATGGAAATAATTCTGCTTGTTGAAAGCTGCGTAAGGGAGAATCAGAGACGAAGGTTGTTGTTTTGTGTATGACCCGCTCATTTCAAAGGGGCACTGCCACGACCAAGATGAAAGGCCATGGTTGAACGCAGTCTCTCTCTCCTTGGATGAAAAGATGTGATGTTTTGTGGTGAGTACGTGAAGGGTACATGTGACATGTAATCAAAGGTCTAGATGCCATTGGAGCAGATCTATGACCGAGAGAATTATCTCCATGACATAAGTCACTCCACAGAATTCAAAATGTTTGTTGCTTCATGCGTATGATAATAAAAAAAGCGTCTTGATGATTGAATGACAGAAGACAAGTATGGGCTGAATTAGGGTGAAGAAGAATAAGATGCAAAGAAGAAGGAATGAGAGATGATGAGGAATGAGACCAAAAGTCACTTCCATAGCTGATACCATGGCACCACAAACATAAAGGGTGGCGTGACTGGTATCTTATAATAAGGACTAGATCCCAAACCAACATGGCCATGTGTGCTGTCATCATACTACTCAATGATGGAATGTGTGAGAGTGTTGATAGGATCATCGTCGAGTCCAACCCCCCAACTCTATATAAACACCACATTCAGTTCCATTTGAAGATATAGACTGGGTAACTGTTGAATAGAGGTTAAGATGGTTGGAGGTTAGTCTCCTGAGAATCTTAATTGTCTTGAGGGACGTTTGTTATGGATTCCTTGTTTGAGAAGCTTGTTTATCAAGTTGTTCTGTTAGTTGGTGAGTATTTCTCTGAAATTCCACTGTTCCTAAGTTTTCATGATGAGAGATCTCCAACCATTAGGTTAAGGACATTCATTACATTATAGAAAATTCCTAGCACCAGTGAGGTCAAGGAAATCATGTTCATCACATTAGATGGAAATCCTGACGCTGGTGAGGGAATTGATGTCATAATAAAATGTAACACCCCCACGAGATCCGTGACTAGAATTTATTGTCCAATGGGTATCCCACCAAAACCTCTGAAAGCGATCATTGTCTCCATAATCTCATCACATGGTGAACTTTTCTAGAGGTGACCCATTGGATCGAATGCTAACATGGGAGGAGAAGAGGTCATATCCTTTTGTCATCATGTCCATTGACTCCACTTTCCAATTTTATCTGGGGTGGTGACAAATCCAAGTAGGTTCCATGCCGTATGACCTATAGGAGGACCCTATTCCTGGGAGAAGAGAAGCACATGAATGAAAATCCACCTCAAGGACATGGTACTATAAAAAATAGTGCAGTCTTTCCCCAATCCCCCACCAACAACAGTGGTACTAGGAGATAAAGGGGCTGGATGGAGAGTTGAACAAAGAAGGAACACAAACCTTTGTGATAGTTGTGAACATGCGAAGAACAAGTCATAGAACAAAGAATGAACACAAAGGTGTCATGATCCTTCGCTTCCAAAACAGGTGAGCCTGAAAAATGAATATGTTTCATTATCATTAAGTCGAGCATGCACGTTACTCCATGTTCTTTTGTTTTATATGTATTAATCATGGTGAATATGCCACGTCTGAATTAGTTAGATTTTTTTATTATGATTGTAACTGGTTTCTAGCCTTGTTTCGATGTTAGTTTTGGGCGCCATAAACACTATAACAATACTCTCTACATAGAGATAAAAAGTTGGTTGGTTGGAACCCAAATTTTTTTGTGTTTATGTTATTTGATATTCTTTAATACAAGTTATAGAGCCAAATGTCAGCCTTTGAATACAAGAATTCATGTGTTTTTCTCAATTGCAGTTGGTAATATTATTTCTTTATGTGCATGTCCTTTCTGATTATTTTTCCACTATGTTTTCTTCATGTCTTTGACTACTGTATAATGGTTCATAATTCATATTTTTATGCTCTGGTTGTATTTTTAGACATTCATCAAATGCTTCTTCCAAAGTTGATGTAGAATTAATCTTTTCAGTGCTCTACATTGATGGATTGTCATAATTATTCCCTTTCCACCAGACCCAAAGCATATCGAATGTAACAGAAGTACTACCTTTCTCTTGCAAACATTTCCTGTACGAACTGATTTGTGTTTCCTTGTAATTGTGAATCCATATCCCAATACATCCTACCTTGTTTCAACCACCAATATATGAATTTCATTACGTGAAAATATATCTGGCCTTGATAAATATCTAGTGAGAGATCCCTCTCTAGAAACAAGGAATTCAGCTCCCTTTCCTAAAGAGTTTCTATTGTTACCTCAGGGTCCACCTTTCTACAACCTTGGGTGAGATTCTAAGTGCTAACAAACTGGTGTCGTTGTCCAGGAAAAGATTGAAAATCATCCCTATGAAGAACGACAAAGATTCAAAAGAGAAAAGGTTTATGTGAGAAAACAAAATCCCTTGCAAGTGAATAAGTTTGTATCATTTTCCCTGGCGAATCCACTAAAAGGATTCTGGAAGATGACTCCAGCAGGGAGATCATCAGCCAGAAGGACCGATACGAGAAGGAGGGTTTAAATCCTTTCAAACTATGGATGACAGAGCTATAAATATGACTGTTGATGGTGAGCGATATTCAGACATAAAAAATATGATAAATATTTCACCTGGTGATTCCAATTTCCTAAGAATACATGGTTCAAATGCTTCAACAACTACACTTGTGCTGTGGTACAGAAAATCAAGTCTCCAAAAGGGGTTGGTAGACTCTGTTGTGAAAGTGAACTCACTGTAAAAGAATGGGTAGGCTTGATGAAAAGATAAGGTACTTGAGATCCATCTTTCTTCGAAACATCTTATATTTCCTTGTAAATATTTCCTTTTCTTTTCCTAACTCTATTAAAATAATCTCTCATGGATTATTTCACCCCAAACAAAGCTTTGAGTTCACTCTTGTATACCCTTCCTTCCAAACTAAGAGTATCTCTTCATCATGTACGCCTGATTTTAATCAATACCTTTCACGTGAAATCACTGACATTAAGAGGAAGTCTACTAAACCTCATGATGCCATAATCGAGGTCATGTCCTTTCCACATAACTTTGTTTCATCCAATACCCAAAACCAATATATGTCTCTTTTCCTACCTTAGACCCTTCATGACTTCCCTACAAAACACTACAAATACTTTCCTGAGTTTCATGGAGAATATGAGGACCTTACGACTGAGAAAAATTTACAATCCTTTAATTATTTCCTTGACCTTTTAGAGATAGAGCATGATGATTTTTTAATGTGAGCGTTGTCACGTACCCATACCCATTCAATATGAAAAATTAAAATTTCATTGAAATCCTTTATTGCTCATCGAAATACATGGCATTGTTGTTACCACATCTCGACATTTCCAACACTGTCATGCTCCTTCCCATCTTCCATGGATCAGTTCGATGATCTGTAAGGAAATATATCAAAGGATATCGGATGTCAGAGATAAAATGCGATGGAAATCAATGATCCCAAATGATCCTGCGGAATCGAACCAAATCAACGGGTCAGAATCCATCCACAAAAATCAATGATGCAGAAAGCCCAAGTTGCAAGGTTGAAAGATATGAAATTTGTGATCTCACTTCCCACAACCCACATCTCACATCCCTAATCGAAAAAAGATCAACGGTGGAGAACCATCCCGCGAATATTGATGGTGTAGAAAATTTTACTTAGGGGATTGGGAATTGTGGAAATCATGACACCGTGATTCCACATCCTGCATCCTACAAGTTGTGGAGAGGAAGTTGTGGAATGGAAATCTACGGAAACCAAAATATACAAAATGGAATTCCACATCCCACATCTTGCAAACCTCTAATTTTGCGTAAAGGAGGATTTCTAGCAAGAATCTCAGCTTTTCCACTGAATTCTTGGATCAATATGATCATTCAGGCCATTACCGATCTGGCCAATCTACCTGACAACCTAGTTCAAAATGCATTGATGGAAAAACATACATAGATTTCTATAATTGTAGTTATTAGAAGGAACAATGCATCGATTCAACACAGCAATATGTTCTGCAGATTCCATCAAGCAATTTTCAAAACAAGAAATACAATTGCAGAGAATAACATAATAACATAGACAAGGATACTTATCTTGAACAGAACTTGTCCCACACCCAGTTATGTCACTACAATGTTCCTCCAATCCATAGGCCAGTGTGATCCTTAGTCTCTCAGAAACAATTCCAACCCTAAGTTGGGCATGATTTCCTCAAGGAATAAGGGAAGAATAGCAGACTCATACATAGCCAAGGTCCAATGAAACTCATCCAAGCCAACACAGTTGGGTTTATCAGGATGTAATGGAAAACATCCCAACATATGGGTTTCATATGCCACATAGACAAGCCATCTCACACTTGGGTTTCACAAACTGAACACATTAAATCCAACATTCACCTTTAAGGACCGATCAAGCCAACATATGGGTTTATCAGACTGTTCACAATCAATCCATCTCACTGCTAGGTTTATCAGGTTAACTATCCAAGCTAGCATTCGCAGTTGGGTCTATCAGATTGTCCAACCGAAGGTTACTCACCAGGTCAAGTACAACAAGACATATCCAAGCCAGCAGATGGGTTTATCAAGCTACCAGCCAATCCATCCTTCCAGTTGGGTTTATCAGGATTCTAAGGCAATGGGAAAGAAGAACTGCTACACTAGTGAGCTCATCTATAGAGATAATAACACCTTCAAAATACCTATCTGGCCTGGCTTCCCTAGGTCCTACACACCCAACACAAGGAAGTATCCCCTTCTCTGCTCCAGAGTCCCTTGGGTTACACCTTCCCTTCCAGTGCTCTTCAAGAAGTGCATAGCAAGTTTACTAGCAACTCTTATCTTATCATGAGGTTCCACACTAGGTTTATCAAGCACATTCTATGTCTCTCCCATTCCTAGTCTTGTACATAGCTCAGACCCGAACCAAGGTACACAACACAACAACCATAGGTAGACTCTACAACACAGGCTTACTCTGGAACATGTGTAACAGGGTCTCATACACTCTATAGTTTTAGACAATGATGCAACACAACAATCACAGTATTTCCAAGGGAAAGACACTCACATAACAAGAAGGATATACAAAGGTGGAGCTCCATAGATACCACAATTTTGCTAAACACTCTCAGAACGCGAAGGCCACACACATGAAGAGATCCACTGCTACCACAACGTCACTATTTTGGGAAATGAAGATGGTGGTGAATGAATGACTAGCGACCACTGAACCAGAACATTCTGCAGCTGTCAAGACGTGAGAGTAAATCCAAAACGTGAACACATGGGTCAAAACTAGCATACGGTTCTAGTTTTTTCTTGCCCATGCAAGCAAAACATGACATCCCAAAAGTGGGTGCTCTGCCCAATTTTAAATTGCTGATACTCTTCCCCTTCCAAGCAATAACTACCTCAACCACCTTCTGGTAGAATAAATGGTTGGGAAGAGAAGACAAGAAATAGGGTAGTTGACAGTTCTGATGGGTTCTCCCCATTAGACATGGATTTTCCCCAAACTTGCTCAAGGTTAACATTCCCACCCCCTCATCCTTTAGGAAAATCATTCCCCCATCTCATTATTCGTTGCATTGACATAGCTAGCTATGGGTTTTCATTAATTTGCATATTTACATGATGTTTACAAATGTGTTTGAACTAGCACAAAAACCATAGGCATCAACCATGATCGTCTATATACCAAACATTAACCAATGACAAGGCCTTGGCCTTGAGCTCCTTATCATCATTCGATATAATATTTACATCATATACATTAATGCAACGAGGTCAAAACTGGGGTGTTACAAGCATTTTCCCAATATCTCTAAGGAAATGTTAAGAAATGGTTTGGAAATTTGCAGCCTGGATCCATCACTACATGGGAAGAGTTCTCCCATACCTTTGTAGGATTTTGGGGTGAAAGAAGATCATTGGACCAAATACTCTCATATTTTTAAGCCAAGCATGCACGTTACTCCATGATATTTTTTTTATATGTATTAATCATGGAGAATATGCCCCGTCCAAATTAGTTAGAATTTTTTATCATGATTGTAAGTAGTTTCTAGCCTTGTTTCGAAGTTAGTTTTGGGCGCCATAAACACTATAAGAATACTCTCTGCATAGAGAGAAAATTTTGGTTGGTTGGAACCCGCAAGTTTTTGTGTTTATGTAATTTGATCTTCTTGACTACAAGTTATAGAGCCAAATGTTGGCCTTTGAATGCAAGAATTCATGTGTTTTTCTCAATTACATTTGGTAATATTCTTTCTTTATGTGCATGTATTTTTTGATTATTTTTTTCCACTATGTTTTCTTCATGTCTCTGACTACTGTATAATGGTTCAGAATTCATATTTTTATGCTCTGGCTATAATTTTAGACATTCACCAAATGTTTCTTCCAAAGTTGATGTAGAATTAATATTTTCGGTGCTCTGCATTGATGGAATGTCATCGTTATTCCTTTTCCACTAGACCCAAAACATATTCAATGTAACTAAAGTGCTACCTTTCTGTTGCAAACATTTCCTGTGCGAACTGATTTTTGTTTCCTTTTAATTGTGAATCCATACCCCAATACATCCTACCTTGTTTCAACCACGAATATATGAATTTAATTATGTGAAAATATATCTGGCCTTGATAAATATCTTGTGAGAGATCCCTCTCTGGAAACAGGGAAGCCAACTCCATTTACTAAAGAGGTTATGTTGTTACCTCAGGGTCCACTTTTCCACAACCTTGGGTGTGATTCTGAGTGCTAACAAAATGGCACCGTTGCCTAGGACGAGATTGAAAATCATCCCTAGGAAGAACGACAAAAATTCAAAAGAGAAAAGGTTTTTATGGGAAAACAGATTCCCTTGCAAGTGAATAAGGTTGTATCATTTTCCTTGGTGACTCCACTAAAAGGATTCTAGAAGATGACTCCAATGGGGAGATCAACGACCAGAGGGACCGATGCGAGAAGGAGGATTTAAATCCTTTCAAACTATGGATGCAGAAGCTGTAATATGATTGTTGATGGTGAATGATATTCAGACATCAAAAATATGATAAATATTTCACCCGACGATTCCAATTTCCCGAGAATCCATGGTTCAAATGCTTTAACAATTGCACTTGTGTTGTGGTCCAAAAAATCAAGTCTCCAAAAGAGGTTGGTAGACTTTGTTGTGGAAGTGAACTCACTATAAAGGAATGGGTAGGATTGATGAAAAGATAAGGTACTTGAGATCCATCTTTCTCTTAAACATCTTATCTTTTCTTGTAAATATTTCCTTTTCTTTTCCTAAGTCTATTAAAATAATCCCTCATGGATTATTTCACCCCAAACAAATCTTTGAGTTCACTCCTGTATACCCTTCCTTCCAAACTAAGAGTATCTCTTCATCCTATATGCCTGATTTTAATCAAGACCTTTCATGTGAAATCCCTGACATTGATAGGAAGTCTAGTGAACCTCACGATGCCATAACCGAGGTCATGTCCTTTCCACATAACTTTGTTTCATCCAATACCGAAAACCAATATATGCCTCTTTTCCTGCCTCAAACCCTTCATGAATTCCCTACAAAACACTACAAATACCTTCCTAAGTTTGATGGAGAATATGAGGACCTTATGACTGAGAAACATTTACAATCCTTTGAGTATTTCCTTGACCTTTTTGAGATAGAGCATGATGATGTTTGTATGAGAGAATTGTCACATACACATACCCATTCAATATGAGGAATTAAAATTTCATCGAAATCCTTTACTTCTCATCGAAATACAGGGCATGGTCGTGACCACATCTCGACATTTCCAACACTGTCATGCTCCCTCCCATCTTCCATGGATCAGTTCGACGATTTGCAAGGAAATATCTTAAAGGAGATCATACGATGGAGAGAAAGCACGACGAAAATCAATGATCCTAAACGATCTTGTAGACTTGAACCAAATCAATGGTTCATAATCCATCTGTAAAAATAAACGATGAAGAAAGCCCGAGTTGGAGGGTTGAAAGTTACAAAATTTGCTATCTCACTTCCCACAACCTGCATCCTACATCCCTAATCGAAAATAGATTGACAGTAGACAACCATCCCGCTAAGATCGATGGTGCAGAAAATTTGAGTTGCGGGATTGGGAATTGTGGAAATCACGACACCGTGATTCCACATCCCACATCCTGCAAGTTGTGGAGAGGAATTTGTGGAAGGGAAATATGTGGAAACCAAAATCTGCAAAATGGAATTTCGCATCCCGCATCCCGCAAAGCTGTAATTTTGCGCAAAGGAGGATTTCTAGCAAGAAACTCATCTTTTCCACTGAATTCTTGGATTGATCTGATCATTCAGGCCATTACCGATCTAGCTATTCTACCCTACAACTTAGTTAGAAATGCATTGATGGAAAAACATACATAGATGTCTATAGTTGTATTTATTTAAAGGAACAATGCATCTATTCAATGTAGCAATATGTTCATCACATTCCATCAAGAAATTTTCAAAACAAGAAATACAATTGCAGAGAATAACATAATAACATAGACAAGGACACTTATCTTGAACATAGCTTGCCCCACAACCAACTATGTGGCTGCAACGTTCCTCCCAGCCATAGGATAGTGTGCTCCTTAGTCTCTCAACAACACTGCCAACCCCGAGCTGGCCATGATTTCCTCAAGGAATAAGGTAACAATAGCAGATTCATACATAGCGAAGGTGCAATAACACTCAGCTAAGCCAACACAGTTGGGTTTATCAGGCTGTAATGAAAAAAATCCCAACAAATGGGTTTCACAATCCACTTAGACAAGCCATCTCACAGTTGGGTTTTACATACTAAACATAGTTAATCCAACATTCACCTTTAAGGACCAGTCAAGCAAACAGATGGGTTTATCAGACTGTTCATAGTCAAGCCATCTCACTGCTAGGTTTATTAGGCTAACTATCCTAGCCAACATTCACAGTTGGGTTTATCATATTGTCCAACCAAAGGTTACTCACCAGGTTAAGCACAAGAAGACACAGCTAAGCGAATAGATGGGTTTATAAGTCTACCAACCAAGGCATCCTTCCAGTTGGGTTTATCAGGCTTCTAAGGCAATGGGTAAGAATAACTGCTACGCTAGTGAGCTTGTCTGTAGAGCTAAGAACACCTTCACAAGACCTATCTGGCATGGATTTCCTAGTTCCTACACAGCCAACACAAGGATGTGTTCCCTTCTTTGCTCCACAGTCCCTCAGGCTACACCTTCCCTTCCAATGCTCTTCAGGATGTGCATAGCAAGTTTACCAGCCACACTTATCTTATCATGAGGTTCCACACAAGTTTTATCAAGCACATTCTACATCTCTCCCATTCCTAGTCTTGTACATAGCTCAGACCCGAACCAGGCTACAGAACACAACAACCACAGGGAGACTCAACAACACAGGCTTACTCTGGAACACGACTAATAGGGTCTCATACACTCTGTAGTTTTAGACAATGCCACAACACAACAATCATAGTATTTCCAAGGGAAAGACACTCATAGAACGAGAAGGATATACAAAGGTGGAGGTCCACGGCTACCACAATGTCACTAAACACTCGTAGAACGCGAAGGTCACACACAGGAAGAGATTCGCTACTACCACAATGTTATTGTTTTGGGAAACGAAGATGGTGGTGAATGAATGACTGGTGACCATTGAACAAGAACATTATGCAGCTCTCAAGAGGTGAGAGTAAATCCAAGATGTGAACCCATGGGTCAAAACTATAAAACAGTTTTGGTGTTTTCTTGTCCATGCAAGAAAAACACGACATCCCAAAACTGGGTGCTCCACCCAATTCGAAATTTCCCATACTCTTCTCATTCCAAGCAATAACTACCTCAACCACCTTCTAGAAAAATAAATGGTTGGGAAGAGAAGACAAGAAAGAGGGCAGTTGAAAGTTCTGATGGGTTCTCCCCTTGACACATGGCTTTTCCCCAAACTGGCTCAAGGTTAACATTCCCACCCCCTCATCCTTTAGGAAAATCATGCCCCCATCTCATTATTCATTGCATTGACATAGGTGGCTATGGGTTTTTATTAATTTGCATATTTACATGACGTTTACAAATGTGCTTGACTTAGCACAGAAACCATAGGCATTAACTGTGATTGCCTATATTTTTGGGGCGCGCACCTTAACGGTCACTAATTTTGGTAACCCCACGGTTTTTGTGGAAGCTTGTAAGAAGAGTTGCACGTCAAAATAGTCTTAGGGGTGTCGGGGTTGAGTAAAATCCCTCTTTTTGTAATTGTCCATAATTTTTGGGTGTAAGCCCATGATTTTGTAATAGTGCACTTGTATAAATAGGCACCCATGTAAAGATGTCAAGGGTATCTAATGACATGAGGATCATGTGATGTGAAGTTAAGATCTATTTCAGGTTTTAAGGTCAAATCCCAGTTGTGTGCATGGACAACCTCTGCAGCTGTGTGCACAGAGGGTTTTTGTAAGGAACTGTAGCTGAGTGTGCAACTTAGAGTTTGTAAGAAAGGTACTACAAATTAGTGCGCAGCTTAGAGATTGTAAGAAAGGAACTGCAGTTAAGTGTGCAGTTATACTTGAAGGACGGATATGCAGCTGAGTGCGCAGATCAGAACTGTTGTTTTGTAAAAAGTTGAATAAAAGCGCAGTTCTATGGACGTAGCCCCTACACTAGGGGTGAACCACATTAAATCTTGTGTTGTGGTGGATCTTTTGTGTTGATTCTGTTATGTTTTATGCTTTTGATAAGTAGGTGAATGCTAAAATAAGATAACTATTAAATATTAACTTTGCTATGAATTCCCAGTTAAGGGTTAAGCAAGAAATGTCTTTTATCTAACTGTGAAGTTATTTAAGTAAATGTTGGAGCTCTATTTCATATAAATAATTGTTGTTAAGGATAAAGGTATAGTAATATCCCTCTTTTTCTTGCAGAAACCTGGTTTTGTGGCACCCCATAGCTGTTTCGGGTGAGACTACAACCTGTTCGCAGGTTGTTGCCGAAAGGGCCAACACTGTGGGTCTTTTGTTGGTGTGAAGTTAAAGTATAAACCCTGGGTCTTACCTATAGCCCAACAAATTGGTTTCGTTTCTGGTTGAACTCAGTATCTGCTCAAGAGGGATCTACGTCGTACCTAGAGGGATATGTTTTGGAGGCCCTCAGTAAAAGAAATCGGTGATTGGATTGAAGAGACTTATCTGAAATTTGCTGAGCAAGAAAATAAGGATCCTCGTCTCAGCTCAGATGAATTTTTGCAAAGGTATGTTTTTACTGATATTCATGAAATTTTATTTGGTAGTATCCACATAGAATTGCACCAGTGGTTATCCAGGTTGACAGAAAGAAAGACCAACTTCAAGGAAGATTAGTTTCCTGATTGGACCCCCGCAAGAATTAACATATTGAAAAGAGTGAACAACGCGATATCACGAGTTGTTGATTTCTAGACAACGCAAACCCTTGAAGCATTTGTGACGGAGTTTGCCATCGACACAAGTACCTCTTTTAGTGAAGCTAAAAGACAATTTTTCAAAGGACCAAGGGGTAAGTACTTGAATTCATTTAGTTTGAAAATTAAAATGCTCTTGGATGAAAAAGGTATATTGCTTATAGAATCCGATTGCTAGAGTTGTTGCCACTAACCTATGTTTGGAAGTGAAAGTGACTTCGACGAGCAAAGTGGTTTCCTGCGAAGCGGTAAAAGATACAAGAGAAATTTTGGATCCTATACCCTACGTCAGAATACCGAAGAAGACTCTAAGTTTGAAGAAACCTCTTCTATTAGAAACCCTCCTACAACCCCGCAGTGAAGATCTGTTATCCCTGAGAAACACTCGCAGTCTGAAAGTAACCCTAGCCCAAGTATTCCTGTCGCAGTTTAGTCTACCCCAGTAAGTTCTCCCCTGCCTACTACCAGTCCCCCTCCCTCCCCCCCTAGATATAAAATGGCCCATATGAATGATGACATCAAACTACCAGTCTTCAAAGGAACTGTATCAGAGGATCCAGAACAGTTTTGGTTCTTATGCGAAGCTGTGTGGACTGCGAAGAACATTATGGATCAAGATATAAGAAAAGCACAGCTGGTTACTTCTTTCAGAGACCAGGCTTGGACCTGTTTCATGAATTTTTCCAGCACTCAGAACCATGCCTTGGATGATATTAAAGCAGCAATGATCAAAGAGTTCAAGAAACCTAAATCAGAGGCACAGCGTATAACTGAACTGAAAGAGATTCAGTAGAGGCAAGGTGAATCAGTTTGGGACTTTGATCAGAGGTTCAAAGTTCTGCTAGATAAATTTAGTTTCACTATTGGACCAGCGCAGCACAAAGAATGGTTCATTGCATCCCTATTACCTCACATCAGAACTCCACTCATCCAACAGAAGGTTGCTGACCAGCAAGAGGCTTTGGAAATTGCTATGAAGCTTAAAACAACTCCTGTCAAAAATAATTATGGCATAGCCCAAATGCAAGTGCAGTTGGAAGAAATGGATTTGGAGCTTCACGACATGAAGAAGGGGAAATCTATTCACAAAGAGGTTTGGTGTACATGATGTAGGACAGAAGGTCATGACAAAGAACAGTGTCCTGCGTTAAGAAGTTACATGAATACTGGTGCACCAAACCCATTTAACCCTAATGTTCTATATTATGATATTTGTAGAACAACTGGCCAGCATCGACCTGAAGACTGCTATCTACTACAAAGATATGTGTAAGTACCTAAGAATCCATATTGCAAGTTTTGTAAGTCAGTAGGACACAACGAAGACGAGTGTCGAAGCTTTGACCTTATGAGAGAGCGAACCTATGATGCTTATAGGGTACAAAACGATGCACAAGGAAATGATGGATATGGTTACTGGGGTAGTACATCAAGTAAAGGTACTTTTGGAGGTCGTGGTCGTGGTGGTATTCCTGGAAGAGGTTGAGACTAGGTTGTGTGCTATAACTGTAATTAGGCATGACATCTAGCTAGAGACTGTCGGAATCCAACTATGACATGTCGATATTGCAGAGCAGTAGATAATGTTATTGATAAATGCCCACATTTGATAGCCAAGATACAAGAAATAAATGAAGCTCCTAGTCAGAATATTCAGATGATTACTGTAGAGCAAAGACCTATCCCAGCCATTAACATTGTTACAAGGAGTGGAGCTATGACGGAAGTGCAGACTAAGGAAAAACAGCCTGACAAGGCTTGGGTTCGTAAGACCCCAGAGAAAATTCCAACATTTGATGTTGGAAGAGAAAAAGAAACATTTATGGAAGCCAAAAAAGACTTTTCTGATCTAAGAACATCAGTAGCACCTGCGCAACAGCATCAACAGCAGTCACAGTCTCAATACGATTCGACAGATAAAGTAAGTACATTGTCATCATTTTTATAGAGTTGTATGAAGCTCTTAAGGAATCAGAATGCTTTAAATGAGTTACAAAAAGTTATTGCTTCTTGTGAACCTCAGCAAAGCTCTCGCAAAGAGAAAAATGTTAATAGAGTTACAATAAATGGAAGAGAAATGAGATTGCATGCTCAGATAGGAGAGTATGACATGACTGACATCATTTTAGACTTTGGATCATAAGTAAATATCTTAACTAAGCAGACATGGGAACAAATGGGAAAAACTATCCTTGACTGGTCCCCCATACAGTTGATATTAGCCAATCAGCAGAAGATTGTGCCCCTAGAAATATTCCCTCGTGTCCCAGTAGATATTGATGGAGTCAGTACCTTAGCAGATTTTGAAGTCATTGAGATAATTGATGACAGGAACCCCTATCCAGCCTTGCTTGGAATTGAATGGGAAATAGAGAATTCTGCAGTAATCAACCTTAAGAATAGGCAAATGAATTTTGAAGGAAAAGGATTGAGATTCATAGTACCCTTGGACCCTTCTCAAGGAGAAAGGTACACAGAACCAATCAGAGATGAAGATCAGGATGTTTTGGATCATATCTACAACATCACAGCTAAAGAAAAAGATTATGTTAACCCTACTCCTGAAGGTTTAATGGATTGGAAGTGTGACAATTCTTACATGATTGATTCAAATGAAGTCCTAGAGAATTGGTAGAATAGACTTTATGAGATACATGGACATCGAGGTGCAAGAATTACCAAGTCTCTCAGATGGCTTGGCTCACAAACAAGAGTCTTACCTATTTTTGATGGCTTGACAGACCCCGAAGATTTTATTTTTCAATTTTCAGAGAAGGTACCAGATTCATGGAAAATGGAGACTCTAGATTCAGTATTCATAGCCATAGATACTAGATGGTGGAATGGTCATAAAAATTACATTCATAGTTGGGAAGCTTTCCAAAAGTCCCTTCGCCTAAGATTCATGGATCAACCTCAGGAGGTGCGAAGTAGATTTAATGGTAAGACTAGACCTTAGGAACATTTGGAGCAATGTTATGAAGCATGGAAGCATGTACCTCATGAAGAATGGGTACATAGTTTTATACACACTCTGGAACCTATAGCAAAGAACTGGTATGCGGAGGTGGAGCTTCGCCATGGTACAATAAGTTGGGATAGTCTTGTTGATAATTTTGTGCTGACATTTTCTATTAATGAGGTTTGTCCTACTTTGGACACAGCTATTAGGTTGATCCATACTAAGGTGTTTGATGATAAAGAAATAGCAGAGAACCAACCTGATTGGAAGTCACAAGAAGATAATGTAGTAGAATGTTATAACCTCGGAATTGATGAGGATGATGACCCGCGCAACATTAACATTTCTGAGTCAGAAGGGCACTGTGAAGTACATGGACCAGTAGCCGAAGCACCTGAAGTAACTCAGCCCATGAAGACAAGGAAAGTAAACATTGGATCAGAAGAACAGCCCAAGTACGCTACCATTGGAGATTATTGGGATAAAGAAATGGTGAGCAAAGTGACCCAACTTCTCCATGAATATCAAGATTTATTTTCAACGAAGTTCTCCAAAATGAAAGGTATCCTTGGTGATATAGGAGTGATAAAAATCCCTTTGAAACCTAATGTTAAGCTTGTGAAACAACACCCTTATAGGATGAACCCTAAGTATAAAGAAAATTTCAGGATGGAGCTAGATAAGATGGTCACTGCAGGAATCAGTGAGGCTGTCGAAGAAATTTTGTCATGGTATAAGGATGTGTCGAAGGTCCCTATTGTGCCAAAGATAAAGTTGGTGGTTGTGCTGAAGAAAAAATATGTGTCGGAGCTTAAAATTTGACCATTGAAAAAAACCAAATTTGGCGGCACCAGTTCGTTAACTGCATTAACTTCCCATAATAATGAGATCCTGGGAAATCTAGTGCCATTTGGACAAGATCTCTATCACATTTGGTGTCTTCAATGCACAGTTATGGCAGATTTGGTTGATGGATTCTATAAGAAGACACCCAGGCCTGGGGAAATTGCATTTCACATTTCCTTGAGTCTTACAATTGAGTCCATGTCAGCTGATCGCGAACTTTAGGAACTATTGAGAGAATTTGAATAGATGGTTCTGCAGAACCTTATGAACAATCCATCTGCCTTTGCACCCCGCGAAGAAACTCCCCCAGCACCGCCTCAACCAATGCAGACACAATCTACCAGGAAGAAATTTAAACCAAAATTACACTCTAAGCAGAACAAAGACAGACACAAGCAATCAGGGCAAACACCGGAGGATCCCAAGATGAATCCATTTGGTTCAGTAGAGATCCCACCTGAAGGGCATGAGAATGTTTCCTCACAGCATCCACCATATCTTCCGCCCATTCGACTAGGAGTTTATCCACCATGGCGGAACGCGAAGTTCACTTTATGCACCCCTTCGCTGCCATAGGGTGTGCAGTTGGTCGGAACCATGACAAGGAAAATATACCGGCTTAAGTATGTAGACCATGATATGAATGATCCTGGGAAGTTTCCACATTTTGCACCAGGAACATACTTGCACTTCGTCAAATATTTGGAGACTGGAGCGACATTACTAGAAGTGAAATAGTGGGCTGCTGGCTCGGAGAAAGATGGCTTATGTTGGGATATCGAGCAGACCCGAGCTTTATACCATTAACTTCTCACTAAAAAAATACCCACAGTGTTGGCCCTTTCGGCAACAACCTGTGAACAGGTTGTAGTCTCACCTGAAACAGCTATGGGATGTCATAGAATTAGGTTTCTGCAAGCAGAAGAGGGATATTACTGTACCTTTATCCTTTAATAACTTATATTCATATAACACAGAGATTTAACATTCACATATATAACTTTTCAGCTAAATAAACAGACAGTGACTTGCTTAACCCTTTACTGGGAATTCACAGTGAAGTTATTATGTTAGCAGTGATCTTATTTATCATATATGTGTTTATCAATGCATGAAAGAATGTAACAAAAACAACACAAAGAACCACAACACAAGATATAACGTGGTTCACCCCCAGTGTAGGGGATACATCCACAGAACTGTGTTTTATTAAACTCTTTACTAAAACCACAGTTCTGATCTGCGCACTCAGCTGCAGATCCTTTCAAGTCCTTAAATCTATGCACACAACTGCAGGCCTCTGCGCACACAGCTGTAGATTTCCTTAATCACCCAAAACCCTCTGCGCACACAGCTACAGAGGTCGTCCACGCACACAGTTGGGACTTAACCTTCTTACAAAACAAGCCTTAGCTTCGCATCAATTCATCTTACATCAAAAGCCTAAACTGACTTATTTACAAGAGTGCTTATTTATAGTGCACTTATTACAAAACCATGGGCTTAAACCATGTGTACCACGAACCCTAAACCATGGACTTAAACCATGGGTTTATTACAAAAGAAGGTTTTTACTCTACCCCGACACCCCTAAGACTATTTTGAGTCGTAACTCTGCTTACAAAATCCCATAACTCTGCGGAGTTACCCACCTTAAGGACCGTTAGGGTGCGCACCCCAACAGGCCCCTAAGACTCACTAGTGTCCCATCCAGGGACACTCAGCTACTTTTTTGGTGGTATAATCTTGCTAGTGAAACATAGTGTGCTGCTTGCTGAAGTCATATATGTGATTGTCAGCTGCTTATTTCTTTCCTTCGTAATATTTATGCTAGTTAAGGCCTTCTGGATCTATCAGCGACCCCATCCTTCGATCTGCTTGCCGAATATTTGACCATCCACAACTTAGGGTCCCCAAAATTGTGTGTCAAGGTGGATGATAAAAACAGCCACCTCGGTTCTACCAAAACAGGAGGATACATCTTGGGATGTTTCAAAGGCTTCCTGTGAAGACCGGTGCTTTTCTTCGTGCGGCTTAGAGCGCACTTCTGCCTTTCTTCCTTCCTCTTAGAGTGAACTTATACCTTTCTTTGTGCCTTGGTCGAACATGGTTGCACGGGTGGATTGCTCAGAAGGTTTAGCAGAGCTCTCTCCCTGACCAATTGTAATAACTCCTGGACTTCATGATCATTCGACATAATTCTAACTGAAGAAACTCAAAGAAATGCACAATGCAAGAGTCGCAGGACGGTGTAGCGTCTTATAGAATCCCACAACAAAATATCTCATCATGGTGCATTAATGACGCTGAATCTAATGGAGTGGTAGAAATCCTGTCCACAAGGTGCTAGATTTTCCCAAAATATCATCATTGCAGGCAGTTAGGGTAGTTCTCGTGCCGGCGCCACCGAGTGTAGTTTGTCCCATCCGTCACATTTTAGGCTGTGACACACCTTTGATCTTAGACATAACCACTAACTTCAACTGCAACTTGATAAGTACCTTTGACACAATATGCACCTTCGACCCATCTTGACCTATACGGCAACCAAACTTCAACCTTCAGACTTTGAGAGTCTTCAACACTTCGTAGCTTTGAGAATAGCTTCATTATAGTCTAGTACCCAATTCCAACTATTCTTGGTACTTAGACTGTCCTTCATGCTATTACTCCTGATCAAGGGGTCCGGATTTTTCCTTGTACTTCTTTAACCTACTTCCATTCACCATGGAAGGTAAAATTTCTCCATTCAATTTAGCTAACTGGACTGGTCCACCATCAGTAAATTTCTGCACTATGTATGGTCCTTTCCAATGTGTCTTGAACTTACCCAGGAATTTCATGAATTTGCTGTCATATAGGAGCACAAGATCACCCTGCTGGAACTACTTCTTCTTGATGTGTCTATCATGCCATGCTTTTTCTCTAGCTTTCTAAACTTGCTGCTGGAACCCTGCAATGAATCTGTCCTCTTCAAGTTCTAGTATCTGTGCCAGCCTTTCTTTCATCATATCTGGGTCATCCATCTCTGTAAAAGCAGATATTCTGAGCCTAGGTACAATGTACTCCATGGGCATGAATTATTCTTGTCCATAAACCATCCTAAAAGGTGTATGGCCTATCAACTTCTTGCAGGTGGTTCTATAAGCCCATAGTACTGCTGGAATTCTAAGGTCCCAATCATTTCTGTTAGCATTGCAAATCTTCGTCAGAGCATGTTCACGGATCTTGTTAAAGGATTTGACAGTTCCATTTGCTTGAGGATGATAGGCAGTACTCTTCTGATGATATACTTGAAATTCTTCAGTCAATACTTCAATAGTCTTATTTAAGAAATGTGATCCTTGATCGCTCATAAGAATTCTAGGACACCCAAATCTTGACAAGATGTTATCGAAGATAAACTTCACGGTTTTAGCATCACTACAAGTCTTGACAGGTTGGGCTTCGGCCCACCGAGTAAGGTAGTCAGTTGCTGTAATAATGTATCTTGCTTCGGATTTCTTTGCAGGGGGATTGATAGGTCCAACAAAATCAATTTCCCATTTATCAAAGGGTTGTAAAGTTACCTGCGGAACTAGAGGCATCTCGTCCCTCCTGGATGGTTTGCTTGTCCTCTCACAAATGTCGTAGCTGTGGCAATATTCTCTTGCATCCTTATGAATTGTGGGCCACCACAATCCGGCTGTCAAAATATTTTGTGCTGTAGCTTTTCCTGCATAATGACCTCCTACTGCGCCAGAATGTGCCTCAGCCAATTTTTTGGGCTATTGGGAAGACCCGATCTTTATACCATTAACTTCGCACCAACGAAAGACCCACAGTGTTGGCCCTTTCGGCAACAACCTGCGAACAGGTTGCAGTCTCACCTGAAACAGCTATGGGATGCCACAGAATTAGATTTCTGCAAGCAGAAGAGGGATATTAGTGTACCTTTATCCTTTATTAACTTATATTCATATAACACAGATATTTAACATTCAAATATATAACTTTGCAGCTAAATAAATAGACAGTGACTTGCTTAACCCTTTACTGGGAATTCACATCGAAGTTATTATGTTAGCAGTGATCTTATTTATCAGATATATGTTTATCAATGCATGAAAGAACATAACAGAAACAACACAAAGAACCACAACACAAGATATAACATGGTTCACCCCCAGTGTAGGGGCTACGTCCACAGAACTATGTTTTATTCAACTCTTTACTAAAACCACAGTTTTGATCTGCGGCATCCCATAGCTATTTCAGGTGAGACTGCAACCTGTTCGTAGGTTGTTGCCAAAAGGGCCAACACGGTGGGTCTTTTGTTGGTGCGAAGTTAATGGTATAAAGCCCGGGTCTGCCCGATAGCCCAACAAATTGAGAATCAGGTTTTTGCAAGCAGAAGAGGGATATTACTGTACCTTTAGCCTTTAATAACTTATATTCATATAACACAGAGATTTAACATTCACATATATAACTTCGTAGCTAAATAAACAGAAAGTGACTTGCATAACCCTTTACTGGGAATTCATAGAGAAGTTATTATGTTAGCAGTGATGTTATTTATCGGATATATGTTTATCAATGCATGAAAGAACATAACAGAAACAACACAAAGAACCACAACACAGGATATAACATGGTTCACCTCCAGTGTAGGGGCTATGTCCACATAACTGTGTTTTATTCAACTCTTTACTAAAACCACAGTTCTGATCTGCACACTCAGCTGCAGATCCTTTAAAGTCCTTAAAGCCACGCACACAACTGCATATTTCCTTAATCACCCAAAACCCTTTGCGCACACAGCTGCAGAGGTCGTCCACGCACACAACTGGGACTTAACCATCTTACAAAACAATCCTTAGCTTCACATCAATTCATCTTACATCAAAAGCCTAAACTGACTTCTTTACAAGAGTGCTTATTTATAGTGCACTTATTACAAAACCATGGGCTTAAACCATGGGCACCCCGAACCCTAAACCCTGGACTTAAACCATGGGTTTATTACAAAAGAAGGTTTTTACTCAACCCCGACACCCCTAAGACTATTTTGAGTCGTAACTCCGCTTACAAACTCCCATAACTCCATGGAGTTACCCACCTTAAGGACCGTTAGGGTGCGCGCCCCAACAGCTTATTAAAGATACTAAATGTTCCCCACTTCAGTCGCAGCACACAGGCAACCGTGGTAGTCAAGCAGCTATTCGCATTGGTGCATGATGGGAACCTATGGATAGGAGACAAAAGAATTCCTATTAATGGAGAGCTCATTCATAGGATCACAGGCTTACCAAAGGAAGGGCTTGATCCAGGGATCAAATTTCCTTCAAAACACGAAGATACGAAGCTGGCACAAAGCATGAAGGACCCCTTCGACCTGACGAAAGGGAAGCGAGGGTATCAAACCTCGACAATTCAGCACCAAAAAATTCACTTCGCAGCTGAGCTCTTAGCCTACAAATTGATGAGAAAGTGCAGACCACATGAAGTGTCTGCCCCTATTGTCAGTATTGTTGCGAACTGTGCCGAAGGCTACGTTTACAAATGGGCAGAGTACATTGCCAAAGAATTCCTAGAAGATGTCCGCAATGCGCAGGAGAAAGGTAGACCCTTTCACTACTCATGGTTGATAGTCTTTATCGCACTAGCAGGATGGAAAGAACTTACTGAGGAGCATTTTTTTGCTGTGCCTCTGAGCATGCCTAGAGCATTAAAATACGCATCTCTTATGTGTTCGCTTTTTATATGATGAGCATCTCTTATGAGATTCTGAAGGCACCACGGCTCAGTAATGAGCTATTCTCTCAGTATGATGGAGTGGCCAACTTCAAGGCTGACATGCACAATGTATTCATCCAGGCCTGCGTAGATAAGAAACATGCATGTTGGAAGTTGCCATATGTGGTGACCAAGGAAGACATCATCGCAGTAGTTCAGCAATGGCCGGCTGAATGGATGAAGGACGCAGGGACAAAGCCCAACATTCTAGTCCCTCCAGTCACCAATGTGGGCGCAGGCCCTAGTCAGATGCAGTAGCAAGACCCACCAAAGGATAGTACAGAATAAAGTGAGTTGCAGCAGAGTGAAGGTGACCAGGGTGGAGATAGCGGAGCTGACGAAGAAGAAGAAGAATCAGTCAAAACCGTCTCAGACCCTAATCGACCAGATAAGTGCAAGTCTCCAGAGGCAGAAGAAGTGACCAAGCCTCAGTCCAGAAAGAAAATGAAGGCATACAAGGACAAAAATATTGTTGAAGAGCCCGTTGTGACGATGAAAGAGATTGATCAGGCCCTGACAAAATCCACAAAAGTATTAACCAACAAATGGTCAGAGTTTGCATCTACGCACCTCGATGTGCTCACCAGCGTATCGCAACAAATCTTAGATCTAAAGGAGTTAGTAGAAAAATCAACGACTGGCGCTATAGCAAGCAGAGCCCCAGTGAGCGCACAGCCAGATGCAAGGCAATGGCTAGCTAGGGATAACAGAGGACAAGTGTCAAGTGCAGCCCTCATATTAACTAATGCAGTGTCTCGCTCGGAGATGAGCATGACAGTCGGAATAGATTACACTAAGGTGTCTATGACGGAACTACATCTATGTCAAATAGTAATCATGAAGGAGATCTAAGCACAAGACCACTACTCACAAATGAAGTTGGAAAATACCATGAAGCAGAGTGAGAGGCTTGCAGCGCAGTTTGACGAAGCCGAGCAGAGGAAGAAGGATGCAGAATGTAAGCAGGCTACACTGGTGTGAGTATTGGATGAGGCATGTCAAATTATTCCTGACTTCGACAAATAGGCTGAGGAAGAACTAGAGAAAAGAATTGCTAAGCTGAAAGAATATGCACAATAGTCTCGTAGCGAGATTGAAAAGATAAAAGAAGAACATGAGGCTCAGATTGCGGAGCTTCAACTTCGTATCACTCCAAAGAGCCCACCAAAGGTCAGGGAGCAGCGTCGCAGAGACATTCAAGCCTTAGCAACAAAGATCTCAGATCTTGTAAGCAGCGCAACAAAACTACTAGATGAAAGCATTGACGCCTGGACAAAACTGCAGGAAAATCCAGAAGTAGAAAAGCTGCATTAAACCAGCAAGCAGCGATAGACACAGCTGGATGCAGTGAAAGTGGAAATTAAGACTCTTCCTCCTATGTAGAAAATGCTCAAGGTAAATCAAGGCAAGGAACTCCAGTAGGAAATTGAGTCATACAGAATGAAAGCGACACTGCTGTAAAATTCTATGCAGCCCCTTATCAACGAGGCCCTGAAGTTGAGTACTGCTACGGACAGCCAGCTCAAAGTTCTGAAGGAGTATGATGCATTTTCATAGGAAAAGGCCAGCAAAGCATCAGCAGCGACATTGCAGGAGTTGGTGGAGAAGGAGTAAGCAGCCAACAATATCATGCATGGCCTGCACAAGTAGTTCACTATCTTCGCCAACAAGATTCTCCCACCGGACAAGCAGCAGAGTGTCTCGGGATGGGACACTAGTGAGTATTAGGGTCCTATTGGGGAACGCGCCTTAACGGTCACTAATTTTGGTAACGCCATGGTTTTTGTGGAAGCTTGTAAGCGGAGTTGAACGTCAAAATAGTCTTAGGGGTGTTAGGGTTGAGTCAAAGCCCTCTTTTTGTAATTGTCCATAATTTTCGGGTGTAAGCCCATGATTTTGTAATAGTGCACTTGTATAAATAGGCACTCATGTAAAGATTTCAAGGGTATCTAATGAAATGAGGATCATGTGATGTGAAGTTAAGATCTATTTCAGGTTTTAAGGTCAAGTCCCAGCTGTGTGCATGGACGACCTCTGCAGCTGTGTGCGCAGAGGGTTTTTGTAAGGAACTGCAGCTGAGTGCACAACTTAGAGTTTGTAATAAAGGAACTGCAGTTGAGTGTGCAGCTTAGAGATTGTAAGAAAGGAACTGCAGCTAAGTGCATAGTTAGACTTGAAGGATGGATCTGCATCTAAGTGCGCAGATCAGAACTGTTGTTTTGTAAAAAGTTTAATAAAAGCGCAGTTCTGTGGACGTAGCCCCTACACTGGGGGTGAAACATGTTAAATCTTGTGTTGTGGTGGCTCTTTTGTGTTGATTCTATTATGTTTTATGCTTTTGATAAGTAGGTGAATGCTAAAATAAGATAACTGTTAAATATTAACTTCGCTATGAATTCCCAGTTAAGGGTTAAGCAAGAAATGTCTTTTATCTAACTGCGAAGTTATTTAAGTAAATGTCGGAGATTTGTTTTTAAGGCTAAAGGTACAGTAATATCCCTCTTTTTCTTGCAGAAACCGGGTTCTGCGACACCCCATAGCTGTTTCGGGTGAGACTGCAACCTGTTCGTAGGTTGTTGCCGAAAGGTCCAACACTGTGGCTCTTTTGTTGGTGCAAAGTTAAAGTATAAACCCCGGGTCTGCCTTATAGCCCAACATATATACCAAACATTAATCAATGCCAGGTCCTTGGCCTTGATCTCCTTGTCATGATTCGATATAATATTTACATCATATACATTAATGCAATGGGGTCAAAACCAGGGTGTTACAAGCATTTTCCCAATATTTGCAAGGAAATGTTAAGAAATGGTTTGGAAATTTCCATCCTAGATCCATCACTACATGGGAAGAGTTCTCCCATACATTTGTAGGATTTTGGGGTGAAAGAAGATCATTGGACCAAATACTCTCATATTTTTATTCTATGAAGAAACATGAAGGTGAAACTATGTCAAGTTTCAACAAGAGGTTTGCGAGATTTTATTATAGCATGCCAAAGGAAATTCCGAACCCTTAGAAGGTGCTGCCAAGCTACATTATGCATCTGTTTTTCCTCCTGAATTGTCTTTATTTTTTTTTGAGAGAAAATAAGACCGTGGAAGTAATGATAGAAGTGACAAAGAGTTAGAGCTGGCTGAGCTACATGACACGAAAGAAATGTCAACCCATCCCTTTTTTCAGCAAACAGAAAAAGGATCAGTATATTGATGAAAGAGCAAGTGGTTCTACTAGTTTTTTTTCTGAAGATTGCAACCAACTTGTTACAAGTTATATCCATGGTATTTTCAAATAATATTTCAGCATTCCTATATGATGAATATGAGGATGACTACTTGGATATTATGCCTAAGAAAACAATTGTCGATTTTTCAAGTCTAGGACTTGATAGGGAAGGAAATGAGGATTCTAAAATAAATGCTTCTCCATATTTTTCAAATTCAAAAACTTTGTATCGAGGGGAACTGTTTTGTTTAATTGATCCTATTGAAGACGATGATCATGTATTTGCTGAAGCATGTACAAGGAATGAAGTTCTACTTTAAGAAATTTTGAGTGATAGTCATGATATCTCGTTTGAAAACTGTCATGAATACACCGTGCATGGTTCCTTTGAAGACCAATCTGATTGTGGGTGCCCAGAGGTTACTTCTCGAGCATTTTCCTCAAGATTATTAGATGAAAGAATCCTCTGGAGGCTGTCACATTCTTTATGATCCTATCCCTAAATATATGGAAATAATTTTCATCCAAGAGGATCACCAAGAAGCAGAGGAGCATTCTGAATCGGACACTTCTTTATGTGTTTCAGATTCAGAAATTAATTTTCCTGATCCTATTGAAGAACATAATGCTATTTTCTTTAAAACACTTATAAGGGATCATGCTTTAAATTCTGATATTTTATACAGAGAGTTTGATGCTACAATTGCAAATGACCCGGGGTTCTCCTCTCATGGTTTCCTTGGGTGGTGTTTTGGCAAGGTGCTGGAAGAGTGGCAGTTGGAACTTTTCTGTCACGTCAAACAAATGACATAAGAATTTGGGGGCCTTCAGGGGTTTTATGATGCAATTGTAGAGTACAAGGAGAGGTTGGGAAATGGTAGTGACTACTTATATCTTTACTGTAAAAATAAATTTCTATATTAAAAATTTGTGCCACTAGGTGTTTCATTTATGTTTTTTCTCCATCTAGAAGAGAAAGTGGGTTTATGGAGCCATTTGCTTGAATTCCTTCACTGGAAGTCGAAAGTCACTTGACTGGGAATTGAGGTTTAGTAGCTAGGGTAGGTAGGTAGATATGAATAAGCTCAACATGATGAGCATTTATTTTAATTAGTTTTAGTAACATTTCATATTTTCCATTTTCGTTTCATCATTAGTTCAGTTTTGATTTTTGGAGCAAGTTGGAGATTTGCAGCAAGGTCTAGGGAGTAGACCAATGGATTCAACACCTGGTCTACGTTTTTATTTGCTACCTCACATGGAGGATAGAATCCCTAGCTAGAGCCACTTATTAACACTATTTTTCTTCCATGCTAAATGATCAGAGGAACAAGGTATGCTAAACTTTGGAGCAATGGACCTTAGAAGAATACCGATCATTTATGTAAACTTCTCCTCAAGTCGCCTTTAAGGCGATGCTGAAAAGGTGATCACAAAGACCTGATATTTTAATCCTCGAAAATATATGAAGACAGGGAAATCTAGTAAAAAATTGTGTGAGAAAACAAATGGGGTTAAAGGTAAAAATTTGTGTGAGAAAACAAACGGGGTTAAAGGATTTTGGTTTCAGTAGGAGAATGCTAGCTTGCAGGTGTAGTGGCCCGTCAGAGGAGGAAATAATAAACATATCTATGGGCATAAGACTTCTCACCGTTCCGAGGTAAAAGAAGAAAGGATATAAATAGATCATCCAAAGCTACAATACATGAGATAATATTTCAATGGTGGCGATCTAGAGGCGAGCCATATCAATGGAGATAATAGGTTTCAAAAATATGACATGCACGGTCGAAGTCCCTTCTTCATTTCTGCAGGATAGGTTAAAAATCCTGCAGATCTCAAGGGTTAGAAATGACTTAGATATAGATCAACGGAAGAGGTTAATTCCACTAAATCAAAGTGCTCGTCAGGATTCCTATTTCCAAACCCATGGAATGGGTTAAAATAGAGGCAAGTTTTGACGATGTAGATTGATTCAAAGGAAGATCCATGGCTGGCAATGTTTCTGCCGATCAAACACATACAGGGTAAAACAACTTTAGTATTTGCGAAAAGTTACATGCCCCTTACGCGTGGATGATGGATATTGAAGCATTTCCGATCGAAGGGATGGAAATGATTATGCTTATTGAAATTTGTGTGAGGGAGAATCAAAGATGAAGGCTATTATTTTGTGTATAGTTCGCTTATTTCAAAGGGGCACTATGAGGACCAAGATAAAAGGTCATGGTTGAACGTAGTTTCACTCTCCTTGGATGAAAATATGTGATTTTTTGGGGTGAGTACACGTGAAGGGTAGAGGTCACAGGTAATCAAAGGTCGAGATGCCATTGGAGAAGATATACAAATGATAAAATAAGCTCCACGACATAGGTCATTCTCGAGAATCCAATTTTTTTTTGCGTCGTGCGTATGATAATCAGAAAAGTGTCCATATGATTGAAGGACATAAGACAAGTATTTTCCAAAGCAGGGCGAAGATATAGACGACGCAAATAACGGGGACATTCTAATACCCTCGTTAGGAGGGGTAGTTGGATGCAGGGTGTCTAGTCCATGTGCCATGGGTTGAACGAGAGATGATGAGGAATGAGACCAACATCCAATAGCATATTTGATACCATGGCACTGCAAACAGAAAGGGAGGTGTGATTGGTATTTCATCATAAGGACTGGATCCCAAACCCACATGACCACATGTGCTGTAATCATGCTACTCGATGATGGCATGTGTGAGAGTGATGATGGGGCCATCATTGAGCTCGACCTCCCATCGCTATATAAACACCACATTCTGAACCATTTCAAGATAACTATTGGGTAACTATTGAAGAGAGGTTCATATGGTTGAATTTTATTCTATTGAGAATCCTGAGAGTCTTAAGGGAAATCTATAATGGATGCCTTATTTTAGAATCTTGTTTACCGAGGTGTTCTGCTAGTTGGTGAGCATCGCTCCAAAATTCCATTATTCCTAAGTTTTCATGCTAAGAGAGCTCCAACCATCAGGGTAAGGACGTTCATTACATTAGAGAAACTTCCTAGAAATAATGAGGTCAAGGAAAGGATTTTCATCAGATTGGATGAAACTCCTGAGGTTGGTGAGGTTATTGGTTTCATAATAAAATCTAACAACCCTGCGGGAGCTATTCCTGGAATTTCCTATCCAATGGGTATCCCACCAAAACCTCTAAAAGTGGTCATTGTCTCCATAATCGCAACACATGGTGACCATTTCTAGAGTCAACTCATTGGAGTGAATTCTCAGACGGGAGGAGAAGAGGTCATAGCCTTTCGTCATTATTTCCAGTGACTGCACTTGCAGACTTTATCTGGGATGGTGACGAATACAAGGAGTTTCTATATCGTATGTCCTGTAGGAGGACCCTACTCTTGGGAGAAGAGAAGTGCAATAATGACAAGCCACCTCAAGGACATGGTACTGTAAAAAACAATGCAGTCTTTCCCCAATCCCCCACCAGCAACAGTGTTACTAGGTGACAAAAGGACTGGGTGGAGATTGGAACATAGAAAGAATGCAAACCTTCATTCCAACTGTGAACATGGGAAGAACAAGTCATCAAAGAAATAATGAACAAAAAGGCATCCTGAGCCGTCACTTTCTAGACAAGCGAGCCTAAAAATTGAAGATGTTTCATTACTGTTAAGTAGAGCATGCACGCTACTCCATGTTCTTTTTTTCTATATGTATTAATCATGGCGAATATTCCACATCTAAATTAGTTATTATTTTTTCTTATGACTGTAACTGGTTTCTATCCCTATTTTAAAGTTAGTTTCGGGGGCCATAAACACTATAAGAATACTCTCTACATAGAGAGAAAACGTTGGATGGTTGGAACCCATAAGATTTTGTGTTTATGTAATTCGATCTGCTTTAATACAAGTTATAGAGCTGAATGTCCACCTTTGAATGAAATAATTCATGTGTGTTTCTCAATTATAGTCTGTAATGTTCTTTGTTTATATGCATGTTTTTTTTTTTCCGTTATTATTTTCCACTATGTTTTATTCATGTCTTTGACTAGTGTATAATGGTTCAGAATTCATATTTTTATGCTCTGGTTGTTTTTTTAGAAATTCACCAAATGTTTCTTCCAAATTTCATGTAAAATTCATCTTTCTGGTGATGTATTGTCATCATTGTTCCCTTTCCACCAGATCCAAAACATATCAATTGTAACCAATGTACTACCTTGCTCTTGTAAACATTTGCTATGCAAACTACTTTATATTTCTTGGTAATTGTGACGCCATATCCCAATCCATCCTATCGTGTTTCAACCACCAATATCTGAATTTCATTCCATGAAAATATATCTAGCCTTGATAAATATCTTGTGAGAGATCCCTCTCTAGAAACAGGGAACCCATCTCCCTTTCCTAACGTAGTTCTACTGTTACCTCGGGGTTTTCCTTTCCGCAACCTTGGGTACAATTCTGTCTGCTAACACAACCATTCTATTTTGTTGTATAACCTAATTTGACATGTTATTAAAGTGATATGCACTTGGAAAGTTAGATACAGTGTTACAATTGATCTCTACTCTCTGGTGCTCTCAGAGAAGGAAATCTTCTATTGTGCTGTGATCATTCTCTGTTGATTATCAATCATACTCTAAGATTTTTTGTTTGGTTTTTTATCCTCCGAACTGGTGGAGGGTTTTCCTAGAGTATATACTGTGTTCTATGGTTTGATTTATGTCTTTGGATTATTGATGACATTCATGCACACTCTTATTGCGCATTAAATTTTTAAATTCCAAGAATCTCCATTTTTTCTCAAACACTAACATGGTATCAAATAAAGGGCATGCAAGAGCTGAGGTTTGTGCAAACACTCTAAGCCTCTATAGATCTTAAAGCATTGAGCAAGATCTTGAAGCAATGGATTCTATATTCATTCAATCAGAAGATATAACTGAAGGTGTAGAAATAATAGCTTCAATACTATGAGAAAATATGCTAAGAAGAAGCACATGAAATAGATCTTGCTACTAAGAATTCTCACAAGCATACACAGGAAAACTACAGAGAAGAAAAGAGATTGAATCACATGAATGAAGAGATGAATATTGGTGTGTATCCTTTCATTTATTAATGATGAATAATAGTGTACATAAATAGTACATCCATCATACGAAATATAGTTGTATGGAGACAACTCTTAAAGCTCGAAAAGGTTGACTTACCAAATATGGAAAACCCCCATAGGTGGCTAAAGCACTTCCCAAATCTATCAAGGAACTCACAAATTAGCATGAGTGAGTTGTCAAGGGAGATGGGAAAACATGCTAATCCTATAAAATGGAGAGAAAGTCATGAAGGGTGGGTTGGAAACAAAGGAACTCAGTTTCCTAGTTAGCTAACTTTATCTTATCCACAAAAAAGCAGGATAAAGCATAATAAATAAGAATCTATTGTAAAGCACTGTTTACTAATTTTGGATGTCCATAAAGTGGTCAAGATCAACCCAGAATAAAAAATAAATCATTTCTAAGGTATAGATGGCATGTGTTGACTTTAAGGCGCAGGTGGATGCCAACTAATTAAGCTAGTGGGTAGATAATTAATCAAATAACGATTAATTATTTTATCCTAAGTATTGAGTGGGTTTAATATATTCCAAGAACCCCCTATAATTCTGAATTTATGATGGTCTATCAAAAATATAGATGCATATGGATGCATATAGGTACCGACAACAAGGTTATGGTCACCCTTTAACAATTATTATGTCTAGAAAAGTGAGGAAAGAGGAAAAACCACATGGGGAAAATACTCCCTCAAGAAAGGACAAGGCACAAATATTTGAAATAATATGTCTTCAACATATATTTATATTCACTTGAATGAGCTGAATGAACTTATTCTATATGGAATACTTCATGAAGAAATCATGAACTCCATTATCATGCGCTAGAGTGTAGAACCTTTAAGAAGGAACATGAGAGAATCCGTGTATCTCATCAACTGATGAATTAGGAGCATTCTCTAAATGATTCTTGTTGATTTGAAACTATGATATACAAACAAATCCTAAAATGGAAAAGATATATGTGCATACTCCTTCCCAAACAGTACAAAAATTAAGACAATTTGTTACACACTAAATTCCCTGAATAGTTGCAAAATTGTGATGTGAATCACATGTCCATGTTCCAATATGATGTAGCACCTTTCCAGATATTATATGAGGCTGATTAAACTCTTATATATAAGAAACATTATCATATGGAACAGAAAATACAAATGCTTCAGTGACTCCATGAGGATACAGGGCTAGACTAAGAAAACTATGAGCAACAAGGGAAAACTAATAGGTGTAAAAATCTGAATGATCGATGGACATGAGATCCGAACCATATCTATTATCTATAAATGTTTAATATCAGTCCAAATATTACTAATTTTATATATAACCAACCACTGAAATATAATAAATACTTCAAACCATTTAAGATAAGTAACAATGCATAGGAGACCAATGAAGAATCAACTAGTGAACTTGGGATTTGTATAGTCTTAGGATTATTCAGAGGTATGGTATATGGTATGGATGGTGGTATTATTTCTATGTCAACCTGAAAATATGATTCTAAGTCAGAATCCAAAGGATCACATATAAGCATATTATTAGACTCATGGGAATACACTAGTAATGAATCCTCTAAATGAAAGCAGGAAAGAAGGAGATTGTTCAACATCTCGAAGGAGGCTCTGAGTATTGATTCCAGGAACAAAGGAGGAGATTCATAAGCACATGATATCAATTATGTTAAGTGGAAAGACACTAATAGTACTTGATGTTGCTGAGAAAACATCATGGAAGTCACTAGGTTGCACACCATCAATGAGAGAGGTATGCACAACGTGTGAAGGATCTAGCACATAGATCTCAAAATCTAAGATAGAAGATATAGAGAAAAATGAATGGGTGGATGGATCATCATAAATATCAATAGAAGCTCCATATGTTATTTCTTTTTCATCATTAGTATTGCAAGAAGAAGAATCACCTTCAAGAGACACAAAAAGAGATGGCTCTTCAATATTTGCTTCTTCATTGAAGGAGGAAGCATTTGAATCAGAGACGGTAGCAAAAACATGAAATATATGAGAAACATATTCATCATATAATTTAGAGGCCAATAAATATTGAGAGAGAGAACAAGAGGATATGCTAGGTTCGCTCTATCCTTCATATTCTACTTCTTGCACACCAAAAGCTTTGTGCAAATTGTTCCAAAGATCAAATGGATACTCAGCAGAATCTATGAGATGATGTATATTTGGAGACATTCCCAAACACATAATTCCATAAGATCTATCACAATTATTTATCCAATCAATCTTCTCTTCATAATACTAAGGTTCACTCAAAACACAAATGGAGACATCAAAGAGACATTGCCTCTTCAAGTACACGCTCAACTTGGGAATCCAATCATCATAGTTTAAAGGAGATAGTAGAGGAAATTTTGAATCCATATTGAATTTGTTGATATGATCTAGGAGATACTCTCTGCAACCTACAAAACAAAACTAGGAGAAAATATTGTAAGGTAGACAAGCTCTTCTTTAGAGAGGGATAAGAGACTGGATGCACTCCTCAACTATGTAGAACTTGATCAACCTTGTTGCTTTGATACCATGTAGAAATAATATAATACCATGTATAATATTGCAAGGTTGTGCTCCTTGGCGCTCTAATACCATGTAGAAATAATATCTTCAATGCTATGAGCAAGGATGCTAAGAAGAAACATAGGAAATAGATATTGCTACTAAGAATTCTGACAAGCATACACAGGAAAACTGGTGAGAAGAAAAGAGACTGAATCACATGAATGAAGAGATAAATATTGGTGTGTATCCTTCCACTGATTAATGATGAATAATAGTGTACATAAATATTACATCCCTCATGGGAAATTGAGTTGTATGGAGACAATTCATAAATCTCAAAAAGGATGAATTACCAAAATATAGAAAACCCACATAGGTGTTGTTGTAATCTCACAGATCACATAAGGTTACCAATAATACACACTAAAACATATATAAATATAAACAGCGACAAGAAATAAGAACAGATAGAATTAAAATAGATTATATTATTACAATGAGTCCATACAATGCAGAGAACTAAACTGAGTTCTCATCTGGCTCAACAGCCTAATATATATGATTTACAGACGGTTACAAAATAACTACCTGTCGGTTCGGTGAACCGACACGACTTTAGATGGCTGACATAATCTCTTAGTTTCGTCGGCCAGCTGACTTAGTCAGTTGATCGACTAAGTCGTCTCATCAACTTAGTCATCTCATCGACTAAGTCAGTCCTCGTTCAAGTCGACTTATCGACTTGCTCCTTCTACATCTCCCCCATGAACAAAACGTTTCTTTGTCCCAAAGAAATAGGGAGGTACACTAAATTTGTTTGTTTTGGTCCTTCAAAAATTTACTGTGGCGGACTGTGGAGACGGATGGTTGGTCGTTTATATACACAGACCTCAATAATGGCTGGAGCTGTGATGGCGAGGTGATGTTGGAAATCTGTCCAACTCTGTAAAGCTTTCTGGATGTCGATGGTCATTGTGGTTAAGCTTGACAGGACCAACATCTTCTCTGAGATGGGGACTTCAGCTATCCTTTCCATGTTGGGGCCCATTAACTGGTTATGTTCTTCTGCCGTCTCAATAAGTCATTTCATCTGTGGGTAGATGATATTGACTTTCTCTAAGTTCGGGAGAGCATGTTGCACCCACTGATGTGCTTCCTGTTCCAGTTTCTGTAGTTTGGTGGTTTCCAGCACTATCTGATCTTCTATTGTTGGTCTAAGTGCTACCTCCATGGGTTTTCTTCTCTCCAATGCCTAAATCCCTTGCTGATTTTGTCGTGTCTACTGATAAAATTTCCCATAGTGAGTAGGCCAGTCTCTTAGTACTTCTTCGGTTACGACAGACTCCTCCATATGGTCCTGTAACACCTTGTATGCTTCTGAAAATCTAGTGTGCTGTGCTAGTAGGAGTCTGGTAGTATCCTCTTTCTGTTCCTCCTTAGTTTCCTGAATGTGCATTTAGAGGGTCGACACCATGCTCTTGAATATTTGATACACTCTTTCAAGTGGTCTATCTATGTCGATCTCGATGGGTCCTGGCAGAACAGACTGGGCCAAATTCCTGCATCTGTCGAGAAACTCGATCTGGTCTGTGTGTTTGGCCTAAAGTTTTTTATTTTTCCTTGCACTCCTTGACTTTGCTTCACTTGCTATGGTTTTGAGGAGCTATGCCATCTCTGATTTGGTTAAGGAACTTGCGTCCCTCAAGCTGATTTGGATTTTGGGAGACTTCCCATGATGCTCCTTCCTTTTCTTGTGCTTTCCAGCTTCTGTCTCTTGAGTACCTGCAACAGTTGATCCAGGAACTTGGTTTTGTGGGTCAGAAGTTGATGGTTTGTCTGATTGGGGAGGTGGGACAGGAACTACCTCTGGTTGTGTCGATGTACTCGGTTGTGGTGGGCTTGTCTCTGACTCAGGGGGTGGTGGTGGTGGTGGTGGATATGGTGGTGGCGGTGGTGATGGAGTGGGGGAATGCTTGGGGGTGATGGGTTTGGGGGAAGTATGGTGTGGATTTATGTCCAAAGGTATGTTTTCTCCCAGCGATGTAGTGGCTGGTAGGTCGACTTGGGGTATGGGGTCGGTCGGTTAAATAGTAGAGGTCATAAGTCCAATCACGTCGCCTTCTTTGTTGGATTGTCATGTGAAGGTCAACGTGATGGTTGCAAATACTGAGGGTTGTGTTCTGCTATCTATATACATGGGAGCCTGGGTGGAAATTTTTTGGGATGACTGAAACAGCACAGGAAATGTCTCGAAGAAATCTTTCAATTCGGTATCTTTGTCAAATTTTGCTTTTACCATCTCCAGCATTGCACTTTTGTATAAGTCAAGGAGGCTGACTGACTGTTGTGCCAATGCTTGCTCCTTGATTATTTTTGTCGGTGATGGAGGTGGAGGTGTCAACACAAGATTGACAATGTTTTCAGGTGTCTTCGTAGTTTTTTCTTTCTTTGGTTGACCTACTGGGGCTCCTGCTTCGAAAAAACACTGGAATAGGGTTTCGACCGGTAGTTTATTTGTGGCGACATCCTCTATAATGTCGAGGGTTGTAGCTGCCAGTTCGTCTTCATCATCTGATGATTTGGCAATGATAAGTTTGTGCTTACCTTTGCCTTGTTGTTTTTCCTGCCCTTTTATTTTCTTCCTGGCTGCTGCTACTTCATTGGCGAGTTTTCGAATGATGCCTTTTGTAATAGCATACTCAGCATTGTCTGGTTCGACTTCGCCTATTGGTGCCTCAGTCGGGACGACACTTGCTGGCACCAGAGGAGTTGTTTTCTGATGTGGTTGTGGCTTTGGTTTTGTAGGTTGTGGTACTGCTTTGTTTGCGGTCGGAGGTTTGATAGTTATTTGTACTCGACCAGTGGGTTCAACCGATATGTCCTCTGACACAAATGTGCTGATGTAGAGGTTTAGCTTGTAGTCTTCCTCCTTCTCTTGGTCGGTGAGTGGCTCCTCGATTGAGAAGTTGACCTATTTTGCTGCTGCTAGCACTGGTATCTTTTTCTTAGCCTGTCGAGACAATTCTTGGAATATTTGGTCGAAATATGGATAGTAGTCGAGGGCTTTGGAGTTGGAGGCCTCGCCCTACATGTACCACGCCGAAGTATGGTCGAGCTCTAGGTAGATGTGGGAGTTCGCGGGTAGATTTCGTCGGATGTTCTAAGGCATCCTCCATCTAGTAATGTGAACCTTTAGTTGTTGGAACTAGTTCTCCAGGAATACTTTCCCTCGCTCTAGTTCATGTGGGGTTTCTTTCTGGGAGAAGGGTTTAAACCTCCACATGTCGAACCTTGATGGTTCCTAAAATATAGGGCTCCCTTCGGTGCAGATGTGGTACATAATGATCCATAAGATGAGGGAGGGAAACTTGATGATCCCCCCCATCTCTTGGCATCGCTCACAAATGGTTTTTATCATGTTGGTGACATACTCCCCCCATCTGTAGAGTCATCTGTCGGTGGCAATAGTGTCGATGGCTTCCAACATTTCTAACTTGAGGTCGCTGCCTCGACCTGCTAATGTGAGTGTGATTGCGATGATTTTGGCCACAATCTGTGACGTTCTAGTTGTGATTTGGTTGATCATCAACCCTTTTGAGTTTTTCCCAGAAGATGATCCTGTAAGCTCTTCGACTATTCCTTCTTTGATTCCGATTGGTACAGGGTCTCCTTTATTAGACAGGCCAGTCAGTTTGGAGATGACATCCCCAGAAATGTTGATCCGCTCATCAAAGTAGAACCGACCATTGTGATAGCAACTGATGATGAATTTCACAGCGGCTTCCTTCGTGCCACCAAAGCTAGCCATCAGTGCGGCATTGGCGTAGCCAAAGAGAGTGTTGTGTTGTATTTTATGTGCTGCCTGAGTCTCCTTTTTGTCGAGAAAGGCCCACTCTTGGATCTTGGCCCATATTCTCTACCATGGACCTTCTTGTACTTTGGCATTTTTTATGTTCTTCAGTCTGCGGACCAAAGGTGTATCCGTAGCCTATATTTCTTTTTCCTTGGTTGATGCTCTGGTTTGCTTGGGGACCATTATGTCTATTTGGTCAATGTTACGATAGGGTTCACGATTTTTGGTCGACTGAGTGTGTGAATTCTCTATGTGTATAGGTTGCGGTGAGTGAACCTTTGGTGGTCTGGTATTTATAGGCGATGCGGTGTTTGGATGTGGTAATGGGGGCATTAATGGTAGACGTGATGTTCCAGTTGAAGTACGCGAGTGTGAGTTAATGGTGACTTTTTTTTGGTGCTCGAGGACATGAATGCGTGATGGGACTATCGAGGTCATCGACTGGTGTCGATGCTGAGAATGGTCGATAGGAATGGTCAATGGTCATGATGTCAGTTGTTGAACTGGTGATTTCCTGTGATGGTTTTGTGTCTGTGGGGTATTTTTTTGCTTTTTGGATTTTTTTTTAGTTTTGTATGTATTTTGGTTGCCGGTTATGGTCGTTATATGAATTTTTTTTCTTTTAATTAGTTTCTATAATGTTTTAGTCAGGTTCCATTAACGAGCTTCCGAAATACTAAGCCCTGTAACGTCCTTAGTCTGACTGATCCATTGGGGTGTATCTCTTCGACAATGTAAGGTCCCATCCACTCTATGTGGAGTTTCTTAGTTTATCCTTTGATCTGACTATTGTAGAGTAAAGCAAAGTCGTCGACCGCTAGGTTTTTGTTCTTGATGTTGCAGTCATGCCATGCTTTCTGTTGTTGCTTCTAAATTTCTTGGTGTTGTATGGCGATGAGTCGGTGCTCTTCCAGCTTGCTGAGCTGAAGTAGTCGGTCCTTCATTCCTTGTTCAACATCAACATGTAGTATTTTTGTGATAGTAGGCGTCTGTTGTCAGAAGTGTAGAGGGACTACTACTTCTTGTTCGTAGACTAGTAGAAAGGGGGTTTGGTCGGTCGACCGTTTATAGGCTGTTCTGTATGCCGATAAGACTGTAGGTATTTTCTCATCCCAGTCATCCTTTTCAGCATTACATATTTTGGTTAACCCTTTGGTTAATGTTTTATTGAAAGCTTCAATCGCCCCATTCAACTGAGGATGATATGCTGTACTCCGTCGGTGGTCGATTTGGAACTGGTCGGTCAGGGTTTTGATAGTTTTGTTGATAAAGTGTGTCCCTTGGTCGCTAATCAAGGTTAGTGGGAATCTGAATCTAGTGATGATGTTTTCATAGATAAACTTAGCAGTTATATCACTCGAACATGTATCTATGGGTTCAGCTTCTGCCCACTTAGTGACGTATTCTACTGTAGTAATAATATACCTTGCATCTGATCTTTTTGCTGGGATAGGAAATGGTCCTATGAAGTCTATAGCCAAGATTTTGAATGTGAGACTGGGGTTTACTAATATCAAGGGCATTTCTGTACTAGGCATGGGTCAACCAAGTCATTGACATCTGTCACATTGACTAACAAAACTTTTTCAATCTCTGTGGAGTGTCGGCCACCATAATCCTGACTGTTGGATTTTCTTTGCAGTTGTGTCTACTTGGAGATGTCCTCCTGCAGGTCCATAGTGTGCTTCATGCATGATTTGGTCTCATTCATGTTCGAGTACACACCTTCTTGAGGATGTCGTCTAATCCCATTTTGTATAAAAATCCATTAATGAGACTCTATGGTGCATTCTTCATAGCTAAGATTTGTTTTTTCTTGGTATTCATACCTTTTGGTGCCTGACCATTTTCTAAGAACTGAGCTATTTCTTCGATTTCTGCTGGCACTGCTTCTATACGAAATAAATGTGCATCAGGTAAGTCGTTGTCGACTCCGGTCGGTTCCTCTCCTGTGTCTATTTGGGATAGATGGTTGGGCCCAACATTTAGCTTTCCTGGTCAGACAATGACTTCGAACTCAAATTCTTGGAAAAGAAGTAGCCAACGACAAATCCTTCCATGATGGAGTGGTTTATTGACAAGGTACTTCAGGGCTTGATGGTCAGTATAGAATGTGAAAGGGTTGGCTAAAAGGTAATGTCGATACTTTTGGAGGGAAAAGACCATACCTAGGGCTTCTCTTTTTGTAGTCAAATAGTTTCTTTCAGCCTTATTTAATTTGCGATTGCTGTAAACTATGGGATAATCCATTCCATCATCCCCTGGTTGAGTTAGGATTGCTCTTATTGCTATCCATGATGCATCGATATGCACATGGAATTTGAACGACCAGTTTGGAAACTTTAGGATTGGGGCTTCGACTAGTTTTCTTTTTAATTTTTCGAATGAGATGTGACATTCCTCTGTCCAGTTGAACTCTTGATCTTCCTTTAATATTTCTTCGAGAGGATAGATCATATATGAATAGTATCTTATAAATGTTCTGTAATAGCCTCTATGGCCAAGTAACACCCTGACTTGTTTGGGGTTTATCGGTGGTTTTAGGTCGAGGACAATTTTAATTCTTGCAAAGTCGACCTTGATACCTTATTTACAGACAATATTCCCTAATAGTATGCCTATGAGAGTCATAAATATACATTTCTTAATGTTCAGGGAGAGTTGAATCTGTCGACATCTCTCAAGCATAAGTCTGATCCATTTGCAATGATCTTTTAAGGTGGAGTATATTGTCCAGTCGTCAAAGTATATTTCCATGGTCTTATATATGTATTCTTGTAATGTTTTAACAACAATTCGAGAAAACACTACAGGTGCATTCTTTAATCCAAAAGGCATAACTTTGTAAGCAGAGGAACCAAATTCACACACAAATGTTGTCTTCTTTTGATCTTCTTTAGCTATTGGTACTTGGTTATAGCCTGAGAATCCATCTGTAAATGAGTAGCATTCATGTCCTGCAACTTCATTCAGGATTTCATCAGCATAAGGGGTTGGGAATGGGTCTGTCAGTGTTGCTTTTTTGAGTTCCCTAAAGTCAACACAAATTATTAACCTGGTCGGGTCATGTTTCTTGGGATGTATGACCATTGGACTTACTCATTCTGATTGGTTGATAGGGTAAATGATTCCTGCTGCTAACATGTTATCAATTTCCTTGTACTTGTGAGCCAGTTTATAAGGTCTTTTCTTAACAGGTCGAACATCATGTTTAGTATCAATTTTCATTTCTCCCATTTATTGGACTAAGCCTTTTAGGTCTTTATAGTCCCTAGCAAGGACATCTTGGAACTCTCTTAGTAAGTTCACTATCTCTATGGTATGTTGTTCGTTCCAGTAGTCACCAATTTTTGCTAGTTTCGGTCGGTCGTTGTTTGAGATGTCGACTTCTTTAGTTTTTACTTTGGCATCTAGCCACTCTGGTGCTTTAGCTTCATTAATCGGTCGAATTCCTTCTTTGAACTGTGAGAATGTGGGAGGGAAGTCAGCTGTAGTCATTCTGTCAGTTGTTGCAATTTTCAGGATCGAGTGGATAGGTTTTGTTGTTTCGATGTGGTTGGATTTCCATCTGAAGCTATTGCCTTCTGTGTTTTCATTCTCTCATTGTAAACGGGTCGACTGTGGTCTTGACCATGTTTGTAGATTGTTACAGTATTTTATCTATCGATGGTCTCGTAAGGGTTGGTTTTTGGTCAATTGGATAAATTGTTTAATTTGCTTTGCTTTCTCAGCCAGATTTTCATTTTGAGGTATGAAGTTGAAGTATTTAATTAAATTTTCCCTAATTTCGTGCCATAAGAAGGTTTCACCTCTAGCTTCTTCCATCTTATACCATTTTTTTTGCAAGTCGGCTAGGGTTGATGGGAACAAATGTGGCTAGGCTCACTCATCCTTGTATCCAAGTATTCTCCACTCCTTTTCACAAGTTTGGATATGTTCTTCTGGGTTTTGACCTTGAGTAAATACAGGTATCTAAACTTCCTGGGTTAAATTCTTTCCTCCAAACCTCTCAACAAAGTAGGTCGAAGCAATTGTCCAGGTTTGTAGTTTTGTCTGATGGGTGTCCCACCATCTAGCTACTTGGCCTGTAAATGTTTCAACTAGGCTTTGAAGTCGGCCATGTTCACTGTTACCACCTAAGTTGTACTTAGTGGTTTTTATCAAGTGAGCCCGGTGAACCGAACAGGGCTAACTTGTTCGGACTTCAAAAATACCTTTGGAAGTACTTCTGGGAAGTGCTTGTTGTACTATATCACATGTTCATACCCCATGAGGGAATTGTAATAAATGTTCTAGCATGATAGTGTCTGTAAAAGACTCGGTCTCTTAGACTTTATTTGTCAATCCGATCAGCCCAGGGTGTTTTTTCCCTTGGTTATTATTGGTTGTTGAACAAACAACTGATAATTTCTGAGTTTTTCACTCCATACCTCCAAAGTTGGGGTGGTCGGCTTGGCATTTAGGCCTATTGAGGTTATTAGATTCTATGTGTCAATGTATAAACATGCTAGACATCATTTTTGAGTCATATGAACATGTCTAAGTCCCCTTAGGTGTTTTTCAATTTTTAAATTTTTTAGTGTTTTCAGTGTTTTTTATTAAAATTTAATTTTTCCAAAACTTAGGCTATTTTTTAATAGTTTAATTGGAAAAATTGATTTTGTAATAAAAGTGGGCCAAGTAATCAGTTTCAGTCATGTAGGTGCTCATTTTCAAGCTAAGAGCACCATGTAAACCAATGGACCCACTGTTTCCTAGTTTTGAGTGATTTTCCATCACTCAGGTCAGAAAGCCCCAAAAATCAATTATTGATTATTTTAATTAATACATTGATGAATAATGGAGCAAATCCAAAATCATAAATCAATGGATTCTCAGCTGATTTGATTGAAATCAGTCAGATCTGAAGCAAATTGACTGGATCTGACAAATCCTTGACTGAAGGAGGTGATCAAATCAGATCTAGAGTTGATCTTGAGCATACTTTATGAGGAATTTCGCCCTCCCTCTCTCCTCAACACATTTTTGGCTCAACTGGATGATTTTTGGTGGATTCTTCAGTCAACAGGTTGAGGTGTTAGTCAGATCAGCCCCCTGATTGACAGTTTCACTCAGTGAGACTCAGATCTGGCTCAGCTAGACACAGATTAGGCATTGATGGACTCTCCATCAGTTGATTTCACTTGATTCCATGAGTAATTGCGCCCCCCCTGGGCTAGATGGCCTGCAAATTGTATATATCCAGGCACAGCCTCCTCTTCCAAGCTAGTTAGAACTGGGATTGAGGTGTTGTTGCTCTTGTACTGTATTTTTTTTTCATTCTGGAATAAAGAAGCTTTGGAGGCAAGATCTATGGTGTAATTCTCTTCATGTGTGGATGTTGATTGTCAAATGCTTATGAGGTATAATCTTCTTTTGTTTATCATTGCTTTGCTGGTTAATTGTTGGTCTTGAAGGAGAGAGCTACCTCCTGTTAGGGTAAGAGTTTATTCTAGTTTGATTTATGCTCTTACTGTTGCTTGTTCCAGATCTATTGGATTTGTATGTATTTTAAGTTTAATTGCATGCTTTCCAATCATCTCTTTCGGCAACACCTATGTTTTAACCATCTGTTTGTGCAAGGGTTTTCAAGCTGCAGATGATCTCACTGGTAGAAGAGGTTGACCTGGTTTGAATCTTCCTCATATTTAGTATCTTATGAATGACATAGTCCCTCGGTGTTCCACGAAATCAGAATCCAAAGCCCAACATTCCCAGGCTTCAAACACTCTTTCTCTCTCTTCCTCCTTTAAAAATTATTAAACTTTACTCAAACTGTTACTTTAAGGTTTATTTTTAAATATGATCTATCTCATCAAGAAAAGCATACATAGATATAATTAGCAAGATCCCTTCAAATTTCTATATCTTAGTTTCATTGTGCACATAAAGTTCAAATTCAAGAGATCTAGCTAAATTGCCTTAGTTTCGCAAGTAGTTTATTGAAAAATTCATAGCTTGCTGTTAAGGTAGTTTCATTTGCTGTTCAATAATTTCAATATTCTGCAATCAGTGATTTTAATTGGCTGCACAAACAGAAATCCAAGATCCCAAGGAAAGCTTGCTTTCCTTGGTTCCTTTTTTCGTCGGTTTAGCTAGTTTAATTTCATTAATTTTTTGAGATAAAGTAGGCTGACCCAAAAGCACTCTTAAAGTTCTTTGGGGAATTTGTTATTATAATTCACTCGCTTTCATTTAGAAGGTCTGACAGAGAATAAAGGAAGATGCTGTCCAAAGTGGCTTTTGGAGCGCTCAAATCCCCCCAGGGGTCTCTCTTTTGTCACATAATTTGTAATTGTTTTTGCATAAACTGTAATATCTTGGTTTCAGCCTGTATAAGGAAAAATAAAGATCTATTTTATCAGTGCTTTTATATTGTAACCTCTGCGTAAAATCATCCTTTGAATAGGTTCTTTCGAGCCCATTCCCCATCCCCCCTGGGGGGATTCGCGTCGGTGCCATTTTCGTCGTTCTCTGCTTATTCACTTTTACTAGTATTGATCTGATTTGCATGGTAGTATATTTGATATTGTTGTTAATTCCATATTCCATATATTACTTTCAAAAGTAATCATAATACTTACCCCACGATTTCCCGAGTGACCCGAAAGGGGAAAGAGATTCGTGGTAGGATAAATCAGAAAACCAGATTTGTATAGTTGTTTTATTTTTTCTATCATTTGTTTATCAGCAGATTTAAAATTAACTCCTCCTCGATTCCCCGATTGATATCCACTTGGATCGAAAGAGGTTCTTGGAGGCTTTTCTTTTAAACAAGAACACATCTCTTAAAAACTTATTAAAATTTACAAGACTCTAGTGTGTATGCTATGCAATTGGCTGCGGTTCGTCCGATCAGTCAAGCTGTATCAAAATCACTTGGGTGACTAGCATAATTAGGACTCACCCTCCCCAAATAACAAACCATCAGGTGAAAATCCAACACCTCGATCAAACCTTTACGGTGGCAAAATACCCAAAGGAAGCGGGAACTTACTGAAAAGTGACCTCGGGGCACCGATCTCTGTCACACCCTAATGGGTGTGTTAAGAACAATAGCCCCAGAGACTCCATTTCAGCCCACATATTCCTTGAGGGTAGCCGTATAGGTTTTGTTTTTGACATACTCCAAGTACTCTCGGGTATATCTGGAGTCCCCCCTTAGCCTAATTTAATCAATTCATACTTCAATTTTAACTTAAAACATACCAAGATGCAATCGCAAAACATTCACTCCAAACACATGCAAGCACACTGATCTCTTTGATTTGACTCCATTATTAAGGCACTGGTCATTTTTGCTTCATATATATATTGTTTATCAGCTTTGTGCTTTCGTGTGTTATCTTCGTATCTTATCATCTTTAATTGTTTATAGTTAAGAAATTCAAACTCCTAAATAACTGATTCAGTTTAACATCACCCCACTAAGAAATCATCCTTAGTAACTTAATAGGGTCTACCCCCCTTGGCTCTGTTAGGAGTTGAGCCTAAACGAAGGAGTCAAGAACAAGGTGACAACCTTGACTCGAGACTTGCCCCCAAGGACACACCGAGTGGCTTGAAGATTTCTTCCACGTGATCCAGGTGTGTGAAAAGGAGGCAACATTCACCAATATTTTTAGATACTTACTCGATATGCATGACTAGTGATTCCCTCTCCTTATACCTTGGTAGTTGGGTGGAATTTAAGTTGGTTGGTTGTAAGGTAGGGCGTTCCCTTATTTTCTTTTCGAAGATTTTTGGGACAATGGATACTATGAAGCACTGTTGGGTGGGATTTTTCTGTACTTTGTATATAGTCCAACACCCTCTTGCTTGTGTTTCGTAATTCTCAATCTCCCAGTCATATAATTCAGCATATGATTTATAACCAACTGAGTCTTGGTTACCTAAGTTAAGTTCTCCATGGATGTTTGGTTCTATGTAGTCTGCATCATTGTGGATTTGGTAAAGTTGTCTGATATCGACTTCTTCATCAATAGGTTCAGTCCAAGGTTCTCCATGGGATGGATGAATGGGTACAATGACCTTTTGACCATTTCGTTTTAATTTGATTTGTTTCGTGTCCAAGGATATGGATGCTTTCATCTTTCTACCCCAAGGTCAACCGACTAGTGCTAGGAAGGAGTTGGCTCCTTCTTTTGGGTCAATGATTTCGAAGTCAACATTGGTCGAGATTCCTTTGATAGTCATATCGATGTTTTTCCAGACTCCAATGGGTTCAATTAGGCCTTGGTCGGCTAGTTTTAGGTATATTCCTGACTCATATAGTGATCTAGGTCGGCCCATTTGTTCCCAAGTGTCACGAGTCATGATATTTACTTGTGACCCGAAGTCGAGCACTACTTGTCGGACGTGTGTTACGGAGAGAAATTCCTATGGCTTGGGGTACCACAACAGACAGCTTGACTCCAGAAATCAATCCTTTCCAATATGCAATAGAAATTAAATGTCTAACACTAAAGGATCAGACCTCGTACCTCATTCCAGATGGTTGAAGTAGATCCCCGTTGAGCTTTCCAATCTTCGGCTTGAATTGATATATTACTTCCTCAACAATAAGTAAGCAATACAAGCATTCTATATATCATGGTGTTATATCTATTCTACCATATATAATCAATAATGTACAAGCATTTGACATAATCCCATGGATAAAATATTCATTCAAATACACATTATTGGACAGGAAAATATATTTTTATTAATATAAATCAAAGATTACAAGATACAACCTCTAACGGCACGTCTGCGAACCGGAGAAACTGAATCCCCCACTTCGGCCTCCACCACTTCAATCCTCCATCTCTCGATAGCAAGCTCACAAGCAAAAGGAAAGCTTGGGAAGAACACAAAATTGCTCCAAGAGACAAAGGGATGCAGACTCAAGCATAAGTTCCGGCAACAATGAACTATAGTTTCTTTTCTCTCAATTCTTTCTTATTGCCTTCAATGTACCAAGGGGTTCCTTATATAACTTTCAAAGGGATAATGAAAGGTCGAATCCGAGCGATCTCAAGGCATAGGGAAGGCCAAGAGTCAAATGAGTCGGATCCATGTCAAGGAAAACTCCAAAAGGATTTGGATTATGCACACATCTCGATGTACGCAGTTTTAGTGGTCAAACCCGCATATATACATGCTTATAGGTTAAAAAGTCATGTGTATCATTTTTCATGTGTTTTTAGGGATGATCAAGGAAACATCAAAGGACAAAAAATGGTCCATAGGATCTAAGGAGTCTGCAGTGGGACAGGGGAAGGCCATACAAAATGTGATTCACACAGAGTGGTGAAATCCGCTATAACAGATGCTCCCTAATGTGTGAGGTAAGAGGGGTGATACGATGGCCGAAATACATTATAAGTCCATCCCATAAGTGGAGTGATGAAGGATCCCAAATGGACGACCAGCCACCCAATCAGCATAGTACAATAATACAACTCTGCATATAATTGCAAGTACATATAGCAGTCCTGGATACATAAGAGTGCAATGGCCATGAATAGGCATAATACATGATATCACATATGTGGTCATAGCCACGTACAATATACATAGATCAGAATCTCCATGATGAAGATATACAAAGGACCATGATCTCCAAAATGGCTGAAGATATATAATAGATCAAGATCTCCATAGTGGCTGGAAATGTCTGACATACACTGGAATCAAGTCACGAGAGCTGAAATCTCATGAACACTAGCACGTTTAAGGAGGTAGCATATAAGAGATGCCACCAATCTAGAAAGTCTTCTACACAAACCACTACGAGTACATGTCCTACTATGTGAATAGAGGTTTTGAGGTCGAACATAGTAGTCCATCGTCTGATTACTGGTCATTAATGTATACCGTTAACAGACATGAGATCACCCACCAATGATGAAAATGGGAATCAAGGTACTAGAGTGCAAACTAACAAGTGTGAATAAATTTGTTGAGGTCGAACACTTGAGAGGATCCATCGATCAGGGGACATTGATGTATTCCCAAGACCTGTCGATGGCGAGAGAACCTGCCACTGATGACTGCAAGTCTCAAGGCACTCAAAAATGAATCTAGATTCCAATCCCAGAATAAATGATCTGAAGTCGATGGGATGAAATCCACTGGAAGGAGGGCATTAAGGCATCCCCCATCATCCAACACGAGGTACTCAGCAAAGCTGTATAATGTGGAAGGACTCGATCATAAGTGCACGAACCAATAATTGTACCGGGAATAGTCGACATGCAAAGTCAAGACAACTGAGGAATGGCCGACTCAGGTTTCAACTTCCTTTGAACAAGAGCATAACGGTTTATGGTGACTGAATGAAGGCAGCATAGACTCGATATACAAACTGGGACATCTCTGCGACATAGGAGGCATTGACAGAGGCTCCATAGGGACTGGAAGCTTAACCAGTTGGTGGAGATAAACTCAGATAAATGAGTACAGCTCCTAAAGGCAAACTATAACCCAACCAATGGATGTGATATACAGTGCTCTGTTTGAAGGTGACACGACTCGACAGCTGCCACAGATAACATCTTTCCTTGTATGGATTTTTGGTTTTTTATTGTTTTTTGGACTTTTTCAGTTATTTGAAAATCTTGAAAAAAGAATAAAATAGATTTATAGTTACAAACTAGGAGGAGATGAGTGTCATAAGGGAAAACAAACTAGTTCCAAGCAGTGGAACATACCTATGCTCACTGTAAGGATACATGTGTAGGATATCGACACTCGGGGGAAAATCCCCTCCCAGTAAAAAGGGAATCAAGCTGCGAAGGATATAAAAAAATGGCTCTGCATGGATAGACATGAGACAAGCTCGAACTATATGGCGGAAACGCAATGTCAGGGGATCCGACATAAAGCTCAATAAGGCAGGAAAAGCTCATGATAATGCATTCACAACTTGACATAAGGGAGTCCTGAGGAAAATAGGCCAGCATAAGATCAAGAGGAGTATGAGGCTCTTGTGAAATGTCATGGAAATACTATACAACGGACTCCCACACCCTAAAGGAGAAAATGTCAGCATGGGAACCAAATACAAATAAGGCGCTAACTAGGGTACCCATGTAAGGTGAAGCTCTACCACTCATATCATGCCACTTCTAAAGTAGCAAGAAGGTTCCGTGACATAATAGAGTGGGTTCGTACCTAAGGTCATGATGAAATGGTCATAAAGTCATGCAAAATGAAAATGGTGCTGAAACCTAACCTATATGCCAATTTAGACATGATACCTAAGATCGGCATGAATGGGTCAATCCAAAGGCTGAAACGGCACTGAAAAAGGTATTCTACATCATAAATTATGTCAAAAACGGTCCAAAATGGTTAGAAAACGTCGAAACTATAGGGAAGGGGGTAAAATTTTTCTATAAATAGTAAAAAATATAAATCATTTGAAACTTCTACCAATTTGAGCTCTGATTTTCAACAGCAAATTCCAGGAGATCCAGCCAGCAGAATTCACAATCGTTTCTTCCAGGTATTTACTCATGCTCTCCTCTTGCATTTTGATATAATTTTTATAAATTTTCATGGTCAAATGAGTTTTTTAGGCCATCCCAAAATGAGCGCTGTGGCCCACATGGAAATCGAGGCTTTTTTCGTGTATAGGGTTGGATATATGTGGAAAAGGGCCTCAAACCCATGTACATATGCGGTTGTTTTCAAAACAGTCGCGTATGAGGCCGCGCATATGATTTTTTCAATAAACTAATGGAAAATTTCCAATTTCTTTTGCAGGATGGTACTAGAATGGAGAGAGTGTGAGCATGGTGAAGTAGAGGAAGTAGTAAGGGCCGACTTAATGGCTCAACAAGCTTTACGTGCATGCGGACTCTACAAGTTTTGGTGTCTTGGTGGTTTGAGGGCCAAACCAAGACTGCTACAGATGTTGGTAGACTATTGGGAGCCAGACTCGGAGTCCTTTCACATTGACGGGATGTCCCTCACCATAGAGGTGGATGAAATATACTTTATCATAGGGATTTCTAGACCAGGGGAGGAGGTGACCCTTCGTTCCCGTGGTGGGCTAGGGGGTGGCCTGACTATCGATGAGTACATTGCAGTGTATTGTTAGCCAGACATCGAGAAGGTGGGGAGTCAGGTCCCTACCAATGCTATACAGGTGCTAGGGCTAAAGGCCATATTGTTGACACTGGGCAGGATAGCCAGCTTAGTATCACTCCACCAGGCCTCACGGCCTCTGATGTTCTATGCAGTAGAGTGCATGAGACCCACCATCTACGACTGGAGTACTGCACTACCGAGCAACATGAAACACCAGCTCAGTGAGTGTAAGGTAGGTAGGGTGTGAAATTTCAGGTTCAGCAGTATTCTGAGCACGTTTTTCTTCGAGCGTGTTCCAGGATTGAGCCCTAGAGTGGATGTTCCTCTCCACGGGGTTCGATATCCGGCCCAATGGCATTGGAAAGATGCTATGCGCAGAATGGCGGGTGGTAGGGTGGCCAACCCATATTCAACTGACTTCTTTCCATGGTGGTGACGATAGATAGTTGCCATCAATGATTACCCCTATGCAGGGATAGATTTCTGGGGGGACCCAGACATGCCGCTACCACCAGGATCGACATATGGTGATATAGGTAACAAATCTTGACCCTCACTCTTTTTAAATTTTTGAGTTATTTAATTTTTTTGTGTTTTCTTGATTATGTGGAATCAAAAAGACATGTTTTTGCGTGACAATACATAGTGACATCTACCATTTGTGTGCAGATGTGGGACCACGGCGGCTAGAAGACTTCCGTTGTCATAGACGGAGGGGAAGAGGAGATGACATCACTGGTGTGGATGCGGAGCGAATGCTCCAGAGAATTCATACCAACTTTATGAGACTGACTCATAGAGTTCCCATGGCACAAGTCAAGGACTTTCCTGAGGCCATGCAGCGGTAGGTGGTGGGTGTACCACGTGCATGGGTGCGTTTATTTCGACGGCTAGCTAGACCGTAATGATATTCCATGATCACAACCCTCCTCCTCCTCCACAGGATTAGACACCTAGGAGTGTATTCATTTTGTATGACCGTGTACTATATGATGGTGGCTTAAGAGCCCCAATTTTGTATCATGACAATATGTATTACCACATTTTTTATGTATATATCAAAAGTTTTATGGTGATCGATTTATTTATTTACATGTGTAAAAATTATGTTTGTGATTAATTTATTGTGAATGAAACAAATGCCAATCTAAGACATAGTTAGCATATGAGTCAGCAACTTGATTATTATTTCTTGGAATGTGTATATATGTTATATTGTCAAATTGCCATTCTAACAATCTCACACACAAGAACCTTCTCAATAACGTTGGATCTCTAACAAGGTACAAACCATTGAGATGTGACACTACTAACTCCAAATCAAGACGTACCTCAAGAGATAGAATGCCATGTAGGATGGCATCCCGTAGAAGCTCAATAATGGCGCTATATTCAGCAACATTGTTGGAAGATGGCCGTAGACATACACCTCCTAAAGACAGTACCTGACCCATAGGAGTATAAATCACCCAAGCAGCAGAGGCTGAGTGTTGAGTGTGACGGCTTGCACCATCCATGAATCCTATGTAGGTGGAAGATTCCATTGACATCTGCCAAAAGAAATAGAAACTAATCACAAACCTGATCACGATACAAAAGACCTAACTATGCAAAGCTGTACAATAAATACAACAAGAAGCCTTGGCTAAAGATCATGCATAGTATTTTTTGAGATAGAGCCCATTTCTAGGCTCTGCCAAAATTGTCCCTTCATAATCCACTAACTCATAGGCACACTTCTCTAACACATGCTTGACGACGTAAGGACCACGCCACATAGGATTAAATTTCCCTGCCCCCAAGGGTTCTTTCAATTGATCCCACAAAAGGACCAAGTATCCTTCACTAAATGCCCTTGGATGGACAGACTTATCATATTGGACCTTAATGCGACGTTTATTAACCTCTAGAGCCACCAAGGCATCCCTACGCTGCTCATCAAGTTGCTCAAGGTGAACCAAACGTTCCTCCAAAGGTGAAGTGTCTGGTAAGAGTTCCACAGCTAGCTTCAACGAAGAAATCTTGCATTCAACCCACAATATCGACTCCACTCCATGTATAGGCTGATATGGAAAAAAACTAGTGGCAGTCTTAACAGCTGTTGGATATGCCCACAAAGTAGGGTATAACATAATGTGCCAATTCATCTTGATTTGTGCAATGGTTCATTGGAGAATGTATTTGAGTGATTTATTCACTGCCTCTACCTGTCCATTTTCTTGGGGGTAATAAGAATATGAATTCTCTTGCTTATACCCTAACTTGGATGCCAACTCTTCCATCATATGGTTCTAAAAGTGCAAGCCATGGTCAGTGACAAGCTCTTTCAAAATCCCAAACCGAGTAATAATTTGGTTGAACACAAAGTGAGCGGCTATCTCACCATCGGATTTTACTGTAGGCATAGCCTCATCCCATTTCATGAAGTAATCAACAACCACTATAATGTGATGGTGCCCCCCAGCTGAAGCTGGGTTGCAATCCATAAAATCGAGCCCCCACTTAGTGAAGGGACCGGCGGTGATAATGGGATGTAACGGGGCAGGTTTCGAGCGCATATTACGTGTGAACACCTGGAAAGGGTGACACCTCTTGACCGCATCAACACAATCCTTAAAGATCGACAGCCAGAAATAACCTGCTCTCAAAATATTTTGAGCTGTAGAAATCCCAGATAAATGACCACAACACGCCCCTTCGTGGCAATCATTCAGCACTACCTCAGCCTCCTCATGAGTTAAACAACTTCATAAAATGGAATCTACCCCACGACGGTACAAAAATTTATACCACTATGAGGTAGTTCTTAGAGACGTGATGTAATCGTCGTCGTTCATCTCGCGAGAGGTGAGTAGGGGTCTTCTGTGTTTGTAGATATACTATGGTATCCCCATACCATGGGTCTAACATTGATATTAAGAGGATGTGTTCATCGACAAACATATCTTAACAAACCAACTCCTCGGTCCCTCTCGAGAAATATGATATAAGCTCTGCAAAAATTAAAGACTTCTTCGATTTTGCCGAAAAAAACTTGAGATCGAATTCTTGTATAATGACAATCCATTTATTATACTTTCCCCCAATCATCCTTCGGGTGAGGACAAATTGAAACGGATTGACATGGGCCACAACCAAGGTCTAGCGAAGGAGAATATAATGTCTCAACCATTGAACTACATCTACAGTAGCTAAAGCAAGCTTCTCGACATGAGAATAATGAATCTTTGCGTCAATAAGGTTTCGGCTCAGATAATATATGACATGCTCTTGGAGCTCCTCATCCTCTTGAACCAAAACCATACCAATCATCTCTAAAGACACAGCCACATATAATAGAAAATCATGGCTATAATCCGGAGGACTAATCACCGGGGCCGATGCTAGGGCTCGCTTGAGTGCATCGAAGGACTCCTGGACTCGCTCATCCCACTCAAAGGGAGTATCCTTCTTCAAGAGATGCATGAAGCCTCTATTCAAATTGGAAAATTTGACCACAAATATTCGTAATAAGTTTTCCATGCCTTGCAAACATTGAAGATAACGAATATTCTTCGGGGGAGACAACTGAAGTATTGCCTCAACCTTCAAAGGGTCGACTCTTATACCCTCTTTCGAAACGTGGAATCCTAAAAAACAAACTGACTTCACGCAAAATATGCACTTATGAGGATTTAATCTAACTGAATACAATCTCAAATGATAGGGATAGGGATGACGCATTCTCATACGATAATGAGCAGTGAGGTCATCCAAAAATACTTCAATAATAGACTTGAGATCGTGGAAGATCAAGGTCATTTCCCACTGAAATGTAGCTCCGATGTTTTTAAGGCTGAAAGGCATTTTCCGATATGTAAATGTTCCCCAAGGACAAATAAATGCAGTCTTATGTTGGTCCTTAGGTTTAATCTATATCTGATTATACCCGAAAAATCCGTCCATGAAGGAGAACACCTTGCTACCCGCACACTCATCCCAAATATGATCAATAAATGGTGTGGGGAAGTTTTCCTTAGGACAGGCATGATTCAAATCATGGAAATTAGTGCATATGCTGATCACTCCCTGCTTCTTATCCACCAGAACGGGGTTTGAAACCCACTCCATCAAGGGAATGGGATAGATGAAACTAGCTTTCAACAGCTTCTCTATCTCTTCCTTAATGGCGGGTTCTTTCCTAGGATTCACCACACGTAAACACTATCGAATAGGATTAGCATTGGGGTAAGTCTTAATCTCGTGTTCGACAATTTGAGGGTCAATACTTGGCATCTCATCGTAATACCAAGCAAAACATCACAGAATTCCTTGAATAGCTTGGTATATTCCAGAATCTCTGCATGGGAACATTCCGCCCCAATATAGACATTCTCTATCATGCCAGGATTGGAAGATATGTTGATAGGAATCATTGAAGATATGTTCGCCATGTTTCCATCAGCCATTAGACCAGAAGAGCTTATTGGAATCATAGGACTACCAACTCTCTGACTAAGAATCACCCTAAAATCCTCACGCTCCAAACGGTCAAGCTCTGGAAGAAAGTACGATCTATTGTGAAGTTCCTCCCATGGTGGCTCAACTCCCGACATAGCCTCAATAATCGCTTCATCCGAAGGGAAAATCGTATCAAGGTAGTCATGGGAATGAGAAGACTGTACCTCCCACGCTAGCAGCACATAAGGGTCCTCCTCCTCCATCTGTGAAGAGGAATAACTATGCTCTGTAACACTCTTGAGATTAGCTTGATAAGCTATCATAGTTGCAGGCAACGACATCTCATCTCGACGGGCTCACTCGAATTAATCGGTGTAGGAAGAATCCAAGGATATTCCATATGGGTTGTGCAAAAACACACTGATGTCATAGATGTCGAAGCCTCATCGAAACTAGATACTATCATGAGGATCGGTGTAGGACAACTAAAGCTTCCCATGAGGGATGGATACATGCCTACACTCACACTCCCAGTTTCTGGCTGAGAGTGGTCAACGATTGGGACTGAAGCACCCGAAGATGCGGTAATAGACAGATTCTTGAATGCCATTTGATCAATCGTTACAATCTTCCTGTTATGTGGAAATCATACAACGGGGAACAAGGAAGAAGAAACGGCTTACATACTATACATCCAGTTCCTACCCAGCAAGAGATTGTATTCAAGGGGTGCATCAACCACCTCAACCTCTATCGCAATGGTCTTCCCCCCCAAATGGACTTTAAGGGAAGGAAGGATGCCGTGCAGCCTAAAAGATATCCCATCGAACGTAGTTAACATAGTCACTGATTTAGACAGCTCAGGAGAACCCAGACCCTTCCAATAGGACAAAGACATCACAGAAGCAGCAGCGCCCTCATCAATCACAGTGCTCTTGACGGTCATACCAAGACATTCTACATGCACCAAAAGATACACATAGTAGGGAAAGTGAGGCTGAAGTCTTGCGGTTTCAAATTTGATCACCAAGGAAGAATCATCACCGTTCACACGAAGGGCAGAAAGCAACTCCTTAATTTGCGAAGGACAACTCTGAAGCACCTCCAATGTAGACATCGCACAAGGAGTGTGGCCCAAATCCTCGACAATTGAATAATTCTAGGTGGCTCGGGCATTTGTATTATGCCTTGAATGCTTAAGGAATCCCTTAGGAATGCGAGGTACAACCTCAGGTTTATCCATAGGTTTCTCAATATGCAAAGGGGACCCTAGTGGATCAGGATCTTTGCCTGGGATGGGTTGTGACGAACTATAATCTTTTGTATGAGTCACAACTTTCGTAGCATGGACCATGTTAATGCACCCACGACCACTACCCTCTGGTGGATCATCATCACTAGACTAGTCATGGGACTTCGATTTCATATTCTGGTTATGCAGTAAAGGGTTAGTTAGCACAGCTGGGCCTTGTGCTAAGAATATCGAAGCTTCATCAATCCGACGGCACAAGTAAGTGAGGTGATCATCCTTACATAACTTGCAAGGGAACTTAACCTTACATTTATATTGCTTGTCACCCCCAGCATTTCTACCGTTCTTGTCATTATTTTTATCATTCTCATTCTTATTCCCACCCTTTCGATTGTTATTTTTACCATTTTTTCTATTCCATCCAGGGTGTTGGTTACCCTTTTGGTCCGACGCTTGCACAGAGAGTACACTTGTCATTTGGGCGGGTTGGGACAAAGACATAGCTTGTCCTAAAGAAGATTGGTTGATCGACAACTAACTAACTTTTTTTGCAACCGAATATGTAGGTTTCGCACTTGCACAACCCATACTGCCATCGGTATGTGGTCCAAGTTTGACTTTGGGATCGAAACTGGAATGAGAAGCATTGGGAATAATCTCATACAACAAATCGGACTGAGCATAAATCAAGTCCAGTTCCTGTGCCCTAAAAATCACTTGTTCCTCATTCTGCACTCCAGATGTGGAAACATCCTTCGCTATATATGGCAATAATGACTTGAGGAACCATTCGAGGAGGAACTCCGGTGGTATAAAGGCTTTAATTAATCTCTTCCATCTACACCACTCTTGAATATGATCATAAATATGTGTGGCTTTATCTTGCCAAAATGTTGACAAGAGTTCAGTACCAACATCATAACAACTGGTAGCTGGAAGTGATTAAGAAAATTCATCGCAAGGTCATCGAACAAAGCGAAAGCTCCCTTAGGTAACTCTATATACCACTTCGCGGTAGGCACTGTAAGGGTGCATTGAAATAGTCTCAAACGGACTGAGTCCTAATGTAAATAATTCGAAGAACACCATAGGTCAAATGTAGTAATGTGTTCACTCAGACCCTCTCCTGTTTTTCCCTCAAACTTAGGTATGTCCGAAGGAAGCTTGGTAGGGACAGCTGGCCAAGCCAGGTCATGAGCCACAGGATCGTTCGTCAGTCTCGATAAGTCAGGAAGATTAAGTGTCCTGAGGAAAGGGAACCTAGGATGATGAGGTCAATGGACCGCTCCCTGGTTCATATAGGGTTTATTACCACCATGGCCTTGGCCATAGTGTCCTCCTCCCATATGACCCGTATAGGGTGACGTGGAAGTACCATAGTATGGTGGACCTTGACTAGTAGGAGCTACAAAGCCATAATTAGGAGGGTAAGCAGGTTGTTGATACCCGCCTCCATAAGGTGAAGAACCCTATCCATATTGCGTCCCATAATAGGGTCCATAGGTCATCGCTTACGATGCCCCATGAGACACTCTATAGGTAGGAAGATACGCTCCAGAAGTAGGAATATACATACCAGAAGTAGGGATATATTCCATGGAAGTAGTAATATGACCTCTAGAAGCATGAAAATAACCTCCCTAAGTAGCGGGAGGTATGTGAACTTGAGACACAATCGGTCTAGTAACCGTAGTATGGACCTGACTCGTAGCCATGTATCGGCTCGAAGGACCACGTGAATAAGGTGGAGGATGTACATTTGAAGAACTAGGGACTGAGGACAAAGGAATCTGAGTAATAATATACATTCTACCACCTATCGTCACTCATCTCGGATCTGGTATCCTAATCGGATCGCTAACCCTAGACCTAGGAGGGATATATGATGTAGCTTCTACCATTGGGACGAAAGGTGCAATGTGACTAGTGCTCCCAAACCTCTCCACATGGTAAGGAATGAGAGTGCCCCCAGGCATAGTGTTAGGCTCAAAGTCGGATTCGATATGAAATGTCAAATTTTGTGTAAGGAAACCAGACATAGCATAACTACCGTAGCTAGTGCTGGCAGGTTCAAAATGAGTCTCGACATCCTCTGGCATTCCATACCAGTAACACGTCAATGGGGAATCTTCCCCTAGAGTGAGTAGGTCTATCATGCATGGGTCCTATCTCATAAATCATAGGACCTAACTCAACTAAGTCGGGTGAAGGATCATAAGTAGGAGTAAATTCCCCATCGTCTACATGAATGGGAGGAGGTGGTTCAGGAATATCCTCTGAATGGTCTCCCATGGTGTGTGAATCAATGTGTCACATAGTCCACCTGGACTGTCTAGGTCCCTCTCCCAAAGGAGGAGGAGAAGTAGAAGGTGAAAGTCCTACTAAATGACGAGAACAACGAGGAACCGCACTTGAATCCACAATGACTCAAAAAATAGCAAAGACTCTCTATTTACGTAAACCCTTGGCCAACTATCATGCATAGAGCAATCAATAATAAAATCTAAAGCCAAATGCAAGCAAACAAGGGCTGGATAAGTGAGCTCCCGAATGAAGCAGGTATGTCTTGCCTAGGAGAGGCTTGAGACTCCCATACACAACAAGCAGAGGTACGTAACCAATTATTGTGGCCCTCAGCTTCAATGCATAAAGTGACTGTGCTGTCCGACCCAAACCAGGCTGGGACACCCGTAGAATAACCCCTACAAAGTACCCCCTCGATATCCTATGTAATGCCACTAAGGTCACCTCAATATAATCAATGCTTAGGCAGACAGTTGCAGGAAGGATTGACCGTATGGGCAGGGTAGCAAAGCCCGAAACTCTAGAAAGAGCCCCCAGATACAAATACAATCCTAGAAATATCTCCAGTGCTACTCAGTTATGACTAGGGGTCATCCCAATCAATAACTGCTCACACTGCCTCTTGCTTAACTCCCTTTTGGGAGGAGGATCCTGAGAAACACTGGTTATACCAAGGATTTCACACACTCACCTAGACAGACACATACATGTTGTTGTTTAGTGATCTTGGAGAATTGACTTACAATGAACTATTCCAAGATCCTAAAACCTAAGCTTATTGGTGCACCCTAGAAAAGAAAAGAGTGTAATTCATTTTAATTTAGCGTTGATTTTAGTTGGCTTTATTACTGAAAAGAGGGATTTGACCGTGCAACTAATGGTGTTATGACGCAACATGAAGTAAAATGCACACCTAACAATCAACGCAAATGCATTGTGTAAATGAAAACAGGGTATGCTACTACGTGAAATGCACCATTCTTCTTCAAATTATGAATGCAAATTTTCCTATATGATGTCCTAACTAGTACTCCAAAGCAAATATAGTGCAAGTACAATGCAAAGTGCAAAATGCAATGCATGATGATAAGTAAATGTTTTTTTGATTTTTTGAAAATAAAAGAGATACAAAAAGAAAAAGAATGATTCTATGACCCCTAGACTCTTCAAGCACACCCAAACATCACTCAAGCAAAGCACTAAGGTAAAAGAACTCTAATGCACTAATCTCAAACAAAAAATAAAAAATGCCATGACAAGAAATTCCTTGAAAAAAAAAATAGCCTAAAAAAAAACGTTTCTGGTTAGAAATAGAGGTCTAAACAGACTCAGGCAGTGCCAAAGGAGGCTCAGCAACTAACAGAATTCACCCAACAACCAATTATCTTCCACAAAAAGGCAAAAGAAAGGGTATACGCGACTGTTCGCAGTAAACCCGCATGTATATGTAGAAATTGCAGAGGAAACTATGTGTATATGCGACTGTAAGTCAAAAACTCGCGTACCAAAAGAAAAGGTGCATAAAATCAAGGCAAACAGGCAGGCTGAGACAAAATTCACACCAATCAGACTCTACTAGGCATACATGCCCCCATACCTGACACAGAAACAAGAGAGAAAGAGCAATTCAAATACATTGAATGCCGAGAAAACAACACCCAAAGGATAACTACTAGTAAATCCCCAACGGAGTCACCAATTTTGTTACAGAGAGAAATTCCTATGGCTTGGGGTACCACAACAGACAGCTTGACTCCAGAAATCAATCCTTTCCAATATGCAATATAAATATATGTCTAACACTAAAGGATCAGACCCCGTACCTCATTCCGGATGATTGAAGTAGATTCCCGTTGAGCTTTCCAATCTTCGACTTGAATTGATATATTACTTCCTCAACAACAAGTAAACAATACAAGCATTCTATATATCATGGTGTTAGATCTATTCTAGCATATATAATCAATAATGTACAAGCATTTGACATAATCCCATGGATAAAATATTCATTCAAATACACATTATTGGATAGGAAAAGATATTTCTATTAATATAAATCAGAGATTACAAGATACAACCTCTGACGGCACGTCTGCGAACCGGAGAAACTGAATCCCCCACTTGGGCCTCCACCACTTCAATCCTCCATCTCTCGATAGCAAGCTCACAAGTAAAAGGCAAGATTGGGAAGAACACAAAAGTGCTCCAAGGGACAAAGGGATGCAGACTCAAGCATAAGTTCCAGCAACAATGGACTATAGTTTCTTTGCTCTCAATTCTCTCTTATTGCCTTCAATGTACCAAGGGGTTCCTTATATAGCTTTCAAAGGGATAATGAAAGGTCAAATCTGAGCTATCTCAAGGCATAGGGAAGGTCAGGAGTCAAATGAGTCAGATCCATGTCAAGGAAAACTCCAAAAGGATTTGGATTATGCACACATCGAGATGTACACGGTTTTAGTGGTCAAACCCGCGTATATACGCGCTTATAGGTTAAAAAGTCGCATGTATCATTTTTCATGTGTTTTTAGGGATGATCAAGGAAACATCAAAGGACAAAAAATGGTCCATAGGGTTTAAGGAGTCTGCAGCGGGATAGGGGAAGTCCATACAATGTGTGATTCACCTAGAGTGGTGAAATCCGCTATAACAACGTGGTAACCTTCGATTTCCAGGTTGACAAGTGGGTCGACATAACTTTTGTCTTTTTGGTTCAAGCTGCAGATGTTTTTTGTTTGTTTTTCAAGGTTTGGACCTTTTATTTCATGCAATAAGTCAATGAACTGAGATACTAATTTGTCTTTTTGAACAAGTTGAATTAGTTGATGTATTTTGTTGGGTTGACTGTTATCAATGTCTTCTTGTCGGGCAATGTTTTGAAAGACATGGGTTGCTTCTTTATATGTTTGTTTTTCATGCCATGGATCAGGATAGACATTTGTTTCTTTAATCTTACTAACTCGAGGGTTATCAGTTCCTGTGTTTGTTCCCTGTCAAGTTACAATATGTAAATTTTTAGTGGTTATTACATCATGTTTTTGCACACAAGACAAGACATTAACATTTTTCTTGGTATTAATATTTTCTAACATAGTAGGGAAATCCTCAAGTGAGTGATCGCCTACTCTGCAGTGGGTACATAATTTGAGATCAGTCCTGTCCTTGTATGGATAGTTTGCATATCGGTGACCTTCTTTGTAACATATAAAGAACTGGATTGGTCAGCGTGGGCATATGTCGCGATTCCCAGGGAATCGACCTCTTCCTTCGTAACCTTGGTGTCGATTATCGTACTAGTGTTCATATCATCGGCCATCATATATTTGTCTATTTTGATCATTTGGTGGATTGTTTTTCTCATGATGTTGTGCCACCGCATTTGTTTGGTATACCTCCTGGTAGTTCTGTCAGTTCTTTAGGTTTAATTGACAGTCGGCGGTGTTATGAATTTTGGTTTCGCAGATGGCGCACCAGGAAGCCTTGTCGTTCTTCATGTTAAATGAGCAGTATGTTGTAGAGTGATCTCTGTGTTCCTGGAAAATGTCGCAAAAGGATTTGGTTTATACAAATCAGATGTATTGTCGGCTATATTCTTGTCGACAGTTATCTTTTGAGTGGCCGTTTGTTGAGCATTTGGTGCACCAGATCTCCTGATTCTTGAGGCTTAGCTCCTTCAGACACTTCTGCAAATTCTCGAGATGTTGTTACAATATGTGGTCTATGGGGTAAGAAAGTATATCCTCGTCCATTTCAACCTGAAGAGCTTTTGTTAGCGCATTCTCGTACATTTTGAACATATCCAGACTAATGTGTCGATGTACTTTTTGCGATAGTCCTGCAAGAAACCACTGGATTAGTAACTGTTCATCTATAACATAATCCAATTGGCTCAATAAGTATTTCCAATGCTTATCGTAGTCGCGGATGAATTCTCCTGGATTTTGTGATGTGGTTTTAAGTTTCTTCGTGGCCAAGTGCTTAGCATCTGGAGTTTTAAAAAATGACAAAAATTGCACCTTAATCTCGGTTTTTGTCACTCTGGGTTGTCTCTCCAAAAAGGTCATGTACCATGTCAATGCCCTTTTCCTTAAGGCTCCTGCAAACTGTTCCATTTGTCCATCTTCATCTATAACCTGGTTCGCTTCCCAGGTCAACTCGTAGACAAACCAGTGTCGTCTGGGGTCTTCATCTCCTTCATAGAGGGGGATGTGAGCCGACCTATGAACCGTGTCTGAATCACTGTCACTGCTCTCAGAATTTGGCGGTGGTGGAGGTGGGGGTGGTGATGAGGGTAGTGGGGTTATTGATGTATTCATTCCTGTGGAATTCTAGTCGACAAAACTTGCGTTCCCATCGGTTGTCGATTCTTTGTCAACGTGCAGTCATTTGATTTCAACTTATGCTCTCGATGTTCCACTGCAACTATTTGTTCATAGGTCTGATTGTTCGATTTCTTCTAAAGATATATTTGGCAGGGGGGCACTCCTTCATGTGTCGGTAAGAGCAAGTGGATACTTCGGAGGGAGGCTGCTGCTTGAAACATCACCCAATTCCCTTCCACCGTTCGACGTATAATAAGGTGTCGTATAGGGTACGTTTCATCACCTATTCGGCTCCATATACTAAAGTCACTAGCTCGTATTCGAAGGTCTTCTTCAACAATAGTTTGTATTCGAGTACGTGGATTCAATAGGGAAAGGGTTGGTCCTTCATTGGGAGCTCTTAATTGGAGAGCTTCTGGCTGCTCTATCCACAATTCTTCCTCCTTAGGGGACATTTCTTGCTCCATGCCCTCTTCATGTCGGTCATGACCCGACTCTGGTGGATTCTCTTCCTGGTTGTTCTCCCTAGGGTTTTTTCCTCTATGTAGCTCTAAGGCCCTTTCTTGTCTTGCTTCCCTTCTCTGGTGTCTCTCATCCCTTTCTATTTTCTGAATGTCCGACATAATTTCATAGGATACTATTTTCTGAAGGTCCTTCTTAATGGATTTCTCATTACTGGTGACTGATATAGGATTCTAGTTGAATAGGATCCACTATAATCTATCTTTGACACATTACCAACTACCCCCCCATAGCCTACCCGGTGCTTTTTAGAAAGCCCGGATAGTTCGGTCTATTTGCTTAGGAAGTATTCCCACTCCCTTTCGGAAATGAATTTTTCCCACTTCCTCTACTTATCCACCTAGTTAGAGTTTGTTGGCAGTTTCTGAAGTGATGGTTAAGGTTCGACGATGTGTGCTACTCCTTTCTCGATCAAAAATTTGAACAGCAAGGTCGATAGGGAACACAAAAATTGTTCAGCGAGGTCTGTGTAAAATTTCTCCTTCACTGTTTCTACTAAAGTTTTGTCTTCGACTGCTTGTTCCTCACAAAGGTCATCGGTGATTTTATCAAACCACTCGGATGAGTTTGTTCTACCTCCATGAATCAATATTTCCAGCAACTGTTGTTCTTTAATCCCATCGAGTTTTCTCATCCAGGAATTTATTCAAAAATTGGGGCCTTGATTCGACAAACTTTTCATGCGTTTCTGTGAAAAAAAATTCTTTTTCTTGTGCGACTGTTAATTTGTTCCTTTGCGCGTAATTTTGCAAGTAGTTTGCAATTTTACGATTCCACCAGTCCTTAATTTCTTTCTCTGGTATCATTTGTTGGCATACATTCTAGTCGTCTACTACCGGCAACGGAACCAATGTTGTAATCTCACAGATCACATAAGGTTACCAATAATACACACTAAAACATATATAAATCTAAACGGAGACAAGATATAAGAACAGATAGAATTAAAATAGATTATATTATTACAATGAGTCCATACAATGCAGAGAACTGAGTTGAGTTCTCGTCTAGCTCAACAGCCTAATATATATGATTTACAAACGGTTACAAAATAACTACCTGTCAGTTCGGTTAACCGAAGCGACTTTAGATGGCCAACCTAATCTCTTAGTTTAGTCAGCCGACCGACTTATTCGGCTGATCGACTAAGTCGGTCCTCGTTGAAGTTGACTTATTGACTTGCTCCTTCTATAGGTGGTTAAAGCACTTCCAAAAACTGTCAAGGGCCTCATGAATTAGCATGAGTTAGTTGTCAAGGGAGATGGAAAAATACGCTAATACTAGAAAATGGAGAGAAATTCATGAAGGATGGGTTGGAAAAAAAGGAACCCAGTTTCCTAGTTAACTAGCTTTACCTTATTCACAGAAAAGCAAGATAAATTATAATAAATAAGAATCTGCTATAAAGTTCTATTTACTAATTATGTCCATAAAGTGGTCAAGATCAACCCAGAATTAGAAATAAATAATTCCTGGTGTATAGATGGCATGTGTTGAATTTAAGATGCAAGTGGATGCCAACTAATTAAGCTAATGGGTAGATAAGTAATCAAATAATGATTATTTATTTCATCCCAAGTATTGAGTGGGTTTAGTATATTCCAACAGAAGGAACATCCAACTTCAATACATGTAAGGTGAGCATGATCAATATTCTTTAAGAGTGTGATCTTTATTCTTTTGTGACCTTCATGATCGAAGAGCCCATTACAATTGCAGGAAGAACAAATTACAAGAAGAATCAAGAAAATACAAAGAGGATCATATATGAATCCATGAAGGACAACCTAAAGTCGATGATCACACCAATGAAGAAAACAAATGAATGTTTTGAAAAACTCACAAATATTTATTAGAAGAAGGCCCCTACTCAAAATATGGCTTTGAAGAACAAGTTGTGCAACATGAAGATGGAGAAGGATGAGATGGTAGCATCATTCTTCACAAATATTTCACACATGAAGGATCAGTGGTAAGCATTGGTGTAAATATAGATGAGGATTATCTTCTACAAACTGCCATCAAAAAATTCCCCTCGTCATGGGATACCTTTATTTTTGTGGTAAACAAAAGAGAAGAGAAGCTCAATTTTGAAACACTTTGGCATGATTGCATCCAATAATAAGGGTGCATCAATAATAAGATGGTGAGTACTAAGGAGGAGAATCTTTCCCTCACTGCAAGAACCAAGAAAGAAAGAAAACCTTTTTCTCCAAAGAACACTTTCCATGTAAAGAAGAAAGAAATCCATAAAGGTATGGATAAATAAAAACTAATATTTTTTTATTGTAACAAGGAATACACTTCATACCATATTGCAATGCAAGGAAAATAAAACAAGGAATAGTTCACACATCCACCTCCATAGAAAAAGGTGAACCTTCGCAAGATAAATCATCCAAGGAAGAGAATGATCGAAAGGAATATTTCCTTTAGTGAAGAAGAGAATTTTCTCTTGGTTTCATGGGATCCTTATTCCCATGCAGAGACAAACCTTGTATTACATGCATTAAGTTTTCTTTTTGTAGTGTTTAAAGTTGTAGTGAATAAAGAACGACTCCATCTATTTCTGCAAGGGTGCAGAGATAAAGAGGGATCCCACACAAACAATAAATATGACTACCTTATTTTTTATTTATTTTCTATTATAAATCATATCTATTTTTTTTATGTTTCATGACTATCATATAGATGTGTATTCATAGGCTTGGAATTGCATTTAGCATATACATTTTTTTTATCTTTATGGGCATGTTATCAATCTCATGAGTTGATATTTTACGACATGATATATGAATGATATAAGACTTATGTAGGACTGATATATGATCATATAGGACTGATATAAGGATCAAAACATCCTCTATAATACATGAGATATAGGGTTGCATTATTGTTTCATAAACTATGAACATAAGACTACATGGTTGGCCAAATAGAGGGTTGCATGCTTACCTCATGAGATATGAACATGGGGCTGTATATCTATTTTATAAAATGATTGTTTTGGACTGATATAGGACTGATATAGGGATGCATATCAGTATATAACATTATAATGGGTCATGTTAGACTGGTATGGTAAAAAACTTTACATAACTATGCAAATAATTATTAGTATATTGAGAGTATTTCATGTTAATAAAATTCATGAGTATGAAATGGCTCTAACCATTAAAATAATTGTTCTTGTTGGGAAAATTAATATGCCCTTAACTAAAAATTAAAGAAGGACATGAATGTAGATTCATTCATATGGATAATCCCAAAAAATAACATTTCAGAAGATTCCTATGTCTCTTGGCAAGCAGAAAAAATAGATGGCTTAATTCTATTTTGATTGATGTGAAGACTCCTCAAGATATTCTATCTTATTTAGATTCATGTGTAAAATAATAAATTCATATATATATGATCATAGGTATCTGATGAAGAACCCATATTATGTTGATGTAATTGTAACTTCAGAATGTATTCATCGGTATATCTTATGCATTGTACCCCGATGTTTATTCTGGGATCTGTCTGTAATGTAATTGAGTCATGTCATGCCCTGATGTTTATTTTGGGAATTTTCTATGATGTAAACAAGTCATGTCAAGTCATTGTGGATAACCCTCCTATTGGTCAACGGTTAAATTCCCCACAGTTATGGGGCCCTAGGGTTATTATACTATCCTAGAGAAGTCGACCATAGGTGAGTCATTGTAATTCAAGGCAATAGTCCCAAAGTTGTGTTAAGGATAAACCTCTTTGTTGGTCGAAGGAGGCAAAGTCCCCACAAAATGTGGGGCACTAGGGTTATTAGACTCTCCTAGAGATGTCATCTCTAGTAAGTAATTGTTAAGTGAGGTCGACATGTTGGAGTGGGTTTCAAGTGAATGAAAGAATATAAATAGAGAGTGAGTCTCTCTATTTATCACACACACACTCACTCATTGGGGTGCATGAGTGAGAGAGGAGAAGTTCTCTCAAGTGAGAGAGAGAGACAAAAGCTGTGGAGATCATCTTTATGTTTTTGGGTTTTAATTTTTGTGCTCATTCTATCTCTGAGGAAGTTGTTGGTTTTTCTCCTTTATGGTTTCCCTGAGGAAAATTATTTCTGTCTCTTGTCTCTTGTGTTGTGCTTGTGTTTTATTGTTGTGCATGTTATTCTCTTAGTTAAAGATCCTAATATCATAATGGTAGCTTGAATGATAAAAATATAACATGGAATCAGAGCTAACCTGAGAAGAAGACATTATACAACTGCAGAATCTAAGGATTCTTACTTTTTGAGTATCTCTCCATAATACATTAGAAAAAGTATGCTAGGATGACTCTCCATTGAAGGGCGCATATTTTTGTCGAAGCGGAATTCCTTCCGAGCATTTTCAGTTTTGGTGCAGAAAATTAGGGCTTTCTACAGAAGATGAATTTTTGAGTGAACCCGACATAGGATTTTTCTCCTCATCAAAATATAAGTTTAGAGACCTGTATCAAGATTTTTGGTTGGGTGAAACTCTAGGAAAGTCAAACTCTAGTTTGACCCTGAGCGAGAAAACCCTAAATACTAAAACTGCTAAGTTTTGGTACATTCGTTATATCCCGAGATTGAGGAAGGCTCTGGAGATAAAAGTTGTAGAGGTAGAATATAAAATCCTTATGTATGATGTATCCACAATTAAGCCTCACATTCTCTATATTCTAGGAGATATGATCCCTCCAAGTGAGGGTTCCAACCTCTTCTAGAATTCATCCCTAAACAGGACACCTAGGTAGAATTTCTATAGCTTGAGCTACATAGGTCCAAATGAGATTTAGGAAGATGTTCCAAAAAGAGAACATAATTTACCTTCTGTGGTCCTATTTTCAAACTCATAAGATGAACTAGTGACACGTGGAAGTCTGTACAAATTTGTTGTTATGAACAGTCCTGTAAAAGGTCACCTTGGGAAAATGCGCATAAGTCCAAATTGGTGAAACCAATTCTGATGAAACCTATGGTTTTGGAACAGGAACATGCGGGGATACCTCAATGCAAAATTTTAGACATAGATAAGTAGTAATATTAGAGATACCATAGAAACCGCAATAGACATTTCTATATAAGAAAGTGGAAAACTAGGGCTTCCTGTTCCGGGAGCTTCCCTCCACTTTTTTTAGAAAACGAGTACATTGGAAAGCTCCATTTGAAGAGATATATCTTTCTATCCAATCAGATCTAGAAGATTCCAATTTTTTAAAATTAGGGTTTCTCTAACAAACCCTAGATCAGCCAGCTCCAGAACCAGGATGGACACCTCAAATTGGTAGGATCTAATCCTTTGCTATTTTCATTTGAGGTTCTCATTTCAAATTGATCTATCACATAAGCTAGATGATAAGCTTGGTGAAGTGGACAACTTCCAAGCATGGAAGTATTTGATCTCTCTAAATAAAATGAATTGGAGACCTACATAAGTAAAGAGGTTCTAGTTCTAGAGGGAGATGAGGCTAAAAGTCTTACACTGGAAGAACTTGGTCAAGGACAAGAAGATCATTATTGATTCAATCACGGATCAAATTGTACCAAAAGTATATTTCCTAAAGACATCGAAGATGTTTGATTCCTTGACCAAGCTATTTGCAAGGAAGAACATAATTCGGAATATGACCTTAAGAAACCAGTTGAAGAATGTGAAGATCCAGAATGTAGAGACCATACAGTCATACTTTACAAGGGTCTCTCAAATCAAAGAACAACTTGAAGTGGTAAAAGAAGAAGTGAACAGTGTAGAAGTGGTGATAGTGAACTTGAATGGTCTCCCAGGATCATGGGATTCATTCATTCAAGGAATGTGTGCCAGAAGGAAGTGATTACTTTCAACAGACTTTGGGAAGAAGAAGAAGCTCGACTCATAATAAGAGAAGAGAAGATAGTAGCAAATGAAGATCAATATCTCACCATCAAAAAGAAGATCCCTCAACCAATAAGTAATTTGAAGAACTCAACTCTTGAAGAACCCCTTATCCATATTAGCATTTGGATAAGAAATGATGCTATTATGAATGAAGAAGATGATGAAGCTGAAGGCTCAAGAAGGAGTATACCCACGAATCAAATAAAGATAAGTATTCAATTGTCATTTCATGATATTATTTTGTTATGCATTTGTTTATATTCAGTTGATGTAGTATGCATGATAGAATGTCTGCATTAAGGACATTATACTACTATTATGCATGTAATGGGTGTAACGTCCCTGACCCTTTGACCAGCAAAGAGGATGCTACCATATTGGTCTTAACCATTCAGGAAACCATCCCCATGAACATGTGCGTTCATAAAATGTTCAAGTGCTGAAACAAAATGCTTTGAACTAGAACATGCCTACATGATTATTTATCATACACAACGAAAGAAACATACATTCATACAAGCATTCAACATGTTCACCATATTCATTAACAGTAAAATGATTATAGAAGTAAAATAGACAAGATTACTTATATTATAAAGAACTCATTCCACAACCAGCTACATTGTTGCAACGTTCCACCCAACCATAGGCTAGCATGCTCCTAAATCTCTCAGCAACGTTGCCACCCCCGAGATGGGCATGATTCCCCAAGGAATAAGGAACAAGCAGGATTACACATAGCCAAGGATACACAAAACATAGCCAAGCCAACACAGTTGGTTTTATCAGGCCATCAAGAAGCTGGGAAAGGCTAAATGCTAATTTGGTGAGCTCATTACAGAGCTAGGGACACCTACACCAGAACTAGACTGACTTCTAAGACACCCACACACACCCAACACAAGGAATTAGTCCCTTCTCTGCTACACAATCCCTCAGGCCTTGACTTCCCTTCCAGTGCTATTCAGGGGTTGTGAAGAAGAAATACATCCCTCTAGCTCTATCTGTGTGGTTTCCAAACACACCAGGTTTATCAAGCAAACCAATCCCCCATCCCTTCTCCCAGCGCAGTCCAAAAACCAACCAATGCATACACCCAGTCACACAAGTGATTCACCGCTTGGGCAAGGAAAATAATTCCTGAGTCATTCTTAGCCCTATCGTGGCCAAAACGACTCCCAAAACAACCTACAATAGCCTCAAACGTATCAGCAACACGGTTCATAATGTGGAGAAACAACAGTCCATCCTGGACAATGAAGCCGCCGGGGAAAACTTACATAGACCATATTGGGGAAGAAAATATAGACTCTCAACCTGTGCATGAGGAAATTTTACATCATACCTCTGCAATTCAGATGGAAAACATGCTAGATACCACTCTGCAAGAACGTGAATGAAATCCAAACTGCTCCCCTCTCCTGGCTGCGTGAGACCAAACAGAAAAGATGCTTGTTTGTGAGAATGAACAGACTACTGCCCCTGTGTGAGGATGAACAGACAATGGAGAGAATGCATAGTAGTGATAATGGGGAGTCCGCATGGAGTGATGGCGGTGGTAGTTTTCCAAAATGTAAGCGTCAACCTATTGGTGGAGTGTGCGTGTGGGAAAGGACTGATAGTCCTGCCACCCTCCACTCCCAGCCATAACTACCCCAACTAACAACAAAAATTTTAATGGTGGTAGTTGGATAAGAAAAGGTGGTGACACATGGATTTTTCCCCATTGGTTCAAGGTTTGACATCCCCCCCTTATCCTTAGTAAAATCACGCCCCTTCTCAATTTAGTTGCAGTGAGCATAGCTGGTTGGGTTCATTTAATTAAAGATGTATATTTACATGATGACAAAACTTGATATGTATGCCGCATACCCTGATATACCATCGATGACAATTTCAACCCGAAACATAGCATGACCAATCAATGGTGGGTCCTTGGTCTTTAGCTCCACACCATGATCATTTACAATATATACGTCATATACATCTAATTCAACGGGGTCAGAACCAGGGTGTTACATTCCCCTCCCCCTTCACTAGCACTGTCCTCAGTGCTTTACAAAATTGAACAAAATGCTACACTGGTATCGCCTTAGTGTTCTGCAGAATTGAAAAAAAATGGATGTGCCAACTACATGGCATCCTCCAGCTCCCATGTAGCCTCTTCAGGTCCATAGTGCTCCCATTGCACCTTTACCTGCCCTATGGCCCGGTTCCAGAGCATTGTGACCTTCCTATCGAGGATGCGCATTGGCTCGATTTGGAACTCTCCCTCGGGTTCCACCTGAATCACATCCCAATTTATCACATGGTTAGGATCATGTACATATATCTTAAGCAAAGAAACATGAAAAACATTATGATCCCTAGTGCTAGCAGGCAATGCAAGTCTATATGCAACTAGCCCTATTCTTTCAAGCACATCAAACGACCCACAATATCTTGGTGACAGCCTGGCACAACTTCCAAGCTTCAAGGAACTCTTCCTTTCCCTCACTCTGAGGTGAACATGATCCCCAACACTAAACTCCGTATTCACCCTATCCTTATCTGCATAGTTTTTATGTCTGTCCTGTGCTGCTTTCAGATTCTGCCTGATCTTTACAACCTCTTACTCCATTTCCCTAAGCAATTATGGTCCAAGCACAATCCTGTTCACTAGATTATCCCAGGTCACGGGTGTCCAACACCTTCTCCCATACAAAGCTTCATATGGACTCATCCCCAAGGATGTTTGTTGTCCATTGTTATAAGAAAACTCTACCAAGTGCAAGAAATATTTCCACTTGGTTGGTTTGTCCATCACGTACATGCGAAGCATATCTTCAAGCACCTGATTAACTCTCTCTGTCTGTCCATCTGTCTGAGGATGGTATGCAGAGCTAAAGTTTAGCTTTGTACCCAAATCTGCAAACAACCCCTTCCAAAATTTATAAGTGAACTTGACATCTCTGTCAGAGACTATTGCCTTAGGAAATCCATGCAATTTGAAAATCTCCTTCATGAATATCTTCACAATGTCATCAGTCTTATGTGTAGACTTAATTGGTATAAAATGCGTTGCCTTTGTCAATTTGTCCACCATAACCATGATGGAATCATGTTGTCTCCAGGTCATCGGCAATCCTATAATAAAATTCATGGAAATAACTTCCCATTTCCATTCCGGAACTGGAAAAGGTTGCAACAAACCTGCTGGATGTTGATGCTCAACCTTTACCTGTTGACATTTCATACACCTTGAAATGTACTCAGCCTTATCCCTTTTCGTTCCTAGCCAAAAGTATTGCTTCCTGGTTGTAGCAATGGTCTTTTGGTATGTTGGGTGACCGAAATACGGAGCTTCGTGGATTTCATCCATAACAACTCTCCTCAAACCTGCTACATCTAGAATATAAATTCTACCTTTATAAGTGAGAATTCCATCTTCTTCCAATTTATATCCCTCATACCTCTTTTCAAGACTTTGCTGCTGCAATTTGTCTGTTACCTGCTCATGCAATTCATCTCCAGCAGCATGACTAACAATATGCTGCCTCAAATCTGATTGGAAAATACTAAGAGATGCCACATGCATTTCTTGTACCTTCCTGCTGAGTGCATCAACCACTTTGTTTTCTTTTCCCTTTATGTGCTTGATTTCAAAATCAAACTCACATAAAAACTCCAGCCATCTTGCTTGCCTAGAATTCAAAGTAGGCTGATCAAATAGATACTTCAGTCCATAGTGATCTATTTTGAGCTCAAATCTCCTACCCATCAAGTAATGTCTCCACATCTTGAGAGCATGTACTATAGCTGCAAGCTCTAGGTCATGATTGACATAGTTTTTCTCATTCTCCTTCAGCTTTCTTGACTCATAACATATCACATGGTTGTCCTGTATAAGGACTCCTCCAAGCCCTTGTCCGCATGCATCGGTACACACCACAAAATATTTTTTTGGGTCTACAACTTTAAATACGGGTGCACCAGTGAGAATATTCTTCAACCGCTGGAAGCTTTCTGCAAACCTTGATGTCCATTCAAACTTCATCCCCTTCTTTTGCAAAGAAGTGATGGCATGTGCAACTCTGGAGAATCACTCAATGAATCTCCTATAGTATCCTACAAGTCCCATCAAATATCTTACATTTGTCACATTTCTTGGAGTAGGCCAATTCATAATGGCTTCAATCTTTTAGGGTCCACCGATATACCCTCCTCTAAGATAATGTGACCCAAATACTAAATTCTATCTCTATAGAAGTCACACTTGCTCAATTTTGCATACATTTGATGCTCCCTGAGCAATCTCAATGTCAATCTCAAATGCTCTTCATGCTCTTTATCATTCTTAGAATAAACAAGAATGTCATCAAGGAAAAAAAGAACAAAATTGTCCAAATATTTGCTAAAGACACTGTTCATACGGCACATAGTAGCTGGTTCATTTGTGAGACCAAATGGTACCACTACAAACTCATAATGTCCATACCTTGTCCTGAAGGCTATCTTATGAATGTCTTCATCCTTGATTCTCACCTGATGGTAACCAGACCTCAAGTCAATCTTGGAAAATACCTTTGCTCCTCTCATTTGATCAAAGAGGTCATCAATCCTAGGCAAAGGATATTTATTCTTCATAGTAACCTTGTTCAATTGTCTGTAATCAATACACAACCTAAGTGTACCATCTTTCTTCTTTACAAATAGAACCTGTGCTCCCCAAGGAGACACACTCGACTGGATATACTTCTTTTCCAACAACTCTTGTAGTTGCATCTTCAATTCTATCATCTCTAATGTACTCATCATGTAGGGTGCTTTGGACACTGGTGTTTCTCCTGGAACAAGTTCAAGAAACACATCCCTGAATTCCTGTAACACCTGATAGTCCTCCAACCTAGGATTTTCACCTCCTGATATCTCCAAAATGTGAGCTGCATACAATTGGAAAACCTTCCTACAGAACTTCTTTAACTGCATTGCTAAAACCTGCCGTACTGAAATCACCTTTGGAATACCCTTCACAACTACTAGGTTCCCTTCTTCATTCATGCACTTGAAAGTCTTATTGTAGCAATCAAGATTCACCCTATGAGCTTCTAACCAATCCATTCCAATGAGAACATCATAGGAACCAAGCGGTAGAACATTCATATCTACACAAGTGACCAATATATCCCTGACGAATGGACATTTCTCCACCACTTCACTAACCTTTCTCTTAGTTTCAGTGGCTAGATGAACTAACCAAGATTTCCTATGCTTTAACTTCTTGAAAGCACAAATCTCCACTACTCTAGGAGTAATGTAACTGTGTGTAGAACCAGGGTCAATCAAAATAGAAACAGATTGCTCAACAATCTTACCTGCTACTTCAACCATAGTTGACTGGTGATCTGCCTGGCAATCCTCCAGTGCTGCATAAATCCTAGGGATTTCCCTTGCTACTTGACCCACTGTTCCTACTTCTTGAATGTTATAAGCTAGCCTTGCACTCTCATTCTCGAGTGGACAATTCTTGTGCACGTGGGGTCCTCCACATTTCCAACATTAAAGTGGCCCTCTATTCTATTGTGGATCTTTAGGCTTTTCTCCTGTCACTCCAACTAGATTACTCGCAACTTGGGATGGCTGCTTCTGCTGATTCCTGAAGTTAGAAGGTTTGAAACCTTTCTTTCTTTAGTCAAACTTCTCATTCTTCTTGTCCATCTATACCTCATGGTAATTCGGCTTACCTTTTCTTTGCTCATAGCAATACTTAGCCTTCCTTATTGCTTCTTCAAGAGTTCTAGGTTCATAAAACTCAATTCTATCTATGTAAGACTGAGGCAATCCACTCAGAAAATGCTGGACCTTCACTTTTTCATCTTTGATGTACCGGACATACCTCAAGAACTCCAAAAAATTATTTGCATATTCTTCCATGGTCCGCTGTCCTAATATCATCTCATGGAACTCCTTAATCTTATCATCATAATACCTATCAAAGAGGTATTTCTGCTTGAAATACTTCTTGAATTATTTCCACTTAAGCCTCCGTTCACTGATCCTCTTTACATGCTTGAAGTGTTCCCACCAAATGGATGCTCTTCCATTCAGATTGAATATGGCAACTCTTTCCTTCATGTTTCCTGAATAATCATGCAATTGAAAGTACTTCTTTATCCCAAGAAGCCAAGCTTCAGCTTCTTGTCCAGTCTTTACCTCACCATCAAATGTAGGAGGTTTAGCTTTCTTAAATTCATCCTGAGAGCAATCCCTATGGTGTCTCTTTCCTTTCCTTTTATGAGAAGAAGAACTTGAATCCCCGCTGGATTCTTCAGAATCAGATGATCCACTAGAAGTCCTTCTCCTTATCCTAGTACTGATCTTACTACCTTCTGGTCTTGCCGTACCTAGTCCAGAGTCTATCTTTCTTTGCAAGTTTGTCAAACTATGCAACATTGTAGCATTCAACTGATGTTTCTCTTCCTAGGCTTTGATCAAGATTCTCATGGTGGCTGCAACCTTGGATGGTGTCCCCTGGAATTTCCTTCCATTAGACTCTATGTCATCATTCCCATTACGGACATTTTCTCCTATGGCATCTTCTGCTTGCTCGTAAGAATCCCGAGCATCATACCCATCATGGGTTCTCATGACTGAACCACCTCTGGCTTTACCACACTGTTCTTTCTAGAGTATTTCCCTTGGAAGTTATCTAAATTTTTGCAAATGTGTTTGTAGGAAACTGTTAGATGCATAATATTAATGTAAATCAAAATTACTTACCTTTTCTTCTGGAAATTCATAAAACAACAATTATACTAAAACATAGAATTTTCTCTATTTCATATTCAGCTCTATGACCATGGACAGTCTACTGAAATATGCTAAAACCCAACTAAAGACAGTCAAAAATTTCTTGAAAAACTACTGATAAATCCTTCTGAAAAAACCCAAATTTCCTTCTCTTTATCGAGTCTCTTCCGCACAAATTTTCTAGCATTTTGGCAGGAAAATCGCCAAAACTTCCGATCTGCATTGGTGATGCGGAGGACTGTTCACCTATTTCCTTCCGTCGTATCAGATCTGCATCCAACTCTCTGAACCTAATCGGAAATGAAACCATCCTATGCGCTGCATTGGCGGTCAGGTGTCTTGTGCATCGGGTGGTTAGTCATCTCGGCTTCCGCAATGACGGAAAGTGTTCTTACTTCGGCTTCCACGGGAAAATGTCTAGACTTTCAATCGACGATGTCAATGACTATTCTCCTTAATCCTTCCGCAGCCGTAAGTCTATCGATGGTCATAAGAACTAGCTGCTGCGACGTCGGAGGGCTAGTTGACTAAGTAGCCGCAACGGTGGGTCACCTTCATTGAACTTTTTTCGATCGACGATCCGATCCACTAACATTTCCTAATGGCCGATGATCTCGTGCCTTGGAGAAAATTTGAATTTTCCTCTTGCCTTGTCTTCCGTGGCATCGACTCTTCCATCTTGTATTCATTGGAAATCCAAGTCACTATACTTCCTGTCGTTGCGGTGATCCAAATGGAAACTTACCTCTTCTATGTTACCGATAGGCTATGTTATTGCGTCAAACGATTAGTATTCTAGGCAGCCACAACGGCGGATTCTCAAACCTTTAACGTACTTGATCGACGATCCGATCCTCAATAAATTTTTGATGACCCTATACATACACAAAATTTTCATATTTTTTTCTCATTGGCTGTCGGAAGTACTAATCACTGCGGCATCGACAGTTGAATCCTCTATCCGTCAGAAGGATAGTTCACTAGCTAGCCGCAATGGCGGATGTTCAATCCACTAGCTTCCACCAATCCAAATAGCTAACCATCACCGATCACCGATGGCCTCCACACTTAGACAGTTTTTGAAAATTTCTTCTTCTGTCAGCGAAAACTTTCTCTTTCTTCCGCTGACTCTGTCGGCTCCATAATCCACTAACACCTCGGCATCGACGAGTGGAATACTAGAGCCTCGGCAGGTTAGTTTGTTCAGCATCTACAATAGTGACTCATCATCTTTGATCCTTTCCCAATCGACGAACTTATTTTTGACTGGAATCTGCAGTCGGAGCTTCTCCCTGTCGGAAGACTAGTGCTCTAGGCTTTCGCAATGGCAGATGCACGAAGCACTATCTTCTTTCGATAGACGATGATTTTGGGCCTTAGAAAAAAAATTTAAACTTTCTTTCCTTACGGTGTTACAAGTCGGAGGCCTCACCCATTGGACGCGTAGTTGTCTATCCATCCACAACGGCGGGCGCTTGATCAACTATTTTCTACCGACGTCCATTGATGGTTTGAACAACAAACTTTCATTCGCGCCAAAAGTCAATATCGGGCGTTTCTTCCACTTCATCGAGTCGATGTTTCGGTGTTCTTCGACTGATCTTTGCTGAAACTTGTTAGGTAGGGGGCATACTCGGGTTCTTATGCTTCTATCTTCGCACCAACAAATAGACCCACAGTGTTGCCCCTTTCGGCAACAACCTGCGAACAGGTTGCAGTCTCACCTGAAACAACTATGGGGTGCCGCAGAATTAGGTTTCTGCAGGAAAAAGATGAATATTACTATACCTTTATCCTTAACAAAGAAAAATTATTCAATACAGAGCTTCGACATTCACTTTAATAGCTTCGCAGTTTAGATAAAAAGATAGTTTCTTGCTTAACCCTTAATTGGGAATTCACAGCAAAGTTAATATTTAGCAGTTTATCTTACTTTATCATTCATCTACTTATCAAATGCATAAAAAATAATAGAAACAAAATAACAAGAACCACCACAACACAATATATACGTGGTTCACCCCCATTGTGGGGGCTACGTCCACAGAACTGTGTTTATATTCAACACTTTACAAAACACACAGTTCTGATCTGCACACTGAGCTGCAGATCTTCTCAACAACCCAAAACTATGCACTTAGCTGCAGAACCTTTCTTCAATACCCTCTGCGCACTTAGCTGCAGAGGTCGTCCACGCACTCAGCTGGGACTTAACCTTAACCCAAAAATAGACCATAGTTCCTTCGCATCAAATTATCATACACAAAAAAACCTACTTGACTTCTTTACATAAGTGCATATTTATACAGGTGCACTATTACAATACCATGGGCTTAAACCATGGGTCATTTACAAAAAGAGGGGCTTCGACCCAACCCTGAATCCCCTAAGACTATTTTGGACCGCAACTCCCCTTACAAGCTTCGTACCAAAACCACAGAGTTTCCAAAATTAAGGACCTTCAAGGTCTGAGCCCCAATAGGCCCCTAAGACTCACCAGTGTCCCGTCCCGGGACACTCTACTGCTTTTTTGGTGAACGAATCTTGTTGGCGAAGATAGTAAATTGCTTGTTGACGTTGCGCATGATATATTCAGCTGCTTTCTCCTTCTCTACTATCTCCTGCAATGTTGCTGCAGATGCTTCGTTGGCGTTTTCCTGCGCAAACGCATCATGCTCCTTCAAGACTTTGAGCTGGTTGTCCGCAGCAGTGCTCAACTCCAAGGCCTCATTAATGAGGGGCTGCACAGAGTTCAACAATAGCGTTTCCTTCCTTCTGCAAGACTCAATTTCTCACTGGAGCTCATTGCTATGCTTCACCTTAAGCATCTTCTGCATAGGAGGTAATGTCTTGATTTCCTCTTTGACTACATCCAGCTCTATCTGTCACTGCTTGATGGTTTCTTGCAGCTTTTCCACTTCTGGGTTATCCTACAAGTTTTCCCAGGCCTCGACGCTTTCGTCCAGTAGCTTTGAGGCACTACTTACAACATCTGAGATCTTTGTTGGTGAGGCCTGAATATCTCTGCGACGCTGTTCCCTGACCTCTGGTGGACTCTCAGGAATGAGGCAAAGCTGAAGCTCCGCAATCTGAGCCTCATGTTCTACTTTTGTCTTCTCTATCAGGCTTCGAGACTGTTGTGCATAGTCTTTCATATTGACAATTTTTTTCTCCGGTTCGTCTTCATCCTGCATGTCGAAGTCAGGGAGACTTCGACATGCCTCATCCAACACTTGCGCTAGTGTAGCCCGCTTGTTTTCTGCTTACCTCTTCTTCTGTTTAGCTTCTTCCAACTGCGCTGCAAGGCTCTCACTTTGCTTCATGGTATTCTCTAACTGCATTTGTGAGTAGCTATCTCATTCTTGGATCTCCTTCATGATTGCCAATTGACAAAGATGCAACTCCGGCATAGAAAACTTGGTGTAATATATCCCAACTGTCATGCTCATCTGCGATCAAGATGCTACATCAGTTATTATAAGGGTTGCACTTGGTACTTGTCCTCTATTATCTCTGGCTGGCCATTGTCTTGTATCTGGATGTGCACCTACTGGGGCAATGCTTGCTGCAGCACCAGTCACTGATCTTTCTGCTAACACCTTAAGTTCTTCAATTCATTGTGCCACGCCAGCGAGTGCATCAAGATGTGTGGATACAAACTCTGCCCATTTGCTGGACAATACCTCTGTAGATTTCGTCAGATCCTGATCAATCTCGTCGATCTTCAAAGCAAGCTCTTTGACAATATTCTTTCCCTTCGACGCCTTAGCTTTCTTTCTGGGATGAGGCTTAGTCACTTCCTCCACTTCGGGGGACTTGCGCTTATTTGGGCGATTGGGGTCTGAGATGGTTTTGACCGATTCTTCTTCTTCTTCATCACCTTTGTCATCTCTACCCTGGTCACCTTCACTCTATTGTGACTCCTCTTGTTTTTCGCTCTCTTCGAGTGGTTCATTCTGATGTGGCTGACTAGGACTTGTGCCCACATCTATTACTAGAGGGACTGGAATGTTGGGCTTTGTCCCTGCGTCCTTCATCCATTCAACCGACCACTACTGGACTACTGCAAGGATTTATTCCTATTTTACAATGTATGGTCATTTCCACCATGCATGTTTGTTATCTGTGCGGGCCTGGATGAAGACATTATGCATGCTAGCCTTGAAGGTGGCCACTCCCGCATACTGAGAAAATAGCTCATTACTGAGCCGCGGTGTTTTCAGGATCTCATAGGAAATACTCGTTGAGTAGAAGGCGAATACGTAGTTCATCATCTATTGTAAGGCTTTATCCTATGAAACCCAAAGAGATGCATGCCTTGCTGCAGTAGGCATCTGCGGAGGCACATCAACAAACTGTGCCTCGATAGGTTCTCTCCATCCTACCAGTGCAATAAGCACAATAAACCATGAGTAATGAAAGGGTCTACCTTTCTCCTGTGCATCGTGGACATCTTCGAGGAATTCCCTAGCAATGTACTCTGCCCATTTGTAACTGTAGCCTTTGGCACAGTTCACAGTAATACTGACAATCGGGGCAGGTACTTCATTCGGTCTGCACTTCCGCATTAATTTGCATGCTAGGAGCTCTGCGGAGAAGCGAATGTTTTGGTGCCGAATTGTCAAGGTTTGATACCCTCACTTTCCTTTCGTCAAACCGAAGTAGTCCTTCATGTGCTGCGCCAACTTCATGTCTTCATGCTTTCCAACGAATTCGATCGCAAGATCAGGCCCTTCCTTCGGCAAGCCTGTAATCTTATGAGTCAGCTCTCCATTAATAGCTATTTTCTGGCTTCCTATCCATAGGTTCCCTGTTGCCGCCTTTCACACACCTGGGTCACGTGGAAGAAATCTTCAAGCCACTCGGTGTGTCCTTGGGGGCAAGTCTCGAGTCAAGGTTGTCACCTTGTTCTTGACTCCTCCATTTCGTCTCAACTCCTAAAAAATCCAAGGGGGGTAGACCCTATTAAGTTACTAAGGATAATTACTTAGTGTTGTGATGTTAAACTGACTGAGTTACTTAGGAGTTTGGAATTTAATTATAGATAATCAAAGATGGGAAGATACAAAGATGAACACACGAAAGCACAATGCTGAGAGACAATATATATATAAAACAAGAAAATAACTAGTGCCTTAGAATGGAGTCAAAAAATAAAAACAATATACTTGCATGTGCTTGGAGTGAGTGTTTTGCAATTGCCTCTTGGTACGTTTTAAGTTAAATTTGAAGTATGAGTTGATTAAAATTAGGCAAAGGGGGGACTCCAGATATACCCAAGAGTACTTGGAGTATGTCCAAAACTAAACCTTCATGGCTACCCGCAAGGAATATGTGGGCTGAAATGGAGTCTCTGGGGCTATTGTTCATAATGCACCCGTTAGGGTGTGACAGAGATCGGCGCCCCGAGATAACTCTTCAGAAGTTCCTGCTTCCTTTGGGTATTTTGCCACCGTGATGGTTTGATCTAGGTGTTGGATTTTCACCTATTGGTTTGTTAATTTGGGAGAGTGAGTCCTAATTATACTAGTCACTCAAGTGCTTTTGATATAGCTTGACTGATCGGACGAACTGCAGCCAAGTGTAGAGCATACACACTGGAGTCTTGTCAATTTTAGTAAATTTTACAATGGGTGTTCTTGTTTAAAAGAAAACCCTCCAGGAACCTCTTTCGATCCAAGTGGATCTCAATCAGGGAATCAAGGAGGGGTTAATTTTATAATAGCTAAAAAATAGATGATGAAAATAAAATAGATCCACTATTCTAGTTTTCTAATTAGTCCTACCACGAATCTCTTTCCCCTTTCGGGTCAATCGGGAAGTCGTTGGGTAAGTATTACGATTACTTTGAAATATAAAATATGGAATATGAAATTAATAATAAAATAAAGTATACTACCCTGAAAATTAGATCAATGCTAGTTTGAAAAAGAAATAAGCAGAAAGCGACGAAAAGGACACCGACGCAAATCCCTCCAGGGGGGATGGGGAATGGGATCGAAAAAGGCTATTCAAAAAATAATTTTATTAACAGTGTTTACAATATCAAAAAAGTGATATATCAGAAACTGCTTGGTCCTTGTACAGGCTGAAACCAAGATCTTACAACTTTGCAAAAATTTTAAGATTTTAGTGAAAAGGGAGACCCCTGGGGGGATTTGAACGCTCCTGAGGCCAGTTTGGACAGAAGCTTCCTTTATTTTCTGTTATATATGCTAACATACAGCGAGCATGTTGGACTAACATATTCCCAAAAGCACTTTAAGAGTACCTTTGGATCAGCCTACCTTATCTCAAAAAAAATGAAGTTAAAACTAGCTAAACAGGCGAAAAAGGAACCAAGGAAAGCAGGATTTCCTTGGGATCTTGGCTTTATTTTTGTGCAGCCAATGAAATATGCACTGATATTGCAGAATATTAAATTTTATAACAGCGAAAGGAAATCTAATGCATGCGATCTACAAGTTTTCTTTAAATTTTCATGCAAAAAGACGATTTCCCTAAAGCTAGATCTAGAATGCTTATGAAACTTTTTTAACTGCAAGATATAGAATATAGGCTTTGATAAGATAGATCTATGTTGGAATTAATTTTAATATGATATATCTAAGCAAAATCAAAGCTATGAATAGAGTAACCAGGTAAAAATGTTGATTTTTTATAGAAATGAGAAGAAGAGGAGAGAAGGTCGGATCGTTGCTTGAATGGAGCAAGCTGAAAGGAGGCCCTTTTGTGGAGTGATGAGGGGCAGAGTCTTGATATTATTTGATAGGAATGGCATCAAACTAGATCCACACCTTCATCCAATCGGGAACCTGCAACTAAATAACACAAGCCTGCACACACCTCGTGAGATCTAGATATAGATGTATAAAGCAACAAAAATGAAAGATCATGCAAAAATAACCTTATTTAAGAATATAACTAAAATTTTTGAGCATACATCATATGGATAAACAAGATCAAGCAATCTAGCTTTCCTAGTTTACACCCTTACTAGATTCAGTCGAATCCTTGAAGCCAGAACACAGAAGCAGCACAGAATTTGGCAAGAAATTGCAGCTACCACATCAGCAGCATAACACTGAGAATCCACACATACACATGCACTACACAGTATAGCCTCCAATGCTTCTTTATTCACAAATGATGATCAAATACAGAGTTACAATGGCAATCCCTTCAGTCCAGCTCTAACTAGCTTGGAAGAGGGAGTTATGCCTAGATATATACAAAATACAGGCCATCCATCTCAGGGGGGGCGCAAATCCAAAGGAGACAGATCAAATCAGCTGAAGGAGAGTCCATCAATGCCTGATCTATGTCTAGCTGAGCCATATCTGAGTCTCACTGAGTGCAACTGTCAATCGGGGGGCTGATCTGACTGACACCTCAACCTGTTGACTGAAGCATCCACCAAAACTCATCCAGATGAGCCAAAAACATGTGGAGGAGAGAGGGAGGACGAAATTCCCCATAAAGGATGCTGAAGATCAACTCTGGATCTGATTTGATCACCTCCTTCAGTCAAGGATTTGTCAAATCCAGTCAATCTGCATCAGATCTGACTGATTTCAATCAAATCAGCTAAGAATCCACTAATTTATGATTTTCGATTTGCTCCATTATTCATCAATTTAGTGATTAAAATAATCAATAAATGATTTTTTGGGGCTTTCTGACCTCAGTGATGGAAAATCACTCAAAAATAGGAAATAGTGGGTCCATGGGTTTACATGGTGCTCTTAGCTTGAAAATGAGCACCTACATGACTGAAACTGATTATTTGGCCCAATTTTATTACAAAATCAATTTTTCCAATTAAACTATTAAAAAATAGCCTAAGTTTTGGAAAAATTAAATTTTAATAAAAAACACTGAAAAAAACTAAAAAACTGAAAAACTGAAAAACACCTAGGGGGAGTTAGACATGCTCATATGACTCGATCATGATGTCTAGCATGCTTATACATTGACACATAGACTCTAATAACCTCAATAGGCCTAAATGCCAAGCCGACCACCCCAACTTTGGAGGTATGGAGTGAAAAACTCAGAAATTATCAGTCGTTTGTTCAACAACCAATAATAACCAAGGGAAAAAACACCCTGGGCTGATCGGATTGACAAATAAAGTCTAAGAGACCAATTCTTTTACAGACACTATCATGCTAGAACATTTATTACAATTCCCCCATGGGGTATGAACATGTGATATGATACAACAAGCACTTCCCAGAAGTTCTTCCAAAGGTCTTTTGAAGTCCGAACAAGTTAACCCTGTCCGGTTCACCAGGCTCACTTGATAAAAAACCACTAAGTACAACTTAGGTGGTAACATTTTGGCTCCAACTGTGGGACGTGTGCTCGATCTGGTCTTTAAGGCAAGGAGAGGATACGAGAACACCATAATCTCTAGTTTATATACCCTGTAAAAACATCTCAACTTGACAAAAAAAAACCTTAGTAGCACAAGCTTTACATAAAAAACCAAATGAACCATTAAGCTAATTTATTTAAACAAAATAAATGTAACTAACTAATGAAAAGAAAAATGTTTGATTATAGCTAAGTAAAAAACAAAAAATGTGGAAAGTAAGTGCTCTTTTTCAAGGAGCTTATTTTCCTACTCTAAGCATGATATAAAAAGGGTTAAGTGTAATCAGAAATCCAATGTAACCACCTAAGAATTTTATTAACTTAAAAAAAAAAATCCTTGTCTTTGGTTACCAGCCAAAGTGAGGATACTTTATTCAGAAAATGCAAACCTGCGTGATGATACGGAAGGGGCGAGATGGATGGGAAATCATAGGCATGAATAATGTCATCAAATTTCCTCCCAAACTGGTAAGTGCTTGCACAGGCTGCTTCTATCCATGATTGGACAGTGTTGATGTACAAATTGGAATGATGAGGCAGATTGACTACATCATCATACTGATCATCAAGGCTTACCGGATGATAATTCACTGTATAAGCCCCAAGCGGCTCCAAGTCATGAGGAAACTCTATATGTGAAGATGATAGTTGAGACTGATATTCCAATAACTGCATCACATCTTTCTTTTCAAAACACTGCTTCTCCATGTATTCATTATTGATACCTTTGTGTGGCTCTTCAAGATATGACTCTGAATGATCATATGGATAAAATGCATGCTCCTTTTTCATATCAAAGTTTCCCAAGGCCACATGGTCCATGCTCTCTCCTTTAGATATTCCATAGACAAAAAAATAAACAAAACCATCAAAAGTTTCTGGTTCATTATTTTCCTCTTTATTCATGTCACAGACTGGATTTTCCATGAATGTCCAGGACTCCTCATCAACATCTTTATCGGGGATAAGGGAGTCCTCGTCACTTGTATCATGCTCCAAGCTATACTTGTCCTCATTTTCATACTCATCTTCTTCAGTGGAAAGGTCACAAGGTACTAAACCTTCCAGACTGTCATCATTGTATGGAGAACACATAGGAGTCACATCATGTGTATTACAGTTTTCATCGTAAGTTTCACTATAAGATTCTGCAATGGTTTCATCCTCAGGCTTGTATTGTTTAAATGGTAAAAAAGGGTAGGCTTGGCCTACCATGTATATATGATCAGGCTCGCTTGAATTTGTTTCCTTATTCCTTACCTCGGGAATTCCATGTTCCATGACTTGATTTGCAACATAACAAGTGCTTTCTTGGTGGAATTGTTCACAGGGTCTACACCATGGAATTACTTCTTCTACCATGTTTGTTACCTTTTCCATGGGATCTTTAGAGGCTCCCTTTTCTTCTTATTCAAAGGATTTTCCCTTTTCTTCGTTGTATGAAGTGTTTCCCCTAGTGTAACCTGGAATGTTGGATTTGCTTGGAGACTGCATATTCTTTTCTATTTTCTCGGCCAATTCCTGAGCAGTTTTTAGATCGGCCGGCTCTTTGTCCCTTAACTGGTACCTCAAATCACCAGTGAAAGCTTCGATATAATATATGAGGATGGAAGCATCCGTTGGCTTTATTTCTCCAGGGAGGTCCACAACCACACACCTGAACTTAGTATTAAATTCATCAATGGTTTCATTCTCCATCTTCTTTATGTTATGGAGGGCAGCAAGCAGATGTCTTGGTTCTTTCTTTTCCCCCCATTTCTTCTTAAAACCTTCTAGGAATTCACTAAGAGTTTTATATGAATCATCATATAGGTTGAAGTACCATTCTTCAGCATCATCTTCCAAGGATAAAGCAAAGAGTGTCATTTTGACATCATCACTAGTGCAAAAGCACGGTTTTTTCCATGGAGGTTTTCCACGTTTCTTACTTTTTGGTGTAAAATCACTGCATTGTTTCAGGTTCTTTTCATCAGGGATGCACAGTAACTTCTGATTGGATTGATAGATCTGAGTGCAATTTTACATGTTACAAGTGCTACAATTTCAAGCTGACTGAGAAAAGAGACAATATTCTTAAGACAACATTAAAGAAAAGTTTTGCACCTGTAGTTATCGATAAGCAAGTACAAGATGATCACTTGCCTTTGAGGTACAAAGTGGAGGAGCACAAAGGGAGCCCTGTGCAGTCATTTGATGCAAATGCTGCAGTATAGAATTATCCCAGTGTGGATAGGTTTTTGGTACAGAGAAAGAAACCCAGTGGCTCATTCTATCAGAATGGGCTTTTATGGAAGAAAAATCTGTGTGATGAATTAGGGAAGGATTTTAGAAAGAACAAGCTTCTGCTTCCATGCCAGAATAGCATGGGTGCTGCAGAGGGTCCTCGATGCTATCTCTGTCATGAGTCATACAACCCAAGCTTATCTATATTGGATGTGAACACTGGAAAGGTACTGTGAGAAGTTCCTACAAATTCTAACAGGGCGTTGTTTTATATATATTTTTTTAAAACCTATACAGAACGTCGCTATAGCAATGGCATGACGTGGAACTTTGCCTAGTCTTCCCGTCGCAGGTATAGCATCCCCGTCGCTATTCGTGGGGTTTGCATTTTTATTTTTTTTAAACTTATACAAAGCGTGGATACAGCGATGGCAAGGCGTGGATACAGCGACGGCAAGGCGTGTATACAGCGACGACCAGGCGTGGATACAGTGACGGCCAGGCATGGATACAGAGATGGCCATGCGTGGATATAGTGATAGCTTAGACATCTAATGAAATATAGAACATTGTCTCTCTTGCAACGCAAATTAGGGGTCGTCTCTATTGCGACAGAATTGTTTCCACAGAAAAAAAAAACTTAGACGTGGCAATATCCATGCTTTTTCGTGGATATTGCCATGTTTTTCCGTGGCAAAATTGATCACTTGTACTAGTGCATCATGGTCATGGGATGCATCATTGCAATAACTGGCCAGGTGCTTTTCAAACTTTCGAAGGTGAGACTTGGCAGTGATGGCATTATTGCCCTGAAATATGGGGAGTTTCTTGATAGCATCATTTGGAATGTAATGAGGACTACCTGCTATCTGAGAAAAGTCAAGGGGTTTGTAAAATTCTGTCATTTCTTGAGATTAGTGAACATGACTCTCTACAAATATGTGATGGATATCTGAGAGGGATTGGTCTCCTAAATCTTCAAGGTTTCTACGAGAAGTATTCCTATTCAATGTTTCCCTAATAAACCTTTCGAGATCAGGGAAAGGATTGAATAATTGCCGGTGGTTCCTTCGGGTAGAAATTCTTGAAGGGATGTTAGAAAATGGATTCGCTAGATGGATCGAGTTTTAATTTTATTTTTTTTAAAGACTAGATCAATCAAATTTTTTTATATTTTTAGTTGTTTAGAAAAAATTTAAGCTAAGTCATACTCGGGAATAAAAAGATTTATCCCCGGCAATGGCGCCAAAAAGTGTTGCCACCTTTCACACACCTGGGTCACGTGGTAGAAATCTTCAAGCCACTTGATGTGTCCTTGGGGGAAAGTCTTGAGTCAAGGCTGTAACCTTGTTCTTGATTCCTCCATTTAGGCTCAACTCCTAACGAAGCCAAGGGCGGTAGACCCTATTAAGTTACTAAGGATAATTACTTAGTGTTGTGATGTTAAACTGACCGAGTTACTTAGGAGTTTTGAATTTAGCTATAGATAATCAAAGATGGCAAGATACAAAGATGAACACACGAAAGCACAATGCTGAGACACAATATATATATAAAACAAGAAAATAACCAATGCCTTAGAATGGAGTCAAAAAATAAAAACAATATACTTGCATGTGCTTGGAGTGAGTGTTTTACGATTGCCTCTTGGTATGTTTTAAGTTAAATTTGAAGTATGAGTTGATTAAAATTAGGCGAAGGGGGGACTCCAGATATACCTGAGAGTACTTGGAGTATGTCCAAAACTAAACCTACACAGCTACCCGCAAGGAATATGTGGGCTGAAATGGAGTCTCTGGGGCTATTGTTCATAACGCACCCATTAGGGTGTGATAGAGATCGGTGCCCCGAGGTCACTTTTTAGAAGTTCCCACTTCCTTTGGGTATTTTGCCACCGTGATGGTTTGATCTAGGTGTTGGATTTTCACCTGTTGGTTTGTTAATTTGGGAGAGTGAGACCTAATTATACTAGTCACTCAAGTGCTTTTGATACAACTTCACTGATTGGACAAACCGCAGCCAAGTGTAGAGCATACACACTGGAGTCTTGTCAATTTTAGTAAATTTTAAAATGGGTGTTCTTGTTTAAAATAAAACCCTCAATGAACCTCTTTTGATCCAATTGGATATCAATCAGGGAATCAAGGAGGGGTTAATTTTATAATAGCTGAAAAATAGATGATGAAAATAAAATAGATCCACGGTTCTAGTTTTCTAATTAGTCCTACCATGAATCTCTTTCCCCTTTCGGGTCTATTAGCACTCAGAATATACCTAGGTTGTAAAAGGTATACTCCAAGGTAACATCAAAACCACTTTAGGAAGAAACTGGTATTTTCTTCTAGAGACGGATCTCTCAATAAAGATTTAACAAGACCAGATTTAAAATAACATTTAAAGATTTATGTATTTGGCTGAAAAAATCACATAACCATTGCACATGGAGTCATATACAATATAAAGATACCAAAAATACATATACATGATATTCATCAAAGGCAAGGTAATCATATCATCACAGTCATTCAAATTGATTCAGGTGGAACAGAAGAGATGAAGAAACAACCCATTAATACAGAGCATCAACCAGGATGAGTTCTATACCAACTTTAGCAGAAAAAATCATATAATATATGAAATGATGTACAGAGCATAAACACATGAATTCCAATCATCTAACGCTATTTTCCAGATACGAGGAAGAAACAAAATGGAGTGTTACACAAGGGAAAAACAATCACATAAAGAAGGAAGCACAGACTGTAATATCAACGACACATGAATCTATGACAAAACTCTCATGCATTCACTTTGTTATTCCAAAAACAGATATGTTCTCCAAAATTATTCACCACCCGATGGGTTCCAACCCCCATCTCTTAAAAAAGATGCATATTTATACATAAAATGATCGGTGCTCCGACAAGAAGATCAATAATAGAACGATCGGCTTAATTTAGAGTTTGTAACTGAATTCCTAACCCCTAGGAAGTTTGTTACAACTCCAATCCTAACAGATCATAAAGTACAAATCAACTTGATAACAAACTTTCGCCCATCAACTCCACGTCTTTGCCCCATCTCCTCCACGTATTTTCCCCATCAGTTCTTCAGTGCGTGACACATGTTCCTAGGGATGGAGAATATACTTTGTCTTTCCAAACTGCTCCACAGCTTTCCACTGCTCCGAACTTGGGGTGTCACACTCCATCATTTCCCGAATTGCTACTTTGAGCTCCATATATGCTTCATAGGACTTTCTGGGCAATCTGCTTCTGATGATGGAGAACTTCTGTAGAATCTCGAAATCTTCTGTGAGCATATCCACAATGGTCTTCCCTGTCAGGATTTTCTCCAAATCATTGAATTTGGAGTGGTCCATGTGGCACTGAACAAGCAGGTTATGATAATGTTCCTGTGAGAACATTCGCCCTTCTCCATCCCAGAAAGAAGGCAATCCATCCTCGAACAGTTCTTTAAACTCCTGTTTAAAATTATTAACCTGCAGAAGCAATCCTTCTGATTTATCTTGGACCATTTTGATTAATTGATGCTTATGGATGATTTTCTTTGCCCACATCAATATTGATACTCTGTCCTTTATGCCCAATTCCTACAACTTCTGATATGACAGTGAATTTAGAAAATTTAGTGTGTTCTGAGCTGTAACAAGAGGTCTTTTCTCCATATGTTCATTTACCAGTTTCAGCCTCTGGTGAGCTAAATTTATCATTATATTCAAATCATCAATAAAATTTAGATAATGCGATAACTTGGTAATATCTATACACAAGGTATCCCAAATGATATGTTTTGCCTCCTGAAGAGGGCCTTTCCCAATGCATTTTTCTTTTAGCTCATTGAATTTCTTCTGTAATTGATTCCTGTCCTACAGTATTTGTTTTTTTCTTTTACTTACTTTGGCCAATTCAGCTTTCATCTTTTCATTCTCTGCTTTCAAATATTTGATTGCTTCCTCTTTCAAACTCACCTGGGACATTGGCACCAACAAATCATCAGTAGAGAAATCATCTAATGGCTTCTGGATATTTATAATAGACAAGTCCTCGCTGGTGGGAGTCTGGCTCATCAATTCTTCCATAATCTCCTTCTCTTCATTCTGATCTTTTTTCATCAAGGAGATTTGGGATAACAGTTCCTCCCTTTCGGCTTCCCACTTCTCTTTTTCTTCCTGTAGCTCTCTGGCTCTTCCTTTGTATTCCATCATCTCTTGATGGAATTTATCCTTCTCTTCTTGGAGGGCTAGTAACTCAGACGACTGAACATGTTCAGCACCTGGGATCTTCAGTTTCTTCTTCAGGACCTAGAGTGCATTGTCTTTTTCCTCTAACAACCTCTTGACTTCCTGGGTACTCTCTGAACTAGCAATGTTTGTTTGCAGCTTCCTAATCTGAACAACATTTGCTTTATTTTCCACTCTCTCATTTTTTAATTGGATTTCTAATTTGTCTATCAAAACTTGAAATTTATTTATTCTCACCATGGCTTGTAGTAAGTCTGAGTAGATGATATCGCTGGTCTGTTTGTGAAGTTGAATTTTATCCGGATTGTTGATTTTGTCTAGCCAGATCTCCATTTCAAACATCTTCTTGTCTCTTACTATAGCCATTTTAAAAGTATTTCTCTCAGCATCTCTAGCAGAGACTAGAGAGGTTTTTGAATTGTACAAATTTCTCACCCTCGGGAGCAAATTTCTCGTCTCCTCCATAGACTGTTTCCTCTTCTCCATGTAGCTGGCTTTTAGGTCTTCCTTCGACTTAAACACGTGGCATAATTCCGAACTGTCTACATCACCCTCCGCATTTTTAAAAGAGAATTGACTTACTTGCACCGCTTTCAGGGAAACTAGGGCACCTCTTTTGGAACCATCAGAAACCTCCTCATCTACAATTTCACCACTTTCAAGCAGCTTTGCCTTTTTATGGGGCCCTTCTTCGTCTACATCCATACTCTCAGTTTTAGACAAACTCCTCTTGACCACAATACCGGCACCTTCTGTTATTTGGGTCGCTGTGATAGGTATAGTATGTGTCTCTTCATCAGAATTTGATCTGTCAGTACACTCCAGCAAATTGCCCATTTCAGCTAGCCCCTCAATAGCCTGATGCTCAAATGGTTTATTCTTGTTTTCCTGTTTTCTCAATGAGATCACATGGTGGGGGTCATAATTCACATTTACATCTTTTATGAAATCCATATTTTCCAGCAACTTTTCTATAAATGCTAGGGCACCTTTACCTTTAAAAATGAAAGGGCCGACTTTAAGTGGAAATTTAATGTTCGAAGATTTTTTGAAAGCACCAAAGTGCTCTTCCTCAGACAGCAATCTCTACCTCATGAACTCTAGTGCGAAAATCCTTGGGGTCAAGAAGGAGGGTAGCCTATAAGGCTGACCTGTAAAGCCATATATTCTTAACACTGTGTAACCTCTATACAGGAACCAGTCCCCCACCCGATCTTCAGGTGACGACTGCATTAGGAATATCATCTCGTCCAGGACACGGGGCAGGTCCTCATCAAATAACATTTTGTACATTTTGGACATGATCGAATTAGCAAATTCGAACATGCTGATTTGCTTGGGCAAATCAGAAGAGCATAGAGTACTTAAGAATTTCAATTCAGTAACATTGGAGCATAATAGCATGTTAAGAAAGTATGTTTGAAACCTAAAGAAATGGACCTTGGGAAACTCAGTCAACTAAGGGTGGATCGCTTCGGCAAGGTATTCATCTAAATTAAGCACAGGGAGTGACTGGGACTCAGGACTTAAAGAATTTATTCTTAATAAGAAACCAAGGATGACATCACCTATATGACAATCGTCATCTAGAACTAACACTTGACAGATTAGAGACATTACCAATTGCACTTCAGTCCTAAAAATGTGCAAGGGGTAAGGCAAGAAAAGACCTTCAAGGGACTGACCTTCCTTCAGGATACTTGACAAGAATTGATAGCGACTTTCACTTTCACAATTTTTGAAAAACTCAGCAAGGACAGATTCATTTACAGAGTCACGATTTACAGGGTAATTTTCGGGCAGACCAAGGTTTTCTCTGACGACTGAAGCATCAATTTTACACAGTATTTTGGACGCAGACCGACTCATAATAATCCTCTAGGAGGGAGAATAGTTCACCGCACACCACTCGGCAAATTCCGGGAACTGGAGGGTTTGCTCAAGGGAGAAATGGTACAAAAAATAGTTGCATACATTCAGAACTTCATTCCCTTATGAGTAATAAGACCACAATTTCTCTTTGCTGCCGGACACGCTCCCTGTGGATAGGAAGGGGTCGTACATGCCCCTGTGTCTGTCTACTAAAAATTCCTCTCTGTCATCCACGACCTGACCAGACACTCAAATTTCTCTCCCTTGGTCCATTACTTAATTCACAATGGTAATTGTACGAAGGATTTAAAGGGTTTAAGTCCTACCTAGCTTACTGTGGAGGCGTGTGCTAGGAGCATGCCTGAAACTGACAAATGGAAGCTGCCAAGTCACCAAGTCCTTTTCACCGGGTCCCGAGCAAATAAAATAATCATTGGAGAGGTCAACCCTACCTTTATAGGACCACACAATTTTCCACATGGACAGCATTTATTTTCCGCAACCACCACTTATTCCTAACTACTGTGCACTTCTATTCTCCGGATTCATTCAAGGCCCTAGATCTGATCTCTCTTTAATTTCTAGCCTTTGGATCACGTGCCACGTACCCCATTCTGCCAAGCGCCTTGGTGATAAACAACGTGCCAGTCTCCATCCCGGAATGATGTCCCACCATCGATGAAATCACCTTTTATCATGAGCCGTTGGATCGGGTGACACGTACCGAATTCCGCTGGGCTCCGTCACTTTAACCGTCATGCAGCTTTGATCCCCGAAATCATCCTCAGCCATTGATGTGATATGCCTTTAACTTTCCACCGTCAGATCATATGCCACATACCAAATTCCACTGGGCACTTCGGAATTATCCACCGCTCTAGTTCACTCTCTGGAAATCATAATAGCCGTTGATTTGATTCACTTTGATCTTCAACCGTCAGATCGATCACCGGATAACTCATTCCGTTGGGTGCTTTAGGTTTATCGGTCGTGCAGGTTCTGGTTCCGGAATCAATCTCAACCGTGGATGTGATCCGACTTCCCCTCTCCACCATTGGATTGAGTAGCATGTACCTGATTCCGCCGGATTGCGTCATTTTAACCAGGATGCAACTTCATGAAGAGGATTGGATATAGACCGTGGATCTGCGTGAAACAACTTGATGGCCGCTGATCTGTGTGCCCGATAAGCACCCGGACCAAACCTTTATCTTCCTTGCATCTCTGAGGAGCGGAGAGAATATCAGCCATTGATTTTATTCCTTCTCCCATCGCGGCTTATGATCTTCGGTGACTTAATCGCTTTTTTTCCTATAGTCCCATTTTTACTATATATCTTTTAACCAAAGTATCCAAACAACCATTATTTTTCTTCTCCACCATGGTCTTTCACCCCCTTGATAAATAATGGTGTTAACAGCTGGCTCCATCTGGGGATGATATCCTCCCTGCGAGGTATCAAAGAACTCGTAGACCAGGTGCCTGCTTCTTGATTTTGCGTAATAACTTCTCAAAACCCCATCTTTGTTTTTGTAAATTTATCATTTTTATATATTTTTAGAAAAGGAGTGATATACCTCCTGAACTTTAGGGCTTTCACTGCGAGATTTCAAATACACTTGGCTTACCATCTTTATTTATTTGTATAGAGAAACAAATATGTACAATTCTATGATACAAATTTTACCTTCCTCGCTAGGACAGGCAATGCTTCAGATATCTTCCATTTACAGGGTTACTCTCCAGAAGAACCCTATCTGTATATTCTAGCAAAAATGCATTGTGTCCCCTATATCCAGCAACAACATAAGGTCCTACCCACATAGGGTCAAACTTCCCGTGCTTGTCTTCATTAGCAGCATCCCACTTCAAAACCAGGTCACCAATCTGGAACTACTCTTCCTTGATCCTTCTGTCAAAAGTATTCTTCATTTTCTCTTGATGAAACTGCACTTTGTCATAAGCCTTACTTCTTCGTTCTTCTAGCTCAATGATCTGATTTATCCTCCACTGTATGTGATTTGGTTCTTCTTGCTGATCCTGGAAATATCTCATAACTGGTACCCCTAATGATGTTGGAAAAATCACTTCAGCCCCGTATACCAGTTGGAATGGAGACATGCCGATTGCTCTTTTAGTACTAATCCTGTCAGCCCATAGAGAATATTTTAGTTTGGTGTGCCAAGACCTCTTATTATCTTCCAACAGCTTTTTGATAATCCTCACCAGGATTTTATTTGAAGATTCAGCTAATCCATTTCCTTGAGGGTAATATGCAGTTGAGT
>LPNX010248118.1:147957-212717 GCA_001517045.1 Pseudotsuga menziesii
CCTTTATGAAATTCTTTGGTAACTTGCTGGGATTCATCCTCCAATAGACAATTTAGTAGAACTCCTCCAAGATCCTTCCAATAAATATATTTATTTATGATACAGAATTTAGCAGATTTCAACTTTACAGATCTTTCTCTTGATTTACTTAATCCTTCTAGTGCTTGCAAATTTTTGAGGACATATACAATACCAGAGTACCATGGAGAGGCCACAAAGTCAGCCATCACTTCCATCTCTATGTCTAACTGATCAGAATGGTGAGTCAAAAAATTGATCTGTAAAGATTCACAATTTGAGTTTGTCATCATTTTTGCTAACCCTTGTCCTTTAACCAGCTTCGTGGGTTTTATTTCTATATCATATTCCAATAATGTAGCTATCCATCTCGCCCTCTTGCCTTCGGGGTCTAGTTGAGTCAAAATTGCTTTTACTGCAGCGGTTGGAACATGTGCAATTACATGGGAATGTAAAACATATATTCTGAAATCCTTTAATGCTTTAATTAAAGCATAGGCCTACTTTTCCATGATGTCATATTTCAACTCCCCATCCCGTAGCATTTTACTGAAAAAGGCTATGGGTTGATCCAAGTTTTCCTCATTTTTCTGCAATAATACTGCTGCTATAGTATGTTCCGAAGCATATGAAAATACTGAAAAATCTTTGGCAAAATCTGGACTTACCAAAATAGGAGCTTCTGAAATTGCTTTCTTGATTTCCCAAAATGAATCCTTAGCTTCTGTATTCCACTTTATTTCATGACCTTTTTTCAACATATTTGTAATATTCATCAAAATCTCAGTAAAGCTTGGTACAAATCTCCTCAAGAAATTTACCTGTCCCAGAAATGATTGTATCTCCTTTTTGCTTCTAGGTTCTCCCACCTTCAGAATTGCACTTACTCTTTCGGGGTCAATCTTTATGCCATACTTGGATATTATATGGCCTAGCATCTTTCCTTCATCTAGTGCAAAATTAGACTTCTTAGGGTTCAAAGATATGCCATACTTCCTACACTTCATGAAGACCTTCTCCAGATGATGCAGATGTTCTCTGTCAGACTTTGAGTAGACTGTGATATCATCCATATAAATTACCACGAAACTTCCAATTTCTCCTGCAAAGGCAATGTCCATAGCTTGCTGGAAAGTGGCGCCTGCATTCATCAGACCAAAAGGCATCTTCGCATACATGAAAGTGCCCCATGGTGTAGAAAATGCAGTTTTCCCCTTATCTTCTAGCAACACTTTGATCTGATTATACCCGGAAAAACCATCCAGCATCAAAATCCTTTCAGCTCCCACCACTTGCTGCAGTATATGATCCATCTTGGGTAGAGGATAGTTGTCTTTCATGGAGACCTTATTTAAATTGTGGAAATCTATGCACAGTCTTATCTCTCCATTCTTCTTTCTGGCAGGGACCGAATTCACAAACCATTTAGAAAATCTGAGTGTTACAATGATCTTGGCATCAAATAACTTCCTTATTTCCTTCTCAATGACAGGGAGCATCTTAGGATTGATCCTCCTGAGTTTCTGTTTAAAAGGATTCTCCCCAGGCTTTATAGGAATAGTGTGCTGTATGATAGATGTATCATATTCTTTGAGGTCTTCATAACTCCAAGCAAACACATCTGTATATTTTTTCATCAACTTTACATACTCCTCTTTCTCTCTTTCTGGCAGCTTCTTGGATAATTTTAGGATTTTAGGATTTTCCTCAGTGCCAATATTTTTATCTTCAACGGCATCACCAACAGGTTTCACTTTGGGGTTCTTGGCAACATCATTTTGATCAAAGAGCCTTTCTAAAGGGATTAGGCCTCTTGGTATGAAATTATTTTTCAGCTGGATGATATCCTTACCTCCTAATGTCTTCCTTAACCTCTCAGTATCTTCTTCTGATTCAATTTCTTCGTCATCTCTAGGGGTCCTATCATTATCATTTTCATTGTCAAAATGAGTATTCACAAACTCCTCTGACAACTCTAGAAATCTTTGGATCTGCATATCATCTTCAAACACCTGCCAGTATTTGGAATTGTCAGGGATAGAAGGTCTGTTCAAAATCTCCACCTGGTATTCCTTTTGACTAGTCATTGGGGTCTCAAATTTTCCAGCAGATACTGCTAAGGAATCAGCCACCAAATTTCCAACCCTGGGAACAACCTGAATTGTATGCTATGTGAAGAAATTTCCAAGCATATCCCATACTTCATTTCTATAAGCCCTCATCTGAGGATGCTTGGTTTGATAACTCTCATTTACCTGGTTTATCACCAACTCAGAATCTCCCAAGATCCTGACCCTCTGAGCCCCCAGATCTTTCAAATCATGTAACCCCAATAACAGGGCCTCATACTCTGCTACATTATTTGTGCATTGAAATAGAAATTTGTATGACAAATCTTTGAAATCATGAATAGGAGAAATGATGTAGACACCAGCCCCAGCACCAACCTTTGCAACAGATCCATCAAAGTACATTATCCATTGGCCTTCTTTTTTCTATTTTTCTTCCAAAACTTCTTTTTCATCATTTTCCTGAGACTTCTCCTGCAATGTCCTTTCTACCTCATGTGGGACAGTCTCATTAAAGAAAATGGAAGACCCCAAATCAGTATCAACAGCATATATGTGATGGACTTCAGGTTTATCTTGACTGCTAACCACATAAGGAGTTCTTTTTTCACTATATAACCTTCTGCTCCCATCTAGAACAGGAATCGTTGCATATGACATGTCCATCTGTAAACTACCTTTCAGCTTGGAGGTCCAAGATCTTGACAGTAATACCCCAAATTTGGGTGGGATATCTGCTACCACCACATCCATGACTATAGTTTTAGATGGCAATTTATTCAGGGTCACCACCATGTCTTTAATTAAACCAAGGCATTTTACTCTCTTAGAACCAAATGACTATAAATCCTTATATGGTCTAGTCACTTCTAATCCCAGACTTTCCATGACTCCTTTAGGCATTAGATTGTGTGATGCCCCAGAATCCAACATAGCATTATGGACCACTTTGTCATGCACATTTAGACTTAAATAGAAAGGAGGAACTTCTTCATCTTCTAAATTTTCAACTTTTGGTCCAAATGAAATAGCAGGATTATCATCATTCAATTCTAAAATGTCTGACTGCCACTCTCCTTGGTTTTTGATCATTTTGGTGATAGTATCTCTGTATTCAGTGTTTCTCAATAGCTCATTAAATGAAACAAAGATCTTTAGTTTTGAAAGCTCATTTTGTAGGTTAAAACCAGCACCAATCTTTTCCACATCAATCGGAGTCGCATTCTTTATTATTTTATCCCTTTGTACCTCATTCTCAACCTCTTTACTCACAGAGGGTTCCTTTTGTAGTCCTTTCCCCTTTTCTCCATTCAAAGAACTAGAGGAAGGCTGATTCGGGTTTGCCTTCCCTTTATTTATGGGGACATCCCTATTCTTCAGTCTCATTTTCCTTTGCACATCATCCATTGCATGTAAATAACCTCTCTGATATAGCTCATTTTCAAATTCTTCATTTGGACCTTCATGCGCAAACATATTATGTTCTTCTTCATTAAGATATATTTCTGAATCATGTTCCCCAAACAGATGAATCTCATTTTCAGGTGGGTCTTCTTCATCCCCAACATAATTTTCAGGGAAAGACGGATGGATAGGCTGTTCTTCTTGGTTTCTTGGATTTCTCTGCCTATTCTGGGGAGGAACAGGGGGATTTGGTCTTCTGAAATTTGGATTCCTGATTTGGGGATCCCCCTGCTCCCTGTTAAAGGGCCTAGTATCCATGGTTAACCTATCCATCAACTTTTCCATAGTCTTCAACATCGTCTCAAATTTAACATCAGCGGAAGAAGATGAAGTAGAAGGCACATTTTCTTCTTTTCTCCTCCTGTCCATGTCTCTATGTTTCATCTTTCCACTGCCCATCATGTTAGCTTCCACTTCTAGGGAATCAGTAAACATGGCAGCAAGAGTTTCCGATTTCCTTTCCCGCAATGAAAATGCAAAATCATTATCAAAAGCTCTAGCATAATGCAGTTTAGCAGCTGCAGGAGAAGGTTTTATATCTTCAGGAATAGAGTTGTAAGCCCTCATGAATCTACTTGAAAATTCATGAACAGACTAAAAACCCCCATTTTTGAGACTATTGTACTGAGATAAAAGCTACAGAGGTTTCTGTTTATCGTCCCACCTATCCAAAAAGGCGTTTTGAAAGGCCTGAAAATTTGCTATAGATCCATTAGGCAAGTCCTTAAACCACTTCTTCACCTCCCCAAACAAACTTTGGGCAAATAATCGCAGTTTGACATCAGGATAGTCAACTTCTTCCAAGTCAATGAAATCTTCAAACTTGGCAACATGCTGTTTTGCGGTTATATCACCTTCCCCATCAAATAAAGAAATTCTCTGAGAATAATTTTGGGGGAGATCATGTAATACAGCTGGCAAACGCAAGGGAGAAAATCTAGCGGCCATTGGTCTGGGTGGGTTCACAGGAACTGAAGTACTTTGAGAATGCTCGGAGGCAGTTGTTTCAGCTTTAGAGGTTTGTTGCAAGTCCTTCCAGAGGGAATCTAACAGGTAGGATTCTAACCTACGAGGATTGGACTCAGTATTTTTGAGGTCGGGTTCAGATCTAGCTCTCAACCTACGAGGAGGAATGAACTCAGTATTTTTGAGGTCGGGTTCAGATATAGTTCTCAACAGGGTCTGCACAGCATTGACTTCCCATGCTAGATTAATATGAGAATCTGGTGATGATGATGGGCCGAACAAAGGAAAATCTAACTTCTCTTTATTTTTTCTCTTAAACAACTTTTCTGGATCCTCAAAACCTTTCAGAATTTTGGTATCAGAGTTACCTCGTGTATGTCTTCTTGAAGCCAGAATGTTGTTCTTGAATTCTGAAACAATTTCACAATGAAGTCGCTAGGGAAAATATACAACCTTCTTTTTTTTTTGAAATTTCTGTTTGCCCATAGAAATCTTTCTTAATCTTTGTCATTTTCCCGGGGCAGATAAGCACTTTCATCCCAGGAAACGGCGCCAGTTTGTTAGCACTCAGAATGTACCCAGGTTGTAAAAGGTATACTCCAAGGTAACAGCAAAACCACTTTAGGAAGAAACTGGTATTTTCTTCCAGAGAGGGATCTCTCAATAAAGATTTAACAAGACCAGATTTAAAATAACATTTAAATATTTATGTATTTGGCTGAAACAATCACATAACCATTGGGCATGGAGTCATATACAATATAAAGATACCACAAATACATATACATGATATTCATCAAAGGCAAGGTAATCATATCATCACAGTCATTCAAATTGATTCAGGTGGAATAGAAGAGATCAAGAAACAACCCATTAATATAGAGCATCAACCAGGATGAGTTCTATACCAACTTTAGCAGAAAAAATCATATAATATATGAAATGATGACCAGAGCATAAACACATGAATTCCAATCATCTAACGCTATTTTCTAGATACGAGGAAGAAACAAAATGGAGTGTTACACAAGGGAAATACAATCACATAAATAAGGAAGCACAGACTTGTTGCATCTGCAACAATTCCCCAAAATTCTAAAAAATTTTGGGACCCCCCCTTTTTTTTTCGTTGAGTTAGTCAGTTCTCTTCTTGTTTTCAGCTTATTGTTTTTTGGCCTTTGGATTTTGAAGTGTCTTCCAGGAAGTTTGGTTGCTATCAATCATGGTTTCTCCTCTTTTAAATGATCTAAGGAATCCCATCTTGAGCTCCTTTTTCTTGCTTTGCAAATTCCTTCAAAGTTTCTTATATCAGGAGGTTTTTCATCTGACTGTTCCGCCGTTGCGGGTGTTCTTCAGCTCGTAGTTTTTTTTCGTCCCGCCGTTGCGGGTGTGTTTCAGCTCCCAACTGTTTGTTTCGCGCCGACTGATGCGGAGGATGGTGGTTTTGTTTTACCGTGGCGGGGGGCTGATGTTCCTTCTATTTTTTTCGGACGTTGTTTTTATGCCGCATCGGAGGGGGATGAACACTGCTCTCGCCGCCATTGCGGATTAATGGGAATTCCAAAGATTTCGTTGACTGCTGACCCAGATGTATCGAGGCCCTGTAGAGTGTGTACTTCCCCGTTGTGGACGACATCTCATTCCTAGCACCCGCTGTTGCGGGGGTGGCCGAACTCTTGGTCATCCGACCAATGTATCTGCCGCCGCCCGACCACGGTTCTCAATCGTATGATCTATGTTTTGCATTGCGGGTGACTTTGTAATGAGGATGGTCCTCCGTTGCGGAGAGGGATGAGCTTTAATCGCCCGACATAACTTTCATGTCCGCTCCGATTAAGTTGACCCGTCATATGTGCGGAGTTTTATATATACGGGGGTGTATGTGTGGATTTTTTATCATTATTTTGCACCCGAAGCCGTCGTAATCCGCTCCGCGCTGTCGACCTCATGTTTTTTGGTGGAGCTCCGTGCTTCTTCCCGTGTCCAGCTGTCGATTGGAAACTCGGTCGTGGTCACCACAGCAGCTTCGAACCCCTGCCAGGTAGGATCGTAACCGCCTTGCCTAGTGTTTTCAGGTTTTGAGCTAGATAGTGTTGGCTTTGGTGGGGGTGACTGAGTTTAGGTCCCCGTAAGCCCGTTGTGCTTGCATGACGAGTTTTCACTTGTAGCTGAGTTTTTCATAGCCATCTCCCTCGTGGTTTACACCCATTTTTTTTTTCTTTTAGGGTTTCCGGTTAGATAGCCCTTTGCGGTTAGTAGGAGGGTGCCTTTGCTTTTAGAGCCCGCATTTATTTTTTCCTCAGCCGTTTCAATCTAGACCTGAGCACAGTGAAGAAAGGAGAGGTGCAGGCGGCCGTCATGCCGCCTGCACCTGGTTTGCTCCGTGTGTGATGAGATCCGTCGATTAAGCATGGGGGTTTTCCTGGAGATTTGATAGTGAGGGCTTAGATGGTCATTTGTCCTAGTGGGTTTGTCCATTCTTTTTGAACCTTAGCCTCCGCACCGCGTAGCTCGCCATTGTCGGCCACCGTGAAACCCTAAGGCCGTGCCGAGGTTATTATTCAAATTTCTGGGGAAAGCATGAGTAATGGCGCTGGTGGGGTTCCCCTGTGCGAAGATTTGTTTTGGATTCCCGCGGTTTATAGTCGCAACTATGTAAATCCATACCCGCGAATAACATAAGCTTTTACTGTAGAGCCATGTCTGAATTCAGATTTTTTGTAGTCATGTTCCCTGCATTTGAGAGTTATGCATTTGCACTAAATATCATTTATTTAAAATGGCATCCTGTGAAATCATGTAATTTTGATAATAGGCCATGGGATGAATAATTCTAATTTTAATTCCGCAGCATTAGGACCTTTGCTCATTATATTGCAGAAATAGCCTGAGTTTTTGTGCTGATAGTTTCGGATAGTCAAGATGTAGGTTGGTTGTGCATACATGTGAGGGTTGCTTTCTTACTTACACATTGATATAAGATAATAGCACAGCTCAAAAGATTGCATGACTAGTTCAATTCCTTCAGCTTGAAAAGCCTATATCTGATATCATTATAGTCATATAGATAATGGAGAAAGAATAAACTGCTTCTTAATATTCACAAATTTGAATTGCTTAATATCATGATGTTTTACATTGCAGGAGGATTTTAAAATGTCCAGAAGACAGAAAAAGAAGGCCCCTGTGGTAGAAGAACAAACAACAATAGAGGTTGTCCTACCAACTGAGTATATCTATGAGGACACCCAGTGTGTCACGGGGGTTGAACCTGAATACAAATGGGGGGACATATACAGGCTGATTTCCCGTAGGGAAGTCCCAGATATGGGCCTGGAGGAAGAACCAATTTACGCAAATATAGAAAAATCGGCCATTATGAAGGTTGCCACCAGGCCTGAGCTGTTTCCATGCCATGAGGTGATGAGATGGGTTCTACCACATAACAACCACAACTCAATGCTTATCTGTAATGTTGAAGGTCAGGGCTATGCTGCCTTTAGCCCTAGATATGTGGCCTTAGCTTACCACCTGCCTGAGCCTCAAGTTTTCTTGTCCAATGAGTGGTTGGAAAATCTCAGGATGGATTTGATAGAAACCATGAGGAGAATGCTATTACTAGGGAAGCTCTATAGACATAGAGCTACTGAAGATTATGACACAGCCAGCCTTAGAGCCCCTTACAGGTTCATAGCTCTAATGTTGAATAGGATCTTCGGGAGGGATAATGGCAGATTATTCAAATTCGAATGGATACCCCTGATTTTCTATGTGGCCACAGAAGGGACCATCTTCAACTGGTCCAGCCTGGTATCTAGTAGTCTATCTTCTTGTATAGCTGCAGCAAAAGGAGGAGTAGAACAGAAAAAATCCGAGTTTTATATGAGCTCGATCCTGATTGACTGCATACTATGCCGCCAGCCCTTCCCCAAGCTCAAATGTGTTTGGGACAGGGACAGAATGCCCGTATATGCAGCCTACAAGCTATTGGGGGCTCATCAATACCATAGTTATTATCGAGAAATCTGTGAGCATTTTATCATGCCTCTACACACTCTTATCTTCCGAAAGGAATGTGACTGCATGTCTGAAGAAGCTATGCAGGTAATAGAGGAGTATGGTGATTTTTTCTTGACAGAGAATGGGATGTATCTTAGAATGTTTGGTGGGTCAAGGACACCTTATCTGCTGCCCAAGTATGCCACAGATTATATAATCCATAAGGAGGCTGTTAGACAGGTATTTATTGACGGAATTGGTCATTTCTTATTCCAAAAAAAGAAGGCTGTCTATTCAACCTTACCATTTAAGTTAGGAAGCTACAGTTTCGCCAATGTGAAACAAGCTCCAGAATTTATAGAGGAACTAGGGAAGTTCCATTTTGGGGAGATGACTTTCAGGCGAAATGACACTCATGAAAGAATGGCTGAGCATTGCAGAAAGCACAAGGTGTTTTATGAGTACACCCATCATTTCGACAATGATGAATCCATTTTCAGAAGATCCCCGAACATGACAGCACTCAGTAAGAGGTTCAAACCGAAGCACTCCACCAAGGGTGGAAAAGGATCTAAACAAGAGAAGGCTGAGCAGGCTAAGGCTGAAGAAGCAGCCCAAAGGATAAGAGAAGAGGCCCATAGGCTAGAAGAGGAGGTTGTAGAATGGCTCCAGAAAGGAGAAGAAGAAAAGAGGAAAGCTGCCCAGGATGCAGCTAAGCGAGTAAAGGAAACAGCCAGAGAAGCAGAGGAAGCTGCTAAGCAAGCAGCTGAGGAAGCCCAGAGAAATCTTGACGAAGAGCTTCAAAAACAGGAAGCAGATAAGACAGAGTTGACACAACAACAGGCTGCTGAATCACAAACAGAGCAGAGCCAGGGTGAGGAAATCCTTGGGGTACAAACCCTTCAAATGCCCACTACTCTCACTCCTACAACCCCCACGCTGCAGTTAGTACCTTTTGCACAGAAAAAAGGGGAAGAAGTCCCTAATTTCAGCACAGTATACTATGACAGGGCTACCAAAAGGATTATAAGGAGAACTGAGAGAAAGGTAGAGGCTGGAGGAATGACCAGTACAATGATAACAAATAAAGCCGTGATGGTCGGGACAGATAAAGATCCAAGGTTTGTCATAAGGGCTGGGAAGGCAGCAATACATTCTACGGAGGATAACATAGACCGAATGATGATCGAGATAGAATCATCCAAGAAAACATCCGCTCAGCTCAAGGACACCTTGAGAAGGGAAAGAGAGGACGGCAATAGATTGAAAAGAAAATATGAGCAGGTGTTTAAGGAAATGGAGGCCACAAAGAGAGAAATCCACGCCAATCAGCAAGAAGCACAAGCGAAAGAAACAACACAAGAAGCTCTGAGAAAAGCACAGCAAGAGATTCAAGATTTAAAGGATGAAAAGGAGCAGCTGAGGGTAAAGATAGAAGACCTGATAGAGCAGAAAAATGTCATATATGAATCCAATACCTCACACATTAAGGAACTGGAAAAGCAGATGGAAGCAGCAAAAGCATAGCAGGTCGATCTGCAGCCAGTTAAAGAACACATCTTGGCTCAGAAAGCTAAGGTGCTGCACATGCAAACTGCTCTAGAGGAGGAAAGATGTCAGGTCCTCCAGATTGATGGCAGACTGGATGAAATCTTAGACACCGCTTCTTATTTTGTGGACAGGTCGCAAGACATCCTTGAAGTACTGACTTCAAGGATAACCAAGGTGGAGGATGACAAGGAAGTCCCAACTGAGCTAGTAGTCAAGGATAAACAAGCTTTGAAATGGGACCATGACCTGATAGAATTCGCCATCAACACTGCAGAAGACTTCCAGAAGAATGTCAAGAAAACAAAGGGAGCATGCACAGAGTTCTTCAGGAGAGCCCTGGTCACATACAACCGTTGTTAGGCAGAAGCTGAGCAGAGATTATACAAGTTCCCAGATCATGATGCATTTGCAGAGATGTTGCAGAAAAGGAAACAAGATGAAGAAGTCAAAGTGCAATACATCAAAGCTATTGATGAACAAATCCTCAGAAATGAAATAGGCCACACAGCCATTAGTATACAGCTCTTGGAGGAACAGGTACGTTTGAACACGGCCAGGGTCAAGGCCATTCGGAACCAGGCTGAAAAGTTCGAACTGAATATAAAGTTCTTAGAGCCCCACTCATTTGAAGGACTCACTGCTGAAGCAGCAGCGTGGAGAAAGTTTTTGGAGAACCAAGCGGGACCCTCTTCATGAGAAGGACCGGTCAACTTTTGTATAATTTAATAATTTGTAAAGGGTTGTATGAAAATGAAGCGTTGGGATGCCCAAAGGTCACTTTGGGTAGCCCAACCATTTTTGCTTTTTGTATAAAACTAGGAAAGAGGGACAAAGAGGAGGCTTTTTCCCAGTTATTCTGGAGGACATATTGTAAGAAGAACTATTTCCTTTTGCAATAAAGATTTTAGTTTTCCTGTTGGAGAAAGAGCTGTGAAGTTTTCCAAATAGTATGCGATGGATGGCGGAAAGATGAACTACTTTATTTTTTCAGCTTGTGTCCATGAATTGTGAGATCGTTCTAACTCTGTGACCTATGTCTTGTTGAATGATTTCTGGTTATTTTGTGGAAAATTCACTTAGAGTAATGATGGTGTCTCATATAACAGTTAGCTATATGATTGTTAGAATATTTTCTTGTTCATGTGTTGTAAACATAAAATATCAGCTACCTGTAATTTTGTTTATTATACATGGAGATGATGCATTACTCACTAATAATCATTTTTTGGCTCCCCGGGGATAGATAGTTAGGTGTTTATATTGTTAGTTGTTTTACTTCCTTGTGGTTTAGATGTTCAAGAACCTAAGACGAGAGGTAAGAACCTGCGCAGCACATTGTGTAGTTCCTAGCATCTTTATCACTCCGCATAGTTAAGATAGGCACATGCATTGCATACATTAAGTCAAAATACAAATTCCGGTGGACCGGGCCGCAACCGGTAAACCCTTGTTGTTACTTTGACCTACGGTAGCCGGACCGTAAACCGGACGAATTCCCTATACCAAACAGTCAGCGGGCTATTTGGGAACGCTGATTGGGGAGAATCCCTTACTATTGCTGCCTGCAAATTTCCAGGCCTCAACAAGACTGTAATATCAACGACACATGAATCTCTGAAAAAACTCTCATGCATTCACTTTGTTATTCCAAAAACAGATATGTTCTCCAAAATTATTCACCACCCGATGGGTTCCAACCCCCATCTCTTAAAAAAGATGCATATTTATACATAAAATGATCGGTGCTCCAACAAGAAGATCAATAACAGAACGATCGGCTTAATTTAGAGTTTGTAACTGAATTCCTAACCCCTAGGAAGTTTGTTACAACTCCAATCCTAATAGATCATAAAGTACAAATCAACTTGATAACAAACTTTCTCCCATCAGCTCCACGTCTTTGCCCCATCAGCTCCACGTCTTTTCCCCATCAGCTCTCCAGTGTGTGACACCTATTCCTAGGGATGGAGAATATACTTTGTCTTTCCAAACCACACCACAACTTTCCACTGCTTCGAACTTGGGGTGTCACACTCCATCATTTCCCGAATTGCTACTTCGAGCTCCATATATGCTTCATAGGACTTTTTGGGCAATCTGCTTCTGATGATGGTGAACTTCTGCAGAATCTTGAAATCTTCTGTGAGCATATCCACAATGGTCTTCCCTGTCAGGATTTTCTCCAAATCATTGAATTTGGAGTGGTCCATGCGGCACTGAACAAGCAGGTTATGATAATTTTCCTGTGAGAACATCCGCCCTTCTCCATCCCAGAAAGAAGGCAATCCGTCCTCGAACAGTTCTTTAAACTCCTGTTTAAAATTATTAACCTACAAAAGCAATCTTTCTGATTTATCTTGGACCGTTTTGATTAAGTGATACTTATGGATGATTTTCTTTTCCCACATCACTATTGATACTCTGTCCTTTATGCCCAATTCCTCCAACTTCTGATATGACAGTGAATTTAGAAAATTTAGTGTGTTCTGAGTTGTAACAAGAGGTCTTTTCTCCATATGTTCGTTTACCAGTTTCAGCCTCTGGTGAGCTAAATTTATCATTATATTCAAATCATCAATAAAATTTAGATAGTGCCAGAACTTGGTAATCTCTATACACAAGGTATCCCAAATGATATGTTTTTCCATCTGAAGAGGGCCTTTCCCAATGCATTTTTCTTTTAGCTCATTGAATTTATTCTGTAATTGATTCCTGTCCTGTAGTATTTCTTTTTTGCTTTCACTTACTTTGGCCAATTCAGAGTTCATCTTTTCATTCTCTGCTTTCAAATCTTTGATTGCTTCCTCTTTCAAACTCACCCGGGACATTGGCACCAACAAATCATCAGTAGAGAAATCATCTAATGGCTTCTGGATATTTACAATAGACAAGTCTTCGCTGGTGGGAGTCTGGCTCATCAATTCTTCCATAATCTTCTTCTCTTCATTCTGATCTTTTTTCATCAAGGATATTTGGGATAACAGTTCCTCCCTTTCGGCTTCCCACTTCTCTTTTTCTTCCTGTAGCTCTCCGGCTCTTCCTTTGTATTCCATCATCTCTTGATGGACTTTATCCTTCTCTTCTTGGAGGGCTAGTAACTCAGATGATTGAACATGTTCAGCACCTAGGATCTTCAGTTTCTTCTTCAGGACCTGGAGTGCATTGTCTTTTTCCTCTAACAACCTCTTGACTGCCTGGGTACTGTCTGAACTAGCAATGTCTGTTTCCAGCTTCCTAATCTGAACAACATTTGCTTTATTTTCCACTCTCTCATGTTTTAATCGGATTTCTAATTTGTCTATCAAAACTTGTAATTTATTTATTCTCACCATGGCTTGTAGTAAGTCTGAGTAGATGATATCGCTGGTCTGTTTGTGAAGTTGAATTTTATCCGGAGTGCTGATTTTGTCTAGCCGGACCTCCATTTCAGACATCTTCTTGTCGCTTACTATAGCCATTTTAAAAGTATTTCTCTCAGCATCTCTAGCAGAGACTAGAGAGGTTTTTGAACTGTACAAATTTCTCACCCTCGGGAGCAAATTTATTGTCTCCTCCATAGACTGTTTCCTCTTCTCCATGTAGCTGGCTTTTAGGTCTTCGTTCGACTTAAACACGTGGCATAATTCTGAACTGTATACATCACCCTCCGCATTTTTAAAAGAGAATTGACTTACTTGCACCGCTTTCAGGGGAACTAGGGAACCTCTTTTGGAACCATCAGAAACCTCCTCATCTACAATTTCACCACTTTCAAGCAGCTTTGCCTTTTTATGGGGCCCTTCTTCGTCTACATCCATACTCTTAGTTTCAGACAAACTCCTCTTGACCACAATACCAGCACCTTCTGTTATTTGGGTCGCTGTGACAGGTATAGTATGTGTCTCTTCATCAGAATTTGATCTGTCAGTACAATGTAGCAAATTGGCCATTTCAGCTAGCCCCTCAATAGCTTGATGCTCAAATGGTTTATTCTTGTTTGCCTGTTTTCTCAATGACATCACATGGTGGGGGTCGTAATTCACATTTACATCTTTTATGAAATCCATATTTTCCAGCAACTTTTCTATAAATGCCAGGGCACCTTTACCTTTAAAAATGAAAGGGCCGACTTTAAGTGGAAATTTAATGTTCGAAGATTTTTTGAAAGCACCAAAGTGCTCTTCCTCAACAACAATCTCTGCCTCATGAAATCTAGTGCGAAAACCCTTGGGGTCAAGAAGGAGGGTAGCCTATAAGGCTGACCAGTAAAGCCATATATTCTTAACACTGTGTAACCTCTGTACAGGAACCAGTCCCCCACCCAATCTTCGGGTGACGACTGCATTAGGCATCTCATCTCATCCAGGACATGGGGCAGGTCCTCATCAAATAACATTTTGTACATTTCGGACATGATCGAATTAGCAAATTCAAACATGTTGATTTGCTTGGGCAAATCAGAAGAGCATAGAGTACTTAAGAATTTCAATTCAGTAACATTAGAGAATAATAGCATGTTAAGCAAGTATGTTTGAAACCTACAGAACTGGACCTTGGGAAACTCAATCAACTGAAGGTGGATCGCTTCGGCAAGGTATTCATCTAAATTAAGCACAGGGACTGACTGGGACTCAGGACTTAAAGAATTTATTCTTAATAAGAAACCAAGGATGAAATCACCTATATGACAATCGTCATCTAGACCTAACACTTGCCAGACCAGAGACATTACCAATTGCACTTGAGTCCTAAAAATGTGCAAGGGGTAAGGCAAGAAAATACCTTCAAGGGACTGACCTTCCTTCAGGATACTTGACAAGAATTGACAGCGACTTTCACTTTCACAATTTTTGAAAAACTCAGCAAGGACAGATTCATTTACAGACTCACGATTTACAGGGTAATTTTCGGGCAGACTAAGGTTTTCTTTGACGACTGAAGCATCAATTTTACACAGTATTTTGGACACGGACCGACTCACAATAATCCTCTAAGAGGGAGAATAGTTCACTGCACACCACTCAGAAAATTCTGGGAAGTGGAGGGTTTGCTCAAGGGCGAAATGGTACAAAAAAGACTTGCATACATTCAAAATGTCATTCCCCTATGACTAATAAGACCACAATTTCTCTTTGCTGCCGGACACGCTCCCTGTGGATAGGAAGGGGTCGCACACGCCCCTATGGCTGTCTACTAAAAATTCCTCTCTGTCATCCATGACCTAACCAGACACTCGAATTTCTCTCCCTTGGTCCATTACTTAATTCACAATGGTAATTGTACGAAGGATTTAAAGGGTTTAAGTCCTACCTGGCTTACTGTGGAGGCGTGTGCTCAGAGCATGCCTGAAACAAACAAATGGAAGCTGCCAAGTCACCAAGTCCTTTTCGCTGGGTCTCAAGCAAATAAAATAATCATTGGAGAGGTCAACCCTGCCTTTATAGGACCACACAATTCGCCACGTGGACAGCATTTATTTTCTGCAACCACCACTTATTCCTAACTGTCGTGCACTTCTATTCTCCGGATTCATTCAAGGCCCTAGATCTGATCTCTCTTTAATTTCTAGCCTTTGGATCACGTGCCACATACCCCGTTCTGCTAGGTTCCTTGGTGATAAACAACGTGCCAGTCTCCATCCTGGAATGATCTCCCATCGTCGATGAAATCGCCTTTTATCATGAGCCGTTGGATCGGGTGACACGTACCGAATTTCGTTGGGCTCCGTCACTTTAACCGTCATGCAGCTTTGATCCCCGGAATCATCCTCAGCCATTGATGTAATACACCTTTAACTTTCCACCATCGGATCATATGCCACATACCAAATTCCGCTGGGCACTTTGGAATTATCCACCGCGCTAGTTCACTCTTCGGAAATCATAATAGCCGTTGATTTGATTCACTTTGATCTTCAACCGTCAGATCGATCACCGTATAACTCATTCTGCTGGGTGCTTTAGGTTTATCGGTCATGCAGGTTCTAGTTCCAAAATCAATCTCAACCGTGGATGTGATCTGACTTCCCCTCTCTGCCATTGGATTGAGTAGCATGTACCCGATTCCGCCAGATTGTGTCATTTTAACCAGGATGCAACTTCACGAAGCGGATTGGATATAGACCGTGGATCTAAGCGAAACAAATTTATGGCTGCTGATCTGTGTGCCCGATAAGCGCCCGGACCAAACCTTTATCTTCCTTGCATCTCTGAGGAGCGGAGAGAATATCAGCCATTGATTTTATTCCTTCTCCCATCGCGGCTTATGATCTTCGGTGACTTAATCTCTTTTTTGCCTATAGTCCCATTTTTACTATATATATTTTAACCAAAGTATCCAAACAACCATTATTTTTCTTCTCCACCATGGTCTTTCACCCCCTTGATAAATAATGGTGTTAACAGGGTCAATGGGGAAGTCGTGGGGTAAGTATTACAATTACTTTGAAATATAAAATATGGAATATGAAATTAATAATAAAATCAAGTATACTACCCTGCAAATTAGATCAATTCTAGTTTGAAAAAGAAATAAGCAGAAAGCGACGAAAAGGAAACCGACGCAAATCCCCCCAAGGGGGATGGGGAATGGGCTCGAAAGAGCCTATTCAAAAAATAATTTTATTAATAGTGGTTTCAATATCATAGAACTAATATATTAGAAAATTATTGGTCCTTATACAGGCTGAAACCAAGATCTTACAACTTTGCAAAAATTTTAAGATTTTAGTGAAAAGGGAGACCCCTAGGGGGATTTGAACGCTCTTGAGGCCAGTTCGGACAGCAGATTCCTTTCTTTTGTGTCAGACCTGATAAAATACAGCAATCATTTTATACTAACATACGCCCAAAATAACTTTAAGAGTACCTTTGGATCATCCTACCTTATAAAAAAAAAATGAAATTAAAACTAGCTAAATAGGAGAAAAAGGAACCAAGGAAAGCAAGATTTTCTTGGGATATTGGCTTGATGTTTGTGCATCCAATGAAATATGCACTGATATTGCAGAATATTAAATTTTATAACAGCGAAAGGAAATCTAATGCATGCGATCTACAAGTTTTCTTTAAATTTTCATGCAAAAAGACGATTTCCCTAAAGCTAGATCTAGAATGCTTATGAAACTTTTTTAACTGCAAAATCTAGAATATAGGATTTGATAAGATAGATATATGTTGGAATTAATTTTAATATGATATATCTAAGCAAAATCAAAGCTACGAACAGAGTAACCGGGTAAAAATATTGACTTTTTATAGAAATGAGAAGAAGAGGAGAGAAGGTCAGATCGTTGCTTGAATGGAGCAAGCTGAAAGGAGGCCCTTTTGTGGAGTGCTGAGGGATAGAGTCTTGATATTATTGGATAGGAATGGCATCAATATAGATCCACACCTTCATCCAATCGAGAACCTGCAACTAAATAACACAAGCCTGCACACACCTCGTGAGATCTGGATATAGATGTATAAAGCAACAAAAATGAAAGATCATGCCAAAATAACCTTCTTTAAGCATATAAATGAAATTTTTTAGCATACATCATATGGATAAACAAGATCAAGCAATCTAGCTTTCCTAGTTTACACCCTTACTAGATTCAGCCGAATCCTTAAAGCCAGAACACAGAAGCAACACCGAATTTGGCAATAAATTGCAACTACCACATCAGCAGCATAACACTGAGAATCCACACATACACATGCACTACACAGTATAGCCTCCAAATCTTCTTTATTCACAAATGATGATCAAATACGGAGTTACAATGGAAATCCCTTCAGTCCAGCTCTAACTAGCTTGGAAGAGTGAGCTGTTCCTGGATATATACAAAATACAGGCCATCCAGCCCAGGGGGGGTGCAAATCCTGAGGAGACACATCAAATTAGCTGAAGGATAGTCCATCAATGCCTGATCTATGTCTAGCTGAGCTAGATCTGAGTCTCATTGAGTGCAATTGTTAATCGGGGGGCTGATCTGACTGACACCTCAACCTGTTGACTGAAGCATCCACCAAAAATCATCCAGATGAGCCAAAAACATGTGGAGGAGAGAGGGAGGGTGAAATTCCCCATAAAGGATGCTGAAGATCAACTCTGGATCTGATTTGATCACCTACTTCAGTCAAGGATTTGTCAGATCCAGTCAATCTGCTTAAGATCTGACTGATTTCAATCAAATCGACTGAGAATACACTGATTTATGATTTTGGATTTGCTCCATTATTCATCAATTTATTAATTAAAATAATCAACAAATGATTTTTTGGGGATTTCTGACCTTAGTGATGGAAAATCACTCAAAACTAGGAAATAGTGGGTCCATGGGTTTACATGGTGCTCTTAGCTTGAAAATGAGCACCTACATGACTAAAACTGATTATTTGGCCCACTTTTATTACAAAATCAATTTTTCCAATTAAACTATTAAAAAATAGCCTAAGTTTTGGAAAAATTGAATTTTAATAAAAAAACACTGAAAAGACTGAAAAATTGAAAAACACCTAGGGGGACTTAGACATGTTCATATGACTCGATCATGATGTCTAGCATGTTTATACATTGACACATAGACTCTAATAAACTCAATAGGCCTAAATTCCAATCCGACCACCCCAACTTTGGAGGTATGGAGTGAAAAACTTAGAAATGATCAGTCGTTTGTTCAACAACCAATAATAACCAAGGGAAAAAACACCCTGGGCTGATCGGATTGACAAATAAAGTCTAAGAGACCAAGTCTTTTACAGACACTATCATGCTAGAACATTTATTACAATTCCCCCATGGGGTATGAACATCTGATATGATACAACAAGCACTTCGCAGAAGTACTTCCAAAGGTCTTTTGAAGTCCGAACAAGTTAACCCTGTCCGGTTCACCAGGATCACTTGATAAAAGACCACTAGGTACAACTTAGGTGGTAACAGTGCCCATCATGCAGCAACGCCAATATCTACTTGACCACCATGGTAACCTGCGTGCTACGACCAAAGTGGGGAACATTTAGCATATTCAACAAGCCAGCTTGCTCCAAGCTAGCAGCCCACTGTTTCACTTGCAGTAATGTCGTTTCGGCCTCCGAATAATGGACAGAGTGCAAGTATTTCCCAGGTGCAAACTGCGGAAACTTCCCATGATCATTCGTATCGTGGTCTGTGTACTTGAGCCAGTCTAATTTTCCTGTCATCGTGCCGACCAACTTCACACCCTGTGGCAGTGAAGGGGTGCGTAACGTGAACTTGGATGTCTGCCGAGGTGGATGAACTCCTGGTTGAACAGGAGGAAGATATGGTGGACGCTGCGATGCAATATTCTCATCCTCACCAAAGTCTTCAAAACCTTTAGGTGGGAGCTCTGCCAAACTAGAAGGATTCATCTCAGGATCCTCCGGTGTCTTCCCTGATGGCTTGTGCCTTTCTTCGTTTCGCTTAGAGAAAACTTCTGCCTTAAATTTCTTTCTGGTTGATCATGTCTACATTGGCTTATTCGGCGCTGGGGGAGTCTCTTCGCAAGGTGCAGATGTAGGTGGATTGCTCATAAGGTTCTGCAGACCCCTCTGTCTAAATTCTCTCAACAATTCCTGGACTTCACGATCAGCTGACATGGACTCAACTCAAGAAAATGCGTAATGCAAAATTTGCAAGTCTAGGTGTCCTCTTATAGAATCCAACGACCAAATATGCCATAACTGTGCATTAAAGACACCAAATCTGATCGAACGGTGGTAGATCTTGTCCAAACAGCGCTAGATTTCCCAAAATCTCATCATTACAGGAAGTTAATACAGTTAACGTACCGACGCCACCAAATATGATTTTTTTCCAACGGTCGCATTTTAAGCTTCGACACACCTTTCTTCTTCGGCACAACCACTAACTTCAGCTTCTCCATAATAAGGTCCTTCGACACAACTGGACACAAGGTTCGACAGAACATTGAACTTCGACGCACTACAGAATTTCTTCCACAGCCTTCGACACTTCGTGAATCTGCCCAAGCTTTCTGAGAACAGCTTCATTATAGTATAGTACCCAATTGAAACTGTTCTTGGTACTTAGACTCTTCTTCTTGTTATTACTTCTGATCAAGGGGTACAGGCCCGTCCCTATACTTCTTTAATCTACTTCCATTCACCATAGAGGGAAAAATTTCTCCGTTCAATTTAGCTAACTGAACTGCACCACCATTAGTAACTTTCTGAACTATGTATGGTCCTTTCCAATGTGTCTTGAACTTACCTGGGAACTTCATGAATTTACTTTCATACAAGAGCACAAGATATCCATTTTGAAAATGCTTCTTCTTAATGTGTCTATCATGCCATGATTTTTCTCTAGCTTTCTGTACTTGTTGTTGGAAACCTGCAATGAATCTGTCTTCTTCTAGTTCTAGTATCTTCGCCAGCCTTTCATTCAACATGGATCGATCATCCATCTCTGTGAAGGCAGATATTCTAAGGCTAGGAACAATGTACTCCATGGGCATAACTGCTTCCTGTCCATATACCAGCCTAAAAGGTGTGTGGCCTGTCAACTTCTTGCAAGTGGTTCTATAAGCCCATAATACTGCTGGAATTCTAAGATCCCAATCATTTCTGTTAACATTGCAAACCTTCGTCAGAGCATGCTCAGGAATCTTGTTAAAGGCTTTGACAGTTCCATTTGCTTGAGGATGGTAGGAAATACTCTTCTGATGATATACTTGAAATTCTTCGGTCAATGCTTCAATAGTTTTATTCAAAAAATGTGATCCTTGATCACTCATAAGAATTATAGGAAACCCAAACCTCGACAAGATATTATCAAATATGAACTTTGCAGCTGTAACAGTGCTATAGTCCTTGACTGGTTTTGCTTCGGCCCAATGAGTAAGGTAATCAGTTGCTGTAATAATGTATCTTGCTCCAGATTTCTTTGCAAGGGGATTGATTGGTCCAACAAAATCAATAGCCCACTTGTCAAATGCTTGTAAAGTTACTTGTGGAACCAGAGGCATATCATCCCTCCTGGATGGTTTTCCTGTCCTCTGACAGATATCACAGCTGTGGCAATACTCTCTTGCATCTTTATGAATCGTAGGCCACCACAATCCAGCTGTTAGAATCTTCTGTGCCATAGCTTTTCCCGCATAATGACCTCCTGCGGCTCCAAAATGTGCCTCAGCCAAAATCAATGGATTTTCATGCTCTAGGACACATCTGCGTAGTATTTCATCTGGTCCCATCTTATATAGTTGTCCTACTATCAAGTTAAAGTCAGCTGCTTCTTCTGCTGTGTTGTCATCTCAGAGGGTGCAAAACCTGTAGACAAGTACTAAACAATATCCTGAAAATAGTCATCAACCATCTGGATGGAAAACAACTGGGCATCAGGAAGAACTTCGTCCAAACTACTGGGCTCTTCTCCTGACTCGAGCCTTGACAAGTGGTCAGGCCCCAGGTTAAGTCTTCCCAGCTTAACTACGATCTCAAAGTCATACTCATGAAACAAAATCATCCATCTACATATCCTTCCACCTAACACAAGCTTGTTAACCAAATAATTCAAAGAAGAATGGTCAATGAACATTTTGAAATGAGATCCTAACAAATAATGTCGAAATTTCTACAAAGCATAAACCATAGCTAGACCTTCTCATTCTGTCGTAGTATAATTCGTTTCTGTCGTGGACAACTTTCTACTTGCAAAAGCAATAGGGTGATCAATATTACCTTCACCTGACTGAGCCAATATTACACCTAAAGCAATGGAAGATGCATCGACATGAACATTAAACTCCTTACACCAGTCAAGGAATACTAAGATAGGGGCAGTTACCATCCTTTCTTTCAGAATGTCCAATATTTCCTGACATTCAGGTGTCCACTCAAACTTAATATCTTTCTTCAATTTCTTTTCCATAGGGGCTATAATCTGAGCATATCCTTTAATGAATTTTCTGTAATATCCAGTATGACCAAGCGTAGTGTGAAGTTTCTTAACAGACTTCGGAGGTGGAAAGTTCACAATAATGGCTATCTTCGCAGGATCCACCATCAATACTTGCTTGCATACAATGTGACCTAGCAGAATTCCAAAAGGTGCACAAAAGATACAGTTCTCCAGGTTCAATGAAATCTGATGTTGTCTACACTTGTCCAGCATAAGTCTTAAACTGGCTATATGATCTTTCAATAAACCAAAGATAGTCCAATCATCAAAGTAAAATTCCAAGAAATTATGAATAAATTCCTTAAATGCAGATATGACTACCCTGGAAAACATAGCAGGTGCATTCTTCAAGCCAAAGGGCATAACAGTATACTGAAAAGATCCCATTTCTGTAGCGAAGGTTGTTTTATGTTGATCATCTAGAGAAATTCTGATCTGATGGTAACCTGAAAATCCATCAGTGAAAGAATACACTTCTTGACCTCTGACATTGTCTAAAACTTCATCTGTAATGGGAGTAGGAAAAGGATCATGTAAACAGGCATCATTCAGCTTCCTCAGATCAACACAGATTCTGATTTCTCCCTCGGTCTTATTTTCTTGTACCACCATAGGGCTGACCCATTCGAACTCTTCGACAGGTTCAATGATTCCTTCCACGAGCATCTTATCTAGCTCCATCCTAACTTTTCCTTTATACTTAGGATTCAGCCTATAAGGGCACTGCTTCACAGGCTTCGCATCATCTTTCAAAGTGATTTTTATCACTCCTATATCACCAAGGATACCTTTCATTTCTGAGAACTTTGTCAGAAATAAGTCCTGATACTCATGGAGGAGTTCAGTCACTTTTCTCACCATTTCTTCATCCCAATAATCTCCAATGGTAGCATACTTAGGGATTTCTTCTGATCCAATGGTTACTTTCCTTGTCTTCAAGGGCTGAGTTACTTCAGGTGATTCGACTGCTAGTCCATGAACTTTGCAATGTCCTTTTGACTCAGGAATATTAATGTTGCGAGGGTCATTGTCTTCATCAATGGCGAGGTTATAGCATTCTACTGCATTAGCTTCTTGTTCCTTCCAATCAGGTTGGTACTCAGCTAGTTCTTTATCATCAAACACCTTAGTATGGATCAACCTAATAGCTGCGTCCAAAGTAGGGAAAACCTCATTAATAGAAAATGTGAGCACAAAACTATCAACAATACTAACCCAACTTACAGTACCATGGCGAAGCTCCGCCTCTGCATACCAGTTCTTTGCTACATGTTCCAGAGTGTGTATAAACCTATGTACCCATTCTTCACAAGGTACCTTCTTCCATGCTTCATAACACTACTCCAAATTTTCCTAAGGGCTAGTCTTACCATTAAATATGCTTCATACCTCCTGAGGTTGATCTATGAATCTCAGGAGAAGAAAATTTTGACAAGCTCTCCAACTATGAATATACTTTGTATGACCATTCCACCATCTGGTAGCTGTGGCTCTGAATACTGAATCTAGAGTCTCCATTTTCTGTGAATCTGGTACTTGCTCTGAAAATTGTACAATAAAATCTTTTGGGTCTGTCAAGCCATCAAAAGTAGGTAAGATTCTTGTCTGTGAGACAACCCATCTGAGAGACTTGGTAATTCTTACACATCGATGTCCATGTAGCTCATAAATTCGATTCTGCCAATTCTCTAGGCCTTCGTCTGAATCAGTCATGCAAGAACTGTCACACTGCCAATCCATTCTACCTTCATCAGTAGAGTTAACATAGTCTTATTCTTTAGCTATGATGTTGTAAATATGATCCAAAACATCCTAATCTTCATCTCTGACTGGCTCTGTATACCTTTCTCCTTGAGAAGGGTCCAACGGTACTATGACTCTCAAGCCTTTTCCTTCAAAAGTCATTTGTTTATTCTTAAGGTTTATTACTGCATAATTATCTATTGCCCATTCAATTCCTAGCAAGGATGGATAGGGGTTTCTATCATCAATTATTTCAATGACTTCAAAATATGCTAAGGTACTAACTCCATCAATATCCACTGGTACACTAGGGAATCTTCCCAAGGGCACAATATTCTACTGATTGGCTAATCTCAACTGTATAGGGGACCATTCAAGCGTAGGTTTTCCCATTTGTTCCCATGTCTGCTTAGTTAGGACATTCACTTTTGATCCCAGGTCTAAAATGATATCAGTCATATCATAATCTCCTATCTGAGCATGCAATCTCATTTCTCTTCCAGTCCTTCTAACTCTATTAATAGTTTTTCCTCTATCAGAGCTTCGATGAGGTTCAAAAGACGCAATAACTTTATGTAACTCATTCAAAGCATTCTGATTTCTTAATAGCTTCATACAACTCTATAAAAATGATGTCAGTGTACTTACTTGATCTGGCAAAGCTTCTTGAAACTGTAACTGCTGTTGATGCTGTTGCATCATTGCTACTGATGTTCTTGGATCAACAAAGTATTTTTTAGCTTCCATAAATGTGCCTTTTTCTCTTCCAACATCAAAGGCTGGAATTTTCTCTAGGGTATTACGGACCCAAGCCTCGTCAGGATGTTTCCCCTTATTCGGCACCTGCGTCGTAGATCCACTCCTTGTAACAATGTGAAGGGTTGGGATAGGTCTTTTCTCTACAGCAATCATCTGAACATTCTTGTATCTTGGCTATCAACTGTGGGCACTGCTCAATCACATGATCGACTACTCTGCAATATCGACATGTCGCAGTTGGGTTCTGACAGTCTCTAGCTACATGTCCTGCCTGATTATAGTTATAGAAAATAACCTGGCCTCAACCTCTTCCAGGCATACCACCATGACCACAACCTCTGAAGTTACCTCGACCTGGTGCACCACCACGGTAACCATATCCATCATTGCCTTCTGCATCGGGTTGTACCCTATAAGCATCATAGGTTCACTCTCTCATGAGGTCAAAGATGTGACATTCATCTTCGTTGTGTCCAACTGACTTATAGAACTTGCAGTAGGGATTCTTAGGTACTTGAACATATCTCTGCAGCAGGTAGCAATATTCAGGTCAATGCTGGCCAGTTGTTCTACAAATCTCACAATATAGGACAGTAGGGTTAAATGGGTTCGACGCACCAGTATTCAAATAATTTCTTAATGTCGGACACTGTTCTTTATCATGACCTTCTATCTTACATCATGTACACCAAACCTCTTCTTGAATAGATTTTCATTTTTTCATGTCGTGAAGCTCCAAATCCATTTCTGCTAACTATGCCTGTATCTGGGCTATTCTAGAATTATCTCCAACAAGAGTTGTTTCAAGTTTCATAGCAATTTCCAATGCCTCTTGCTGATCAGCAACCTTCTGTTGCATAAATGGAGTCCTGATATGAGGCAATAGTGCTGCGATGAACCATTTTTATGTTTTTCTGTTCCAATAGTAAAACTAACTTGATCCAGCAGAACCTTAAACCTTTGATCAAAGTCCCAAACTGATTCACCTAGCTTCTGCTGAATTTCTTTCAGTTCAGTTATACACTGTGACTCTGATTTAGGCTACTTGAATTCTTTGATCATTGCTTTTGTAATATCAGCCAAGATATAGTTCTGAGTACTGGAAAACTTCATAACCCAGGTCAAAGCACGGTCTCTGAAAGAGGTGACTAGCTGCACTCTTCTTGTATTTTGATCCATAATATTCTTAGCAGTCCAAAAAGCTTCGCATAAGAACCAAAACTGCTCTGGATCCTCTAATCCAGATCCTTTAAATACTGGGAGCTTGATATCGTCATTCACATGGGCCATAGTGGATCGAGGGAGGGGGAGGGGGAGGAGGAGGACTGGAAATAGGGGGGAGGGAACTTACTGAGGTAGACTGATCTGTGACAGGACTACTAGGGCTAGGGTTACTTTCAGACTGCGAAGGGTTCTCAAGGATAATAGATCTGCATTGTGGAGTTATCGGAGGGTTTCTAACAAAAGGGGTTTCTTCAGATTCATATTATTCTAGACTTAATGAGGTATAATCGGTATTCTGGCCTAGGATATAGGATCCAAGAGTTCTCTTGTATCTTTTACCGTTTCGAAGCAAACCACTTTGCTCGTCGAAGTCACTTTTGCTTCCAAACATAGGTTAGTAGCAATAGATCTAGCAATCTGATTTGATAAGTAATATGCCTTTCTCAACCAAGAGCATTTTAATTTTCAAACTTAATGAATTCAGGTACTTACCCCTTGGTCCTTTGAAAAACTGTATTTCTTCTTCGCTGAAAGAAGTATGTGTGTCGATGGCAAACTCCGTCACAAATGCTTCAAGGGTTCGCGTTGTCCAAAAGTCAACAAATCTTGATACCACGTTGTTCACACTTTTCAACAGCTTAATTCTTTCTGGGGTCCATGAAGGAGACTGATCTTCTTTGAAGTTTGTCTTTCTTTCTGTCAACCTGGATAACCACTGGTGCAATTCTATGTGGATACTAGAAAAGAAAATTTCATAACTATCAGAAAAAATGTACCTTTGCAAGAAGTCGTCTGAGCTACGACGAGGGTCCTTATTCTCTTGTTCAACAAATTTCAGATAAGTATCTTCAACCCAGTCACTGATTTCTTTTACGGAGGGCATCCAAAACATATCCCTTCAAGTACAACGTAGATCCCTCTTGAAGCAGATACTGGTTCAACCGGAAATGGAACCAATTTGTTGGGAACAGGGCAGACCCGGGTTCTTATGCTTCTATCTTCGCACCAACAAACAGACCCACAGTGTTGGCCCTTTCAGCAACAACATGCGAACAGGTTGCAGTCTCACCCGAAATAGCTATGGGGTGCCGTAGAATCAGGTTTATGCAGGCAAAAGAGGGATATTACTGTACCTTTATCCTTAACAAAGAACAATTATGCAATACAGAGCTTCGACATTCACTTTAATAGCTTCACAGTTTAGATAAAAAGACAGTTTCTTGCTTAACCCTTAACTGGGAATTCACAGCGAAGTTAATATTTAGCAGTTTATCTTAATTTATCATTCATATAGTTATAAAATGCATAAAACATAATAGAAACAAAATAACAAGAACCACCACAACACAAGATATACGTGGTTCACCCCCAGTGTAGGGGCTACGTCCACAGAACTGTGTTTATATTCAACACTTTACAAAACACATAGTTCTGATCTATGCACTCAACTGCAGATCTTCTCAACAACCCAAAACTGTGCACTTAGCTGTAGAACCTTTCTTCAATACCCTCTGCGCACTCAGCTACAAAGGTCATCCACGCACTTAGCTGGGACTTAACCTTAACCCAAAAATAGACCTTAGTTCCTTCGCATCAAATTATCATACACAAAAAAACCTACTTGACTTCTTTACATAAGTGCCTATTTATACAAGTGCACTATTACAATACCATGGGCTTAAACCATGGGTACCCAAAAACCCTGGGCTTAAACCATGGGTCATTTACAAAAACAGGGGCTTCGACACAACCTCGAAGCCCCTAAGACTATTTTGGACCGCAACTCTGCTTACAAGCTTCGCACCAAAACCGCAGAGTTGCCAAAATTAAGGACCTTCAAGGTCCGAGCACCAACAAAAATACGGCTCCCACATCCACTAAGTTTCGTTGACGGTCAATGGCTAATGAAAACTTATAAAATTTTCCACAATTTTATTCCAACTATCCTCTGTCTGGTGTGCTTCCGCCTATCTCTCCATTGCATCAGAAGTCCGTCCCACTAAGTGTTCTGACGAACCAACAATTCAAACACTTATACAATTTTTTGTGGAAGTTTTCTATCATAAAATTCTAATCTCTATTGGGTATAAATAAATCATGCCTCTGTCACTGCATCTTTCATGGCTCATTCAGGCCCATGCTGCAACATGAGCTCTGATACCACACTGTAACATCCCCGACCCTCCGGCCGATGAAGAGGACACTACCATGGCCTTAACCATCTGGGAAACCAGACCCATGAACATGTGAATGCATGAAATGTTGAAGTGCTGAAACAAAATGCTTTGAACTAGAACATGCCTACATGATTATTTATCATACACAACAGAAGCAACATACATTCATACAAGCATTCAACATGTTCACCATATTCATTAATAGTAAAAATATTGCAGGACTAAAATAGACAAGATTACTTATATTATGAAGAACTCATTCCGTAACCAGCTACGTCACTGCAACATTCCACCCAACCATAGGCTAGCATGCTCCTAAATCTCTCAGCAATGATGCCACCCCCGAGCTGGGGATGATTCCCCAAGGAATAAGGAACAAGTAGGATTACAAATAGCCAAGGATAAACAAAACACAGCCAAGCCAACACAATTGATTTTATCAGGCCATCAAGGAGCTGGGAAAGGATAAATGCTAAGCTGGTGAGCTCGTTACAGAGCTAGGGACACCTACACCAAAACTAGCCTGACTTCTTAAACACCCACACACACCCAACATAAGGAATCAGTCCCTTCTCTACTACACAGTCCCTCAGGCCTTGAATTCCCTTCCAATGCTATTTATGGGTTGTGGAGAAGTGTGGAAATTGAACCCAGTGATAGAACAATTACACTCACAACAATTATCAATTGTACATGCAAAATCACTCACAAAAGAGACTGAATATGGAGCTGAACACTAAACTGTATTGAATAAGTGTACAATAGCCAAACCTGTTAAGTCATAGGCTACCACAATAAATAGTTACATAAATGATTCAAATGCATGAGGATTCAATTCGAATCTAGTCAAAAGCAGGCTTACTAAATCTAAGCAAATCCCCCATAGGTGCATAAAGCAGTTTCCAAAACTGTCAAGGAGCTCACGAATTGGAAAAATCACTTAGGCAAGCTAAAAGGTAATGGAAGGACAACTCATACATGATTTTCATAGGAGAAAATAGTGGAGGATGTGGAGGACAAAAAACTAGTTAACCTCACCTACTCAAACTTTCCCAATTTCCTTAAAACACTGAAAAAGCAGGCAATAAAGCAGAAATAGCAGAAGGGTGCTTAGGAGGCCAGGAATAAAGAAGATTTGATTCCAAGAGGTTTCCCAAGTGCTGCATGATTCAAAATTAGCAATTTTGACCACTATGGATGTGTAGATGACAACTTGCATAAGGTGGAACATGGAAACTAGGAAAATAATACAAAAATGGATTAATCAATGTCTAAGGTAGCTAAGTATTGGTTGATTATTCTAACAAGAAGAAATATAGCCCTCTAGCTCTGTCTGTGTGGTTTCCAAACACACTAGGTTTATCAAGCAAAACAAGCCCTTATCCCTGCTCCCAGTGAAGTCTAAAGACCAACCACTGCATACACCCAGTCACACAAGCGATTCATAGCTTGGGCAAGGAAAACAATTCCCCAGTCATTCTTAGCCCTATAATGGCCAAAACGAATCCCAACACAACCTACAATGGCCTCAAACGTATCAGCAACATGGTTCACAATGTGGAGAAACAACAGTCTGTCCTAGACAACAAAGCCACCAGGGAAAACTTACATATACCATACTGGGGAAGAAAATACAGACTCTCAACCTGTGTGTGAGGAAATTTTACATCAGACCTCTGTAATTCAGATGGAAAACATGCTAGATACCACTCTGCAGGAACGTGAATGACATCCGAACTGCTCCGCTCTCCTGGCTGTGTGAGACCAAACAAAAAAAATGCTTGTGTGAGAATGAACAGAATACCACCCATGTGTGAGGATGAACACACAATGGAGAGAATGCGTACTAGTGAGAATGGGGAGTCCGCATGGAGTGATGGCGGTGGTGGTTTTCCAAAATGTAAGGGTCAAACTACTGGTGGAGTGTGCATGTGGAAAAGGACTGACAGTCCTGCCACACTCCACTCCCAACCATAACTGCCCCAACTAACAACATAAATTTTAATGGTGGTAGTTGGATAATACAAGGTGGTGACACATGGATTTTTCCCCATTAATTCAAGGTTTGACATCCCCCCCCTTATCCTTAGGAAAATCATGCCCCTTCTCAATTTAGTTGCAGTGAGCATAGCTGGTTGGGTTCATTTAATTAAAGATGTATATTTACATGATGACAAAACTTTATATATATTCCACATGTCCCGATATACCATCGGTGACAATTTCAACTCGGAACATAGCATAACCAATCAATGGTGGGGCCTTTGCCTTTAGCTCCGCACCATGATCATTTACAATATATACATCATATACATCTAATGCAACGGGGTTAGAACTGGGGTGTTACAATGGGTAAGTAGCTTATGGTGCTATACAAATATCCATCGCTACTTAGCTAGAATGAAACTTCTTTCCTGACATATTAGATTAGTGCACAATCTCAATGTTTTCATGGTAGAGATGGAAGGCATCTAGAAAGTTTCTGTGAGATATGGATGAATGTTGTATTGGCTAAAGTAGTTGCATGATCATATATTTATGCATAAGAATTTTCTAGTATGAATATTCCTTATGAAATGTTTCTAACCATACAAATGCATTTGACTTGTAGGAAAGATCGCATACATAATCACCTACAAGCAAAGAAGAATGAAGACTTGTTCCAAAGAACAAGTGACGACAGTTCAAAGAAGAGGAATAATATGATGAGTGCAATGACATCATTGATGCAGAACCTTCCAGCCATGAAGAAGTAACCAAGAATAAAGGGAAGACCAGTTCAAGAAGAATGATGTCTAGGATGCAGTATCGATACATGAAGGGAAGTTCGTAGTTTCGTCATGCAGTAGATGGAAACATCGTGGGATACAAAGCAAGATTCGTAGCACGAGGCTTCTCACGAAAAGAAGGCATAGAATATGAAGAGACATTTACAACCAATAAGAATTGAAACACATACATGATGAGATTGATGAAGATCTTAACCTTTTCTACAAGGTTGAAGATGAAATTCTATACACTAGATGGATACATAGAATACTAGTATCATAGGAAGTTACTTATCACTGTGGTACAGAATGTTTCATTGCATAGAGTACAGAAGAAAGAGGGAATATGATGTTTTGCTTCAGAGGGAGTGACTACAAAAGATCTAAGGTTCGACTTAGTATGACAGGATGGATAGCTTACTGATGACTCTAGGCTTTATTTGAGAGTAAAGCAGATTCCAACCTTTGCTTCAAGGTTGAAGGAGGAAGACCAGTGATGCTCCTATTATGTGTCGATGCACTATTTTCTAGGCATGGAGGTGTGGACAAAGGAAGTATGCAATAGATATCCTGAATAGGTTCAGGATGATGGAATGCATGACCACACCTATGGAATCGAACCTGAAGTTGTTAAGTGATGCTTCGTTAGAGACGGTTGATGCTACGATGTATCGTCAGATGATTGGGTCCTTGATGTATCTAACAAACATGAGACAAGACATTTGCCTTGTTGTGAACACCTTGAGCCAGTTCTTGATAGATCCAAGAAATATTCACTTGATTGCTGCAAAGCATATTCTGAGGTACCTGAGGGGTACAATTGATTATGGGCTCAAGTACGAGGTGAATCAGAAGATTAACCTAGAGGGTTATGTTGATTCATATTTGGTAGGCAGTGCCATCGATAGGAATAGCACTTCAAGGTGTTGCTTCAATATGGTATCGGGTGTGATCTCTTGGTTTAGCAGGAAGCAATCCTATGTGGTAGTAGCTTGTTCAAGTAGTTGTGAGGCAGTATGGCTGAGGAAGATACTATTTGATTTAGTTGATCTCCAATTGGATGCTACATGTATACACTGTGACAACCAGAGTTGTGTAAAGTTGTCAAAGAATACAGTTTTCCATGACAAGTCGAAGCATATTGAGATCAAGTATCACTATATCACGGATATGGTGCAGAGGGGATCAGTGAAGCTCCAATATTTTACGACGGACGATAGGATAGATGATTTGTTGACAATTCCATTGGCTAGGGTGAAGTTTGAGTACTTCGAGGAGAAGCTTGGTGTTCTCTAGATCGAGGTTCCCTCCAAAGGGAAGTGATGAGTCCGTGAGCCATTCTGACATGATGAGAGGATTTGTTCCTTCCATGGTCATATGTAAGGGCTGATCCATTCTATCATGGTGAGAGGATTGGTTCCTTCCATGTCAAATATGAGTGCTGAGCCATTCTGATATGACTCTAGGATTGGTTCCTACATGAGATGATATAAGGGCTATTTCCATTCTTGGAATGGAGGTGCCTGGTCAGTTACCAGGAAAACTCAGTCTGAGACTAAGGGCCATTCTGATATGATTATGAGATGTGTTCTCACATGATCAAATATGAGTGCATGGCCATTCTAATGTGCTAGAGGGATGTGTTCCCACTTGATCAGATGTAAGGGCTGAGCCATTCTATCATGGCTAAAGGATTAAGTTCCTTCCATGTTAGATGTGAGTGCTGGCTATTCCAACGAGTAGGTCAGATGTAAGGTCTACTGCCATTCTCTGGGAGAATGGAGGAACTTGGTCAGTTACTAGGTAGCTTAGTCTAGGACTAGGGCCCATTCTCATGTGACTATAGGATTGGTTCCTACAAGATCAAATGTGAGTGCATGCCTTTCTGACGAGTAGGTCATATGTAAGTGCAGAGCCCTTCCATCATGGTTGTAGGATGTGTTCTCGCATGGGTGGATGTAAGTGCAGAGACCTTCCATCATGGTTGTAGGATGTGTTCCTGCATGGGTGGATGTAAGTACAGAGCTCTTTCGTCATGGTTGCAGGATGTGTTCCTGCATGGGTGGAAGAGCATAGCCTTTTTAGCATGGTTGCACGATGTGTTCCCGCATGGCTAAATGTGAGTGATGGTTCTTTTTGATATGATTATAGGATTGGTTCCTACATGATCATATGTGAGTGCTGGGTGTGCATTTATAACGAGTAGGTTAGATGTAAGTGCTGGGTGGGCCATTCTGATGAGCAGGTTAGATATAAGTGCTGAAGAAGACCTAAATGTAGGCTAGGCCTACAACCAACATGAAAAAGGGCTGGCTCTGTAGAGCTTCCTGTGACGAGAAGAGTCATGAGATAGCACCTGTGATGATCTAGTGATGATGATCCAAATCGAATGATGGTATAGATCCAGTGATAATGATCCAGATCCAGTGATGATGATCTAGATCAAGTGATGATCTAGATCTAGTGATGATGATCCAGATCCAGTGATGATATAGATCCAGTGATGATGATCTAGATCCAGTGATGATCTAGATTCAGTGATGATGATCCAGTTCAAGTTATGATCTGGATCCATATGAAGATGAATTGAAGACAAATATGACTTGAATATGAAGATGCCGATAACTCAGTGATGATCTAGATCAAGTGATGATCTAGATCAAGTGATGATCTAGATCTAGTGATGATGATCCAGATCCAGTGATGATCTAGATCCAGTGATGATGATCTAGATCCAGTGATGATCTAGATTCAGTGATGATGATCCAGTTCAAGTTATGATCTGGATCCATATGAAGATGAATTGAAGACAAATATGACTTGAATATGAAGATGCCGATAACTCAATGATGATCTAGATGATATAGAGAAGAATACTTGTGCTGATAAATTGTGTCGAGAGAATACCTTCCTAGTTAAGAGGGAGTGTTGATGTAATTGTAACTTTAGAATCTATTCATCCATATATCTTATGTGTTGTACCCCAATGTTTGTTCTGGGATGTGTCTGTAATGTAATTGAGTCATGTCATACCTTGATGTTTATTCCAGAAAGTTTTTATGATGTAAACAAGTCATGTCAAGTCATTGTGGGTAACCCTCCTATTGGTCAAGGGTTAAAGTCCCCAGAGTTATGGGGCCCTATGGTTATTAGACTATCCTAGAGAATTTGACCCTAGGTGAGTCACTGTAAGTCGGGGAAATAGTCCCCACCATTATGTTAAGGATAAACCTCCTTGTTGGTTGGAGGAGGAAAATTCCCCACAAGTTGTGGGGCACTAGGGTTATTAGACACTCCTAAAGATGTCGGCTCTAGTAAGTAATTGTTTAGTTAGGCTGACATGTTGGAGTGGGTTTCAAGTGAACGAAAGAATATAAATAGAGAGTGAGTCTCTCTATTTATCACACACACACTCACTCATTGGGGCGCATGAGTGAGAGAGGAGAAGTTCTCTCAAGTGAGAGAGAGAGATAGAAGCTGTGGAGATCATCTTTATGTTTTTGAGTTTTACTTTTGGTGCTGATTCTATCTCTAAGGAAGTTGCGGGGTTTTCTCCTTTATGGTTTCCCCAAGGAAAATTCTTTGTGTCTCTTGTCTCTTGTGTTGTACTTGTGTTTTATTTCTATGCATGTTATTCTCTCAGTTAAAGATCCTAAGATCATAATGGTAGCTTGAATGATAAAAATCTAACATATTATGATTATCACATGTACATGGTGAGAGAGAGTTTCTAGTCTTGCTAGCTCTTGAAGAACCAGTGTAACTAGTTATTGTACCTCTTATAAAAAGGAGATACACATGATGCTCTTATTCAAAAGGAACATGAGAATTGTATTAAAATGCACTTACCTAAAAATTAAAAAAATACATGAATGTAGATTGATATGCCCTTAGCTAAAAATTTAAAAATGACATGAATGTAGAGTCATTCATATGGGTGATCCCGAAAAAGAACAGTTCATAAAATTCCTATGTCTCTTAGGAAGCAGAAAAAATATATGGCTTAATTCTATTCTGATTTATGTGAAGACTCATGAAGATATTCTATCTTATTTATATTCATGTGTCAAAGAATAGCTTCATATATATATATATATATATATGATCATAAGTCTCCAATGAAGAACCCATATTATGATTACCACGTGTACATGGTGAGAGATATTTTCTAGTCTCGCTAGCTCTTGAAGAACTAGTGTAACTAGTTAATGTACCTCCTATGGAAAGCCTGATATGCATGATTCTGTTATTCGGAAGGAAGCTGAGAATTGTATTAAAAGTTATTGTTATGATTCTTATGATTAGTGGTGTGGATGTCACCGGACAAATATTTTCCTGAATTAAGGAAAATGTGTAGTAAATGATCTTGAAGAGTTTTAGGATGATGGAATACAAATCCATGGCCACACATATGAAGGTAAATATGAAATTTTATAATTCTTATTTAATATTTGAAGGACCTCAAGTCACTTGATATGTATTTAGTTAGTCACAAGTCCCGGGATCTGTCAGTAGTAGAAAACAAGAAATTAATGACTAAAAAAATTACTAAAATCAGGCTATAAACGACTATTTTTTAGTCAGTGACTAATAGTAGCAAATTTCCACTATCTTATAGCTAGTCATATTTTACTGGTCATTAATAGCTTGACTTAGCAGTCATTGATTTAGTAATTGATAGACAATGATTTAGTCATTGATAGTCAATGATTTAGTCATTGTTTTAGTCATTGATAGTTAATGACTTAGTCATTAATACTTAATGATTTAGTCATTGATTTAGTCATGGATTAGTCATTTATTTAGTTGTTGGGGCATGCACCTTAACGGTCCTTAACTTTGGTAACTCTGCGGTTTTTGTGGGAGTTTGTAAGTGGAGTTATGACTCAAAATAGTCTTAGGGGTGTCAGGGTTGAGTAAAAGTCTTCTTTTTGTAATAAACCCATGGTTTAAGTCCAGGGTTTAGGGTTCAGGGTGCCCATGGTTTAAGCCCATGGTTTTGTAATGAGTGCACTATAAATAAGAACTCTTGTAAAGAAGTCAGTTTAGGCTTTTGATGTAAGATGAATTGATGCGAAGCTAAGGCTTGTTTTGTAAGAAATTTTAAGTCCCAGGTGTGTGTGTGGATGACCTCTACAGCTGTGTGCGCAGAGGGTTTTGGGTGATTAAGAAGATCTGCAGCTGTGTGCGCAGAGATCTGTAGCTTAGTGTGCAGCTTTGAGGAATTGAAGGGATCTACAGCTGAGTGTGCAGATCAGAACTGTGGTTTTTGTAAAGAGTTGAATAAAATACAGTTCTGTGAACGTAGCCCCTAAACTGGGGGTGAACCACATTATATCGTGTGTTGTGGTTCTGTTGTGTTGTTGTTATGTTCTTTTATGCATTGATAAATATATAACTGATAAGTAAGATCACTACTAAATAATAACTTCGCTTTGAATTCCCAGTAAAGGGTTAAGCAAGGCACTGTTTGTTTATCTAACCATGAAGCTAAATAAGTAAATATCAAAGCTCTGTATTTTATGATTATCATTTGTTAGAAGCTAAAGGTACAATAATATCCCTCTTCTTCTTGCAGAAACCTGATTCTGCGGCACTCCATAGCTGTTTCGGGTGAGACTACAACCTGTTCGCAGGTTGTTTCCGAAAGGGCCAACACTGTGGGTCTTTTGTTGCTACGAAGACAAAAGTATAGAACCCAGGTCTACCCTAAGCCCAAAAAGTTGGTTTCGTTGCCGGTTGAACTCAGTATCTGCTCAAGAGGGGTTTAAGTCGTACCTCGAGGGCTATGTTTTGGAGACCCTCAGTGAAAGAAATCGATGATTGGATTGAAGAGACTTATCTAAACTTTTCTATACAAGAGAACAAAGATCCGCGTCGTAGTTCAAATGAATTTTTACAAAGGTACATTTTTCTGATGTTTACGAAATTTTCTTTAGTATTATCCACATAGAGTTGCACCAGTGGTTATCCAGGTTGACAGAGAGAAGGATGAACTTCCAAGAAGTTCAGTTTCCTAATTGGATCCCCGCAAGAATTAATATATTGAAAATGGTGAACAACGAGATATCCCGAGCTATTGATTTCTGGACAACACGAACCCTTGAAGCATTTGTGACGGAGTTCGCCATTGACACAAGTACGTCCTTCAGCGAAGCTGAACGACAATTCTTCAAAGGACCAAGGGGTAAGTACTTGAATTCATTTAGTTTGAGAATTAAAATGCTATTGGCTGAAAAAGGTATATTTCTCATTGAATCAGACTGTTAGATTTAGTATTACTAACCTATGTTTGCAAGTGAAAGTACCTTCGACGAGCAAAGTGGTTTGCTGTGAAGTGGAAAAAGGTACAAGAGAAATTTTGAGTCCTATACCCTAGGTCAAAATACCGAGTCTAACCTCGTAAGTCCAACAGACTCAGAGCCTGAAGAACCCCTTTTGTTGGAAACCATCCGGTAACCCCGCAGTGAAGGCCTATTATCCCTGAGAACCTATCACAGTATGAAAGTAACCCTAGCCCAAGTATTCCTATCGCAGGTCAGTCTACCCCAGTAAGTTCCCCCCCACCTACTACCAGTCCCCCTCCCTCCCCCCCTAGATCCACGATGGCCCATATGAATGACGACATTAAGCTCCCTGTTTTCAAAGGAACTGGATCAAAGGATCCAGAACAATTCTGGTTCTTATGCGAAGCATTGTGGACTTCTAAGAACATTACGGATCAAGATACAAGAAGAGTGCAGCTGGTTACTTCTTTTAGAGACCGCACTTTGACCTGGTTCATGAAGTATTCCAGTACTCAGAACCATGTCTTGGCTGATATAAAAGCAACAATGATAAAGGAATTTAAGAAGCCTAAATCAGAGTCGCAGTGTATCACTGAGCTAAAGGAAATTCAGCAGAGGCAAGGAGAATCAATGTGGGACTTTGATCAGAGGTTCAAAGTTCTGCTAGATCAAGTCAGTTTCACTATTGGACCAGCACAACATAAGGAATGGTTCATTACAGCTTTGTTATCGTACATCAGGAATCCACTCATGCAACAGAAGGTTGCGGATCAACAGGAGGCTTTGGAAATCGCTATGAATCTTGAAACAGCCCCTGTCGAAGATAATTCTGGTATCGCTCAAATACAAGTGCAGTTGGCAGCGATGGCTTTGGAGCTTCGTGATATGAAAAAAGGGAAAGCTAGTCGTGAAGAGGTTTGGTGTACATGATGTCGGACAGAGGGTCACGACAAGGAACAGTGTCGTGCGGTAAGAAATTTCCTGAATTCTGGTGCACCAAACCCATTCCACCCTAGTGTTCTATATTGTGAGATCTGTAGGACAACTGGCTAACATCGACCTAAAGACTGCTATCTTCTGCAGAGGTATGTGCAAGTCCCTAACAACCCTTATTGTAAGTTCTATAAGTCAGTGGGACACAACAAAGATGAGTTTCGCTGCTTTGACCTCATGAGAGAATGAACTTATGATGCTTATCGGGTACAAAACGATGGCCAAGGCAATGATGGATATGGTTACCATGGTAGTACATCAGGTCGAGGAACTTTTGGAGGTCGTGGTCATCATGGTATGGTTGGCAGAGGATGAGGCCAGGTTGTGTGCTATAACTGTAACCAGGCAGGACATCTAGCTAGAGACTGTCGAAACCCAACTATGACATGTCGATATTGTAGAGCTATCGACCATGTAATTGAGCAATGCCCGCAGCTAATAGTGAAGATTCAAGAAATAAATAGTGCCCCTACTCATAATATTTAGCTGATCGTTGTGGAGCAATGACTTGTCCCAGGCATTAATGTTGTTACCAGGAGTGGAGCTACGACAGAAGTGCAGAACAAGGAGAAACAGACTGCCGAAGTTTGGGTTCGTAAGGCCCCAGAAAAAATCCCAGCATTTGATGTCGAAATAGAAAAAGAGACATTTATGGAAGCCAAGAGAGACTTTGCTGACCCCAACACCTCAGTAGCACCTGCGCAACAACCTCAGCAGCAGTCGCAGCCGCAAGAAGCTGCGACGGATAAAGTAAGTACACTATCCTCCTTTTTACAGAGTTGTATGAAGCTCTTGAGAAATCAAAATGATTTAAATGAGTTGCAGAAAGTTATTCCTTCTTGCAAACCTCAGCAAAGTTCTGGTAAGGATAAAACTGTTCATAGAGTCAGAAGAACTGGCAGGGAGATGAGATTGAATGCTCAGATAGGAGAATATGACATGACTGATGTCATCCTGGATCTAGGATCAGAAGTAAATGTCTTAACTAAGCAGACATGGGGAACAAATGGGAAAAACTACTCTGGAATGGTCCCCTATACAGTTGAGATTAGCCAAGCAGCAGAAGATTGTGCCCCTAGGAAGACTCCCTAGCATATCAGTAGATATTGATGGAGTCAATACCCTAGCAGACTTTGAGGTAATTGAAATAATTGATCATAGCAACCCCTATCCAGCGCTGCTAGGCATTGAATGGGAAATAGATAATGATGCAGTAATCAACCTGAAGAAGAGGCAGATGACTTTCGAAGGGAAAATACTGAGAGTCATAGTTCCATTGGATCCTTCTCAAGGAGAGAGGTACACCGAGCCAGTAAGAGATGAAGACCAGGATGTTTTGGACCATATCTACAATATCACAGCAAAGGATGAAGATTATGTTGATCCTACTGCTGAAGGTATCATGGATTGGCAGTGTGACATCTCCTGCATGACGAATTCAGATGATGGCCTAGAGAATTGGAAGAAATGACTGTATGCGCTACATGGACATCGATGTGCAAGAATTACCAAGTCTCTCAGATGGCTTAGTTCACAGACAAGAACCGTACCTATTTTTGATGGTTCGATAGACCCAGAAGATTTTATTGTGCAATTCTCAGAGCAGGTACTAGAGTCACAGAAAATGGAGACTCTAGATTCAACATTTAGAGCCACAGTAGCCAGATGGTGGAATGGTCACAAAAATTACATTCATAGTTGGGAAGCGTGCTAGAAGTCCCTTTGCCTAAGATTCAAGGACCAACCTCAGGAGGTGCGAAGCAGGTTTAATGGTAAGACCAGTCCTCAGGGACATTTGGAGCAATGCTACGAAGCATGGAAGCATGTACCTCGTGAAGAATGGGTACATAGGTTTGTGCACACCCTGGAACCTATAGCAAAGAACTGGTATGTGGAGGTCGAGCTTCACCACGGTACTGTAAGTTGGGATAGTCTTGTTGATAGTTTTGTGCTGACATTTTCTATTAATGAGGTTTCTCCTACTTTGGACACAGCTGTTAGGTTGATCCATACTAAAGTATTTAATGATCAAGAAATAGCAGAATACCAACCTGATTGGAAGGAACAAGAAGCCAATGCAGTAGATTGTTATAACCTCGCAATTGACGAGGATGACTATCTGCACAACATTAACATTCCTGAGTCAAAAGGACATTGTGAAGTACATGGACCAGCAGTTGAAGCACCTAAAGTGACTCATCCCCTGAAGACGTGGACCGTAAACATTGGGTCAGAAGAAAACCCTAAGTATGCTACCATTGGAGATTATTGGGATGACGAAATGGTAAGCAAGGTGACCCAAATTCTCCATGAATATCAGTACCTATTTCTGACGAAGTTCTCAGAGATGAAAGGTATCCTTGGTGATATAGGAGTGATAAATATCCCTTTGAAACCTGATGTGAAGACTGTGAAACAACGCCCTTATAGGCTGAACCCTAAGTATAAAGAAAAAGTCAGAATGGAGCTAGATAAGATGCTTGATGCAGGAATCATTGAGCCTATTAAAGAGTCTGAATGGGTCAGTCCTATGGTGGTGCAAGAAAAGAAGACTAAGGGAGAAATCAGAATCTGTGTCGATCTGAGGAAGTTGAATGATGCATGTTTGCATGATCCCTTCCCCACTCCCTTTATAGATGAAGTTTTAGACAATGTTGGAGTCAAGAAGTGTACTATTTTACTGATGGATTTTCAGGTTACCATTAGATTAGAATTGCTTTAGAAGATCGACATAAGACAACCTTCACCATAGAAATGGGATCCTTCAAGTATACAATTATTCCCTTTGGATTGAAGAATGCACCTGCTATGTTTTCTAGAGTAGTCATCTTTGGTTTTAAGGAATTTACACATAAATTCTTAGAAGTTTATTTTGATGATTGGACTATATTCGAGTTATTAAAAGACCACATATCTAGTTTAAGACTTATGTTGGACAAATGTAGACGGCATCAGATTTCCTTGAACTTGAAAAAGTGTATCTTTTGTGCCCCTTTTGAAATTCTGCTAGGTCACATTGTATGTAAGCAAGGATTGATGATGGATCCTGTGAAGATAGCTATTATTGCAAACCTGCCACCTCCGAAGTCTATTAAACAACTGCACACTACGCTTGGTCATACTGGTTATTACAGGAAATTCATTAAAGGATATGCTCAGATTACAGCCCCTATGGAAAAGCAGTTGAAGAAAGATATTAAGTTTGAATGGACACCTGAGTTTTAAGAAAGCTTGGATATTTTGAAGGAAAAGATGGTAACTTCCCCTATCTTAGTATTCCCTGACTGGAATAAGGAGTTTCATGTGCATTTCGATGCATCCTCCATTGCTCTGGGTATAGTATTGGCTCAGACAGGTGAAGGTAATATTGGTCACCCTATTTCTTTTGCAAGTAGAAAATTGTCCACAGCAGAAAAAAATTATACTACTACAGAACGAGAAGGTCTAGCTATGGTTTATGAATTGCAGAAGTTTCGACATATCTATTAGGATCTCATTTTAAGATGTTCACTGACCACTCTACTTTGAAGTATTTGGTTAACAAGCCTGTGCTAGGTGGAAGGATATGCATATGGTTGATTCTGTTTCAGGAATATGACTTTGAGATCATAGTCAAACCTGGAAGACTGAACCTAGCCCTTGACCACTTGTCGAGGCTCGAGTCAGGAGAAGAGCCCATTAGTTTGGATGAAGTTCTTCTTGATGCCCAGTTGTTTTCCATCCAAATGGTTGATGATTATTTCTAGGATATTGTTTAGTACTTGTCTACAGGTTTTGCACCCGCCGAAATGACAACGCAGTAGAAGAAGCAACTGGTGGTTAGAGCAACTGACTTTACTTTAATAGCAGGACAACTATATAAGATGGGACCAAAGGAAATACTACGCAGATGTGTCCTGGAGCATGAAAAACCATTAATTTTGGCTGAGGCACATTCTGGAGCAGCAGGAGGTCATTACGCAGGAAAATCTACAACACAGAAGATTCTGACAGCCGGATTATGGTGGCCCACAATTCATAAGGATGCAAGAGAGTATTGCCACAGCTGCGACATCTCTAAGAGGACAGGAAAACCATCCAGGAGGGATGAGATGCCTCTAGTTCCGCAGGTAACTTTACAACCCTTTGAAAAATGGGCTATTGATTTTGTTGGACCTATCAATCCCCCTGCGAAGAAATCCGGAGCAAGATACATTATTACAGCAACTGACTACCTTACTTGTTGGGCTGAAGCTCAACCTGTCAAGACCTATAGTGCTGCTACAGCCACGAAGTTCATCTTCGATAACATCTTGTCAAGATTTGGGTTTCCTAGAATTCTTATGAGTGATCAAGGATCACATTTCTTAAATAAGACTATTGAAGTATTGACTGAATAATTTCAAGTATATCATCAGAAGAGTACTACCTATCATCCTCAAGCAAATGGAACTGTCGAAGCCTTTAACAAGATCCTTGAACATGCTCTGACGAAGGTTTGCAATGCTAACATAAATGACTGGGATCTTAGAATTCCAGTAGTACTATGGGCTTATAGAACCACCTGCAAGAAGTTCATAGGCCATACCCCTTTTAGGTTGGTTTATGGACAAGAAGCAGTCATGCCCATGGAGTACATTGTTCCTAGCCTTAGAATATCTACTTTCATAGAGATGAATGGCCCAGATATGATGAAAGAAAGGATGGCAAAGATACTACAACTTGAAGAGGACAGATTTATTGCAGGGTTCCAGCAGCAAGTGCAGAAAGCTAGAGAAAAAGCATGGCATGATAGACACATTAAGAGGAAGCAATTCCATAATGGTGATCTTGTGCTTTTATATGACAGTAAATTCATGAAATTCCCAGGGAAGTTCAAGACACATTGGAAAGGACCATACATAGTGCAGAGAGTTACTGATGGTGGCGCGGTCCAGTTAGCTAAATTGAATGGAGAAATTTTACCTTCCAGGTGAATGGAAGTAGGTTAAAGAAGTACAGGGACAATCCGGGACCCCTTAATCAGAAGTAACAGCAAGGAGGACAGTCTAAGTACCAAGAACAGTTGAATTGGGTACTAGACTATAATGAAGCTGTTCTCAAAGCTATGAAGTGTTGAAGACTGTCAAAGTTTGAAGGTTGAAGTTTGGTTGTCGTGTGGGTCAGGATGGGTCGAAGGCGAATATTATGTCGAGGGTACTCATTGAGGTGAAGCTGAAGTTAGTGGTTATGTCAAAGAAGAAAGGTGTTTCACAGCCTAAAATGTGACTGACGGGACAAACTCGACTTGGTGGCGTCGACACGTGAACTGCCTGTCATGATGAGATTTTGGGAAAATCTAGCACCGTGTGGACTGGATTTACCGCCGTTCCATCAGATTTGGTGTAATTAATGCCCCATGATGACAGATTTTGTTGCGATATTCTATAAGAAGCTACACCGGCCTCCGACTCCTACATTGTGCACTTCTTTGAGTTTATAGTTAGCACCATGTCGAATGATCGCGAAGTCCAGGAATTGTTATGAGAGTTCACAGAGAGAGGTCTACAGAACCTTATGAGCAATCCTCCTTGTGAGGAGCTGTCTCCAGCGCCAAAGCAGCCAATGCAGATACGATCAACCAGAAAGAAATTTAAGGAAGAAGTTTGCTCTAAGTGGAACGAAGAAAGGCACAACCCCTCAGGAAAGTCTAAAGAGGATCCCAAAGAATGGAGGCATGCTATTTGTCTTATGCAAAAATATAGTGGCATGCAATCACAGGGACACCGCCTATTAAGGACCCAAAGTTGTGGATGGTCAAATGTTCGATGGGACATGAACGAGAGGCAGTTCGGAGGATGGGGTCACTGATAGAAGGCCCAATGGCCCCCATGACCACCATAAGTATGATGGAGGCAGAAGGATCAAACAATCCATGGCCGTGGTACCAGTAGAAGAAGGGACAATGATGCAACCGTAGCAAGCCATTTTCTATCTTCGCCAACAAGATTCTACCACCAGAAAAGTAGCAGAGTGTCCCAGGACGGGACACTAGTGAGTCTTAGGGGCCTGTTGGGGTGCGCACCTTAACAGTCCTTAACTTTGGTAACTCCATGGTTTTTTTCAGAGTTTGTAAGCAGAGTTACGACTCAAAATAGTCTTAGGGGTGTCAGGGTTGAGTAAAAGTCTTCTTTTTGTAATAAACCAATGGTTTAAGTCCAGGGTTTAGGGTTCGGGGTGCCCATGGTTTAAACCCATGGTTTTGTAATAAGTGCACTATAAATAAGCACTCTTGTAAAGAAGTCAGTTTGGGCTTTTGATGTAAGATGAATTGATGTGAAGCTAAGGCTTGTTTTGTAAGAAAGGTTAAGTCCTAGATGTGTGTGTGGACGACCTCTGCAGCTATGTGCGCAGAGGGTTTTGGATGATTAAGAAGATCTGCAGCTATGATTAAGAAGCTCTAGATCGAGATCCAAGAGTGGCCCTTCGTCGACAAGAAGATGACCTAAGCGGCTGAAAAATTCCGACGGAGCACCATCTTCAACTATCCCAACGCAACCCTAATGGCAAGCTTTGGTGGGACAAAAGAAGCTGTGGTCAAGTTTATCATCAGTTGATACCACAACGGTCGGTTCTACTTCGATCGACTGGTCGACATTACCGGAGATATCATCTCCAAGCTAACTGGCTTGTCGAACTAAGGGAACCCTGTCCCAATCGGAATCAAGGAAGGATTGGTCCAAGAGCTCACAGAATCACTGTCCGGGAAAAATTCTAAAGGATTGATGATCAAGAAGATTGCCACTCGAACGCCACAGATTGTGGCCAAAATCATCGCCATCACCCTTACCTTAGCAGGTCAAAGTAGCAACCTCAAATTAGAAATGCTGGAGGCCATCGACACAATTGCCACCGACCTTCGAATCTACCGATGGGGAGATTATGTCGCCGACATGGTCAAAACCGTCTGCGAACGATTCCAAGAGACGGGAGGACTCATCAAGTTCCCCTCCCTAATCCTTTGGATCGTCATGTACCACATATGTCCGGAAGGAAGTCCAGTCTTTTGGGAACCGACCAAATTCCACATGAATAGGTTCAAACCCTTCTCTCTGAAAGGAACCCCGCATGAGTTGGCCCAAGGAAAAATATTTCTGGAAAACTGGTTCGTGACAGTTGAAGCTTCGCATGACCAGATGGTGGGTGCCTCAAAACATCCGACGCAATCTACCGACGAAGTCTCACATACAGTTGGAGCTCGACCATACCGCAGTCTGGTATATGCAGGGTGAAGACCCCAAGGCCGCCGCCCTCGACTACTACCCGAATGCTGAGAAAATCTTCCGGGAGTTGACTCGACAGGCGAAGACCAACATACCAGTGCCGACGGTAGCCAAAAAGGTCAACTTCTTAGTAAAGGAGCCACTAACCGACCAAGAGAAAGAGGAAGACTATGATTTAAACCTGTACATAAGTACGTTTGTGTCGGAGGACACCCCGATCAAGCCCACTGGTCGGGTACAAATAACCATCAAGCCTCCAACCAGAGTTGACCCACAGCCGATAGAACAACCATCGACGGAACCATAACCACAACAGCAAGCAAACCCTTCGGCTCCAGCAAGCGTCGCCCCAACTCAGGTACCGATGAATGGAGTCCAGAAAGATAACCCCGAATATGCTTTGTCAAAAGGAATCATCAAGAAATTGGCCGCTGAGATAGCTTCCGCCAAAAGGAAAATCAGAGCACAAAAAGTACAGTAGGGCAAAGGTAAGCGCAAGCTCATCGTCGCTGAGTCGTCTGACGATGAGGAAGAGCTAGTAGCTACGGCCATCAACATTGTAGAGGATGCCGCTGCAAACAAAGTTCCAGTTGAAACTCAGTTTCAATGGTTTCTTGAAGCAGGAGCCCCTGAGGGTCGACCAAAGAAGCCCAAAACAACAACAACACCAGAATACATCGTCGATCTTGTGTCAACCCCTCCACCTCCATCACCGACACCAGTAGTCGAGGATCAAGAACCAACACAGTAGTCGGTCAGTCCCCTCGACTTATACAAAAGTAGGATACTGGAGTCCGTAAAAGAAAAAGTCAACAAAGACACAAAACTCAAAGCTTTCTTTGAGACACTGCTTGGGCTGTTTCAGTCGTCTTAGAAAATTCACACGAGGGCCCCTCTTTATACCGGTAGCAGCACAAACCCCCAGGTAATTGCACACATTCAATCGACCTTCACTCGATCTGACCAAGAAGGTGACATAATTCGCCATGTGCAGTCTACCATCGAAAAAATTCACCCCCAACCCCAGACCAACTTCCCCACCATTAACCTTGAAATAGACCCACTGTCCGACATAACCCTACAACCTACTTCCGACAAACCCATTACCCCCAACCATTCCCCCACTACATCACCACCGCCTCCATCATCTCCACCCCCGCCATCATCATCCCCACCACCTCCGCCACCCCCTGAGACCCAGCCAGATCTATCCCAACCAACTACATCCTCTCAACCAGAAGCAACCATACCAACCACCCAGACAGAAAAACCATCAACTTCAAACCCTCCAACCACCGAAACCCCCTCCACTGCTGCAGGTACCCAGGAAAAAGAAATAGAAAGACAAAAGAAGAAGAAAGAGCATCATCCCTCCAGACTTCGGATCGGATTAAAGGATGCAAGCTCGTTGAATGACACAGAAGTCAGCCAACTCCTCAAGACATTGGCCAAGGAAGCAAAGACAAGGACTCAATGAAAAACTAAAGAGCTCTCTAACAAAAATGTAGAACAGGTCGAGTTTCTCGGCAAATGTAGGGCTCTCGCTCAGTCCGTGATACCAGGACCTATTGAAGTCGACATATATCGACCGTTGGAAAGAGCATATCAGCTCTTCGAGACCATGGTATCGATCGTCCAGGCTCGTCTCCAAGAGACTAAGGAAGAGCAAAAGAAAGAGACTGCCCAATTACTAGTAGCACAGCACACTGCCTTCTCAGAGGCATACAAAGTGCTGCAGGACCACATGGAGGAATCTGTTGTGACCAAAGAAGTCTTAAGAGATTGGCCTACTCACTATGGTCAAGTCTATCAATAGAACCGGTAGACTCGTCAAGGCATTCAGGCTTTGGAGGGCAGGAAGACGACAGAGGCATAACTCAGGAAGACAATAGAAGAACAAATTGTGCTGGAGACAACCAAGCTGCAAAAGTTGGAACGAGAAGCACACCAATGGGTCCAACAAGCCCTTCCAAACTTAGAGAAATTCGACATAATCTGCCCACAAATGAAAAGACTCATCGACATAGATGACGAATAGAACCAAATCCTGGGCCCCAACATGGAGAAAATTGCGGAAGTCCCACTCTCCGAAAAGATGTCGGTCCTGTCATGATTAACTACACTAACGATAGACATCTAGAAAGCATTGAAGCGTTGGACAGATTTTCAGGATCACCTTGCCATCACCGCTTCAACTATTGTCGAGATCTGCATCCAGAAATGGCCAACCATTCATCTGCACAACCCTCCACAATAGCATTTTGGAAGACTCTGATAGCGACATATTTTTTGTACCTCCTTGTTTCTTTGGGACGAAGAAGCATTTTATTCGTGGGGGAGATGTAGAAGGAGCAAGTTGACACAAGTCGCCTTGAACGAAGACCGGCTTAGTCGATCATTCGACTAAGTTGATGGGCCGACTTAGTTGATCAGCCGACTAAGTCGATCGGCCGACTAAACCAGAAGATTAAGTCGGCTAACTAAAAATCATGTCGGTTCACTGAACCGACAGGTAGTTATTTTGTAACTGTTTTGTAAATTGTATATATTAGGATGTTGAGCAAAACGAGAACTCAGTTTAGTTCTCTGCCTTGTATGAACTCATTACATTAATATAATCTGTTTTCGTATATGTTATTTTCTCCTGTCTCTGATTTATAGATATATATGTTTTAGTATGTATTATTGGTAACCTTATGTGATCTATGAGATTACAACACGGAGGTAGAAGGATCAAACAAGCCATGGCCGTGGTAGCAGTAGTAGAAGGGATGATGATGCAACCGTAGCAAGTCATTTTCTATCTTCGCCAACAAGATTCTACCACCAGAAAAGCAGCAGAGTGTCCCAGGATGGGACACTAGTGAGTCTTAGGGGCCTGTTGGGGCGCGCACCTTAACGGTCCTTAACTTTGGTAACTCCGTGGTTTTTGTGGGAGTTTGTAAGTGGAGTTACAACTCAAAATAGTCTTAGGGGTGTCGGGGTTGAGTAAAAGTCTTCTTTTTGTAATAAACCCATGGTTTAAGTCCAGGGTTTAGGGTTCGGGGTGCCCATGGTTTAAGCCCATGGTTTTGTAATAAGTGCACTATAAATAAGCACTCTTGTAAAGAAGTGAGTTTAGGATTTTGATGTAAGATGAATTGATGTGAAGCTAAGGCTTGTTTTGTAAGAAAGGTTAAGTCCCAGCTGTGTGCGTGGACGACCTCTGCAGCTGTGTGTGCAGAGGGTTTTGGGTGATTAAGAAGATCTGCAGCTGTGTGCGCAGAGATCTGCAGCTTAGTGTGCAGCTTTGAGGAATTGAAGGGATCTGCAGCTGAGTGTGCAGATCAGAACTATGGTTTTTGTAAAGAGTTGAATAAAACACAGTTATGTGGACGTAGCCCCTAAACTGGGGGTGAACCACGTTATATCATGTGTTGTGGTTCTATTGTGTTGTTGTTATGTTCTTTTATGCATTGATAAATATATAACTGATAAGTAAGATCACTGCTAAATAATAACTTCACTGTTAATTCCTAGTAAAGGGTTAAGCAAGGCACTGTTTGTTTATCTAACCGCGAAGCTAAATAAGTAAATATCAAAGCTCTATATTTTATGATTATCATTTGTTAGAAGCTAAAGGTACAGTAATATCCCTCTTCTACTTGCAAAAACTTGATTCTGTGGCACCCCATAGCTGTTTTGGGTGAGACTGCAACATGTTCGCAGGTTGTTGCCGAAAGGGCCAACACTGTGGGTCTTTTTTTGGTGTGAAGACAAAAGTATAGAACCCGGGTCTACCCTAAGCCCAACATTAGTCACTGAGTTAGTCATTGATTTAGTCGCTAATTTAGTCACTAATTTAGTCACTGATTGCAACCATTAATGACCAAATATACGACTAAATAAACTACTAGATGTTAACATATTAATGACTAAGATAAATACGACTAAGATACGGGAAATTAGCTACTAGTAGTGGTATATATGTGAATTTAGTCATTTTTGTAGTCACAAATTTATGATTGGGCATGGAGGAATTGAACCACCAACCTCCTGCCTATAATTAGGTAGGCACTCTACCATTAAGCTAGCACCTTTTAGGAAGTTTTTGTTGCTTGACAATGATGATATTCAAACCAATTTATGATAGATATCAATATACCAACTACATAATTATTACTATTACAACTTAGGAGTAACTAGTATTTATGATAAACCAATCCGTGAGAGCTATGTACAATTTTTCCTGTAACTAAAGCTAATAAAAATACTACAAATACTCTTACCAAAGAGATTTAGTGATGAGTACCTCTTCCCATTCTTCATCACTATGATCCAATCTAACTATTAAAATTCTGTTGAATCAAAAATCATTGTCTTCTATAAATCGTTGATTCTCCTTTATGGAAAACTAGACCATGATCCAATAAAACCTGCCATTATATCTCTTTCTAAATTAGGCCATAAGAAAAACAAATTACAATTCCAAATGAATCTTATTGCAAGCCCTGGAATATGAAGATATATCCTACATTTCATTTTTCATTATTAGTGGGAGACACCAATAAATTTCAGATACATGTTTTACAGCCATCTTAAGACATGTCAAATTCCAAATTCATCAATATAGAGAAACAATATAGGGTTTTTGGTGAAAAATAGGAAACACATACTCAATCATAATATTTTCTATCAAAGTCAGGGACAAAGTCCATACTATTTAAATATCCAGAGGCTATCCTTGACCACTAACATGATCTTTAGTGAAAAGAGACCATTAGCCCAGTGATGGAGAATCCATGAAAATATTAAGTATGGGAACATACCAAGAAAGCACAAGAGGAAACTGTGACATCAGAAAAAGCACCATAGGCAACAAAGAGAGGAAAGCATGATCAAACAAATTCCATGATAGAAACCAAGCATAACAAGACTTAAAGTGCAGGCATGACACAAGAAAATCATGGTAGTTTAGGAGCAGAAGTTAAAGCTCATGGAGAGCGAAGAAAAGTGAGGATGATAGCATTAGTACAAGAATGACGGAAAATGCACATGAGAAGCATAGCAAGTGTGCATGTTAGTCAGCACACTAAAGGAATATCAAAGATCACATGAAGGAAGATGAATCATTAGGGGCAAATCTGAATCACTATGTGAAACTGAAGAGACAAAAATACATGATGAATCAATGTGTAGGGAACTAAAGAGTTTGACGATGTTGGAAAATCATCCAGTGTAGGGAATAAATAGCATAGAAACCACTAGCATCATATTAGCCAATGATTTAAAAGTTGTTAGTACTAGCAAGTTGACTTTAGAGCTGACTGGAGCATTCAAATTTCAAGCACATACTGTATTCTGTACATGTATTATATTATGATCAATAAAAAATAGACCTATTCCCTTACGTCTATATTCTAGTTTGTATTTATTTAAAAGGGATTTGTGCATTGAGTCAGCTTAGCGTACTTCTGTTCTAAGCCATAAATTCTAGCATCTTGTGCATACGCTATGTTTGCGAGAAAGCTGGCTGATTGGACAAATTACACCCTTGACTATGGCACCTGGATGTTTCATTATATACAGAAGTGGTAATTCATTTTTGACAAGTCACTAAACTGATAGAATCGTACAAAAATAAATATCAATTTGTTACACTTCCATATTTTACCCATGTCTCAAATTGGTAACAACCTGACTAGCTTCGACTTAAGCATCTAAGGTACTAGCAGTAATAATGTTAAAAAACAACTACTTAGAGCATGTGCATCTAACACAATCTCTTGTTCCATAAAATATACTGCATCTTAATCAATGTCATACAATGTATTCTGACAATTGAAACCATTGTGAATGAGAATGAAAAAATTTAAAAAGTATGTATTGTACACAAAGTCACCAAGTTTCATGAATTTCAAGGTTCAAGTTCAAAATTCACCAAACTTCAAGCAATTACAAATAAACTTGTTGAAGTTCACTCAAATTTTAGGTAAACTTCAATATTAACTCGAATTTGAATAAATTTGTTACTAAATCCTAAGTCTGATCTAACTTGTTGCATTCCATTCTTCCTCCATCCATGTAGCATTCCATTCTCTAAGCTCTCACCTCTCAAATACCCATTCATTCCTTTAAGCATTCCATTGTTCATCACACAAAATAAACACTCCCATCCATTCCTCGCACAAATTTATAGACCCAAAGCTGAATCACACTGCATTCCCTCTCTTCACATACCCAATGTCAAGGCTATAGTCCCATAGGGTTTGAAAACACTTCCTACAAGTATGAGATTTGAAGGGTTTGACAATGGCCTCTAGTAGCTACAAGTCACAAGGTTAAAGACTTCAATAGTAGTAGCTTAGTGATATAGGCTACAACCTTAGTCTCAAACCAATGACTAGACCACAAATCATGGTTTTAATTTTAATTTTTTATCAGGGTTTTGCTCAGAGACCAAACCACGGTTTTAGTAATACTCATAACTAGTATAATTTCGTAATAACAACAATCTACAAGGTACATGTTACAACAGTGGCCAGAGCAGAGCGAAATTCTACAAGCCATAACCTTCAACAGTGAACAGAGCATTGTCATCCTTTTGTTACATTTTAATTTTTGTATTGAATTTGTAAACTTGTAATTGTAAAATTTCTGTAAATTTTATTGTAGTGACACACATTATAATGTTACGCTATTGTCTCAAAGTACTAGTCTTAGGCATTTGCAGTTGTCATTGTTTAATTCTAAAATTTCATTATTGCAAACAAAAATAATTGAAAATGCAAAAGCTTAATCAAATGTTGCCTCAAAAATTAAATTCTAAGGCATAAAAATATGTCAAGAATTGATGGTTACAGAGACCTCATAAATTTTAGAGTGTAACAAACTGGACGATAAAGTCAGACTAGAGAAGATCCTCACCCCACCCTTAAGAATACAGAAAAATTTAGATAATAACAAAAAAATAGTACTTTTAAAGGAATGAAACATAATTAGTTAAAAATATATGCTAAAGTACAAACAATTATACACAATTTGAAATTCAAATAGGTGAAACGAAACAACCATGCATCGCCATCTGACATAAATATATGCTATAGTAGAAATAATTAGACAATTTGAAATTCAAATAGTTGAACCCAAACATCCATGCATAACCATCTGACCTGATATAAACTATGTATAGGACAAAAATTTGAATTTCATCTTAGAAAGATTAATAAGCAATGTACACACACACTTTTCAAAGATTTTTTAATCAGTTTTCCCCCACCATTAACCCCCTTGTAGGGAATGATTTGGAACCCCAAGTAGTAGTAGAGAGGCATGCTTTGGAATTCCCAGTAGTATTTGAGAAGCATGCCAGCATTCCCCTTTGATAAAAAAACTGGAGATCATCGACAGTCAAATCCGAAAGATGCTAGAAATTATGGGTTGAACTTGAATTGATTGAAATCACTGGAAATCTGTAGGTTTGAGGAACAAGAGGCAACTTGATGTTGTGAAAATTTTGATAAGGATCAATTGAGATTACTATATTGAAATCTACAACAATCAATAGATGTGAATCTACCTGCAATTTAGACTGCATAATGCTATAAATGTGGGACTGTATAGTTGACAGTAGCACTTCTCAAGTATATGGATGCCACTTTTGTGATCCAGGGACAAATATCATGATGTTAGTGGAAAAACTGACATATCATCATGATGTTATTAAATGTATGGAATAGAATGCATGTATGGTTTTCCGGATCATTAAAGCTTTGAGTAAAACGTTATTCCAACAAACTAAGAAAGGTGAAATGATTGAAATCACTTTTATAATGAAAATCATACACATTAAAAATAGAAGAATTGCAGACATTGAAATTGCTCAAGGACACTGAGAAACTGTTTCAATTATAATGTTTGTATTGGGAAATGGGGTCCTTGACCGATAAAGGACCTATCGGCTACATTCAAATTATACTTTCAATGTGACACTCATTTTACATGCAAACAGATAAATTATAAATGAATATAATTTAGATGCAAAGAGATATACAACATATGATGGGTCCATATCAATGCACCAATAAAATATCAAGATGTTTTGAAAGTGCTCATTGGCATAAGGCATATCTAAGCTAACCACAAATGATATAAATTTAAAACAAAAACCTCGTAAAACCCTCTAGAACAAACCCTGATCAAGATTCAATTTATACAACATAGATAGAAAATGAGAGCCGAAAACTTTCTCATATATGTTTGATAGTCCCCAATTGGCTAAAGCAACGATACACAAACACAAAGAGGTGAGTTCTTTTGAGATAGTACCATCATACCATGTAGTTTTTGTTCTTTTCCAAAAATTTTATGTATGAAAATTAAGAAAGACCATTCCACCTGTCTAGTTCCTTCCATATTATTATCCACCTCAAAGAAAATAGCAAGATTATCTTATGTATTAGATGTCAAAAATCATTACTCGTAAATGAAAAAAAAACTTTCTAACAAATGCATAAATTGAGATTGATATTACTAGAAAATATCTCTACAATGCATGTTAAATTTTAAAATGCATCTCAATAAAAACTATGAAATCTTTGATTGGTAAACATAAAAGGAACAAGAACAACTTATAAAATTTAATGTGTAAAAAGTTAAAACCAACAAGTAGTTAAGAAATCAAGACAAGATTTGTTGAATGCACAATTATTTAATGCAAGTATTTGGCTCGATGCCTTCTTTCTATGTGAAGAATAGCTCTAAAGCTGTTGAAGCCAAAGTTGAATGCATAAGACTGAACAATTTCTTTATTTTCTTTAAGAAGTTCTAAACAGCTAGAAGGTATAGATTAAAAGCTAATACTACCTTTAAATAGTATTAAATGAACCTCTATAATATGCTCCAACTCTGTTGTATTTGGGGTGCCTTCGTATTGTTCAATAATGCAACAAAGCTGTAAACATAATTTGATGATGTTGTCCAGAATTCTTGATATAGATCCAACATCCAAAAAAGATTGAGAAATCAAGGACGATAAATATCTGCAGGATGATAGGACAACAACTGCATCAGAATTCATACTTAACCTATCCTTCTAACACTGAATACAAATGAAAAATAGGTTACTTAAATTCTCAATAGAGAAGAAATTAGGGCATAAGATACAAACTATATGGTATCCATGGAAAATGTTAAATGAAATGTCCAAGGTAAGAAACAGAAAGGATAAAACCATACTAACAACAACAAAATACTAATGAAATAGGATAGGTAAAACTAATTTATAGTATATGAGGAAATTACAGTTTGTGACCCTCGTAGCCCACAGAGATGAACCACAAGATTGGAATGCCTCCAACATCCTTCATCCAACATTGGGGTGTAATAGCCCATTTCACAACCCATGTCCTACACATAATCTAATGTGTAAATAATTGTGCATGCGTGGGTATTTTGTTTGGATGTCAAGCTAGGTAGGATTTGTATAGATGAACATAGATCGATCTTAAACTCGTATCTATCAAGTACCAAGAGGAATACAATTTCTCGAGGTGTAATTTTTTTTATAATAAATTTTGTTCATGTCCAGATAAAATTTACACAAGAAAATGAAGACTGTTTACATAAATAAAGAGACGGAGAAAATTTTGGTTTAACTATGTAATTGGTTAAAATAACTAAAGTGATCTACCTCATGGAGATGCCCATGACTACACATTGCACTCTAGTATGTACCCTGTTTTTGGACAATTACTAGTCCTCAAATGCTGGTTATCAAGATTTTACCCCCACATGGTTTCAGCCTAGAATCTGACCACTAAAGGAAACTTTTTTGGAATAGACATTGGTGAGTTGACAAGCAGCTCAGACATGTGGAGTGTGTCAAAGGGATCAAAGAGAGAGTCTTTACATTCAAAATTGTCAGACATTTTGGGAGATGAGTTTGAGAATACAAGTGAGAACAAACCTGAGTTTGAGAATACAGGCAAGAAGAATCAGCAAGTTTCTGAATAGTCAGTGATGGATTTGAGAGAAAACACTAAAGAGCTGCCAATTTTGTCAAATTTCTTTGAGCAACATGGTTTATTGTTTGCGGTCAATTCCTCCTTAGTCATGGATTGCAAGCCTGCAGAAAACAAGTATGTTGAGTATGTTCCCATGATTGGGGCATGTTCCTATCCTTATAACCTAGCACCAAATAAATATTCAATACGATAAGTAAATGCTGGAAATAAGAATAGCAGAAATGAAGATTTGGGTTTTCAAACTGAAGGAATAGAAAAGTCTGAGGATGAAATGCTGTTGAATTCTCTGTGGGTAGAGGAGATAGAAAGGATGAGCATTGGGAACTTTTTGGAGTCCCGGGATAGAAGAGAAGGGAAAAGAGGCAAGCATCAAAGAACGGTGATAATTCCCCCTGAAAGGAGAGATTTTGATCCTTTTGTTCAATCTCAGCATGAAGCAAGCATTGCTTTTGATCAAGTAGACACTCAAATGTCAGATTCTGTATGGGACGAAGGTGATGGTGGTAGCCAGGAGAAGTAGCTAGACATGGTTTCATATGAAGATTTTCTTTCTCCAGAAATGCAAGAAATATCAGAGTTATACTCATTTAAAAGAGATGAGAACAATATGCAAGAGGCTTCCATTATGGTTTTAAGACGTTGAATATAAAAATAACAGAAGATTGTACATCAAATGAGAAGGAATAAAAAATGTCTATTAGCAGTAAGAACTGGATGGAGCCAGGGAATAAAGGAGGAGGAGATTTGTGTCCATTCATGAGGATTGAAAAGAGGTTGGACAATGCCACCTTGGATGTATATTCTCATCAAGAGAGAAGATATTTTAAACACACTCAGATTCAATGGATGCCATATTTTTTATTACATGAAAATAAGAAAGAAAATGTGGAGGAACAATTCATTGAGCCTTATGAGGATTGTGTTGTTGTGGAGGAATTAAGTGGAGTCTCAGGAAAAGGTGCATAGGAGGCTATTGTAGGAGAGACAATGAGAGGCACCCCAGAATCTTTGTTAGATGTGAGTAATCAGGCAGATTCAGTTGTTTCTCCTGAGCATACTATTCTGGCAGACATCAAGGAAATGCTAGATTTGAAATTTGATGTAAGCAAGGAATATTAGACAACTATGCATGCCAAAGTGCCTTCTTAGCAGGATCATTTAGCAGCCAAAATGCAAGGAGTGCTAGACCAATTAGTATATGGGGAGAAACAGTGCACCTTTATAGGCTTCCTTAATAATCTGGATGCAAGTGATGACGCAGAAGATAAAATGTGTGAGTTTTCAAGAAACAGGGATAGGTCAGTTGAGGGGGAAAGAGATAATAACATCATGAATGGATCTTCCTCAATATCAAAACTAAATATCCATTCAGTTGATGCCATGACCCATTTTGCTCCAAACCAAGCCATAATTACTACATATAAGCACTACGTACATCCATCAATTATAGTTACCTAGGATATGTATGAACAGAATTATTCAAGCACATGAAAAAATATTATAAATGGACAAATAGAAGAAAACAATGTGGTTTAGACCTTCCTTAATTTCTATACTCAGATTTATAATATGATCACAGTTTGTCTCTTAGGAGACAAGTCACTAATGAAACAATGAACATACCTGAGATAGAGATAGATAGGTAGTTGTAGGGAAGAGTGAGACAAATATAGACCACAAGGTCATGGATCAATACTGTCAACCTCAAAACATATATAAAACACAAAAAAAAATATTTGCAATTGCAGTAGCTCTCGACCCAACAACTCTCCACCCACAAAACTCAAAATATCTAATCGAGGTTCTACACCCAGCTTGATGAGATTCAAACCAGATTCAGTTACTTTTTTTAGTCCTTTCTGGCCACAAAAAATTGCACCTAACCGGACTAAATTTTTAGCAGCTACACTTATTGCCTCATGGCTTGGGGCTTGAGGTCCAAACTCCATTCAGCGTAGCTAGTATTTCGTCTCTTAGCTTTTCCATACCTCAGATGTTGTCATTGTTTTCTCTAGGAGGACATCATGGATAGTCCTAACTTATTCCCATAACTGCCTCACATCCACAAAAATGGCCCAAATTGAATGCCAAGGCAGCTAGAAGGTGAAACACACCCAATAATGTTCAAAACAATACCCATATTCGCTTAATTATTGTTGTAACTTGTTGTTATAGGGCCCAAAACCGCCCAAAAATGAGGTACATGGGATGTTCATTTCCTTTCATTGTCCATAGGTGGCATGGATTTCCCAGAATTCATTTTACAACTAAGAAAAAGACAACATCATACTTTAGACTTTCCCAGAAACCTCAAAAACAACCGCATAAACCCTCATGAAAAATTAAGTGAACACCTTATGGGAAACAATGTGCATGATTCCTCAATGTCAAAACTAAATATCCATTCAGTTGATGCTATGACCCATTTAGGGAAGAGTGAGACAAATACAGTCCACAAGGTCACGGATCAATACTGTCAACCTCAAAAAATATATAAAAAAACAAAAAAATATATTTTCATTTGCAGTAGCTGTCAACCCAACTCTCGACCCAACAGCTCTCCACCCACAAAACTAAAAATATCAAAGAAAGATAGAAAAATAATTACCACAGGGAGAATAGAATGAGCCCAGATAGCTTATCCAAGAGGCCTCTTGGGTGGAACAAACACGCCCCAAGGGAATCAAAACAAGAATATATCCCTAGCTAATACAAGAGGAAGGGATAAAGAGTCCCATACTCTAAAAGGGAAAAACATGAGTATGACACAAATACTGAAAAAAACTCTTAAAAGAGTTGTATCAATCCTTCCTCAATAATTTCTCCTTCCTGGAGTTCTAAGAAGGAGAGAAGACCAACCTTCATATCAAGTGCTTCCTTGGATAAGCGGTCTGCACTCATATTGTGCTCCCTGTAGACGTGCCTAAAGCCAAGGGATAAGAAAGCCCATTTGATAGACAATACCCACAAGACCCACACACAATACCCACAAGAAAATACCCACAAGACCTATGTGTACAATCAAGGTGGGGAAACAACCATTTTATCCACAAGGCGAAGGGTAAAATTTTTATCTTCTCTCTCAAGGTATACTCCATATGTGTTCTGTACAATAATTCTAAGTTTTATCATCATCATATAATGAAGGTCATTTCTTTCAACTTAACACTACCATAGGTCCCTGTGTTAAAGTTGAAGCATCCAAGGACAATCAATAACAGCAATAGTAATAAATTAACAAACAAGTTAAAATAGCATACGTAAAGAAAAAGACAACGTGGTAGCATATATAACATAATTTTCATTTCTTTCAACTTAACACTCCGAAAGGTCCCTATGTTAAAGTTGAAGCATCCAAGGACAATCAATAACAACAGTAGTAATAAATTAACGAACAAGTTAAACTAGCATACGTAAAGGATAAAAGAATCTGTGGAGTAGAAGTTAAAGCTCATGAAGAGCGAAGCAAAGTGAGGATGATAGCATTAGTACAAGAATGATAGAAAATGCACATGAGAAGCATATCAAGTGTGCATGTTAGTCAGCACACTAAAGGAAGATCAAAGATCACATGAGGGAAGATGAATCATTAGGGGTAAATTTGAATCACTATGTGAAACTGAAGAGACAAAAATACATGATGAATCAATGTGTAGGGAACTAAAGAGTTTGAGGACGTTGGACAATCAGACAGTGCAGGGAATAAATAGCATGGAAACCACTAGCATCAGATTAGCCAATGATTTCAAAGTTGTTAGTACTAGCAAGTTGACTTTAGAGCTGACTGGATCATTCAAATTTCAAGCATATACTGTATTCTGTACATGTATCATATTATGATTAATAAACACTAGACCTGTTCCCTTATGGATGTATTTTGGTTTTTATTAATTTAAAAGGGATCTGTGCATTGAGTTAGCTTAGCATACTTCTGTTCTAAGCCATAAATTCCAGCATCTTGTGCCTAAGCTATGTTTGCGAGAAAGTTGGCTGATTGGACAAATTACACCCTTGACTGTGGTGCCTAGATGTTTCATTATAGATAGAAGTGGTAATTCATTTATAACAATTGGCTAAACTAATAGAATCATACAGAAATAAATATCAATTTGTTACACTTCCATATTTTACCCATATCTCAAATTAGCAACAACCTAACTAGCTTCGACTTAAGCATCTAAAGTACTAGCAGTAGTAGTGTTAAAAAAACAACTACTTAAAACATGTGCATCTAACACAATCTCTTGTTCCATAAAATAGACTGCATCTTAATCCATGTCATACAATGTATTCTGACAATTGAAACCATTATGAATGAGAATGAAAAAACTTAAAAAGTATGTATAGTACACAAATTCACCAGGTTTGGAGAATTTCAAGGTTCAAGTTCGAAATTCACCAAAATTCAAGAAATTACAAATAAACTTGTTGAAGTTCGCTGAAATTTTAGGTAAACTTCAAGATGAACTCGAATTTGAATAAATTCATTATTAAATCCTAAGTCTGATCTGACTTGTTGCATTCCATTCTTCCTCTATCCATGTAGCATTCCATTCTCTAAGCTCTCACCTCTCAAATACCCATTCATTCCTCTAAGAATTCCATTGTTCATCACACAAAAGAAATGCTCCCATCCATTCCTCACACAAAGTTATAGACCCAAAGTTGAATCACACTGCATTCCCTCTCTTCACATACCCAATATCAAGGCTATAGGCCCATAGGGTTTGACAACACTTGCTACAAGTATGGCTTTGAAGGGTTTGACAATGGCCTCTAGTAGCTACAAGTCACAAGGTTAAAGACTTCAACAGTAGCAGCTTAGGGATATAGGCTACAACCTTAGTCTCAGACCAATGACTAGACCACAAATCATGGTTTTAATTTTAATTTTTTATCACGGCTTTGCTCAGAGACCAAACCATAGTTTTAGTACTACTCATAACTAGTATCATTTCATAATAACAACAATCTACAAGGTACATGTTACAAAAATGGCCAGAGCAGAGCGAAATTCTACAGGCCGCAACCTTCAACAGTGAACAAAGCACAGTCAGCCTTTTGTTACATTTTAATTTTTGTATTAAATTTGTAAACTTGTAATTGTAAAATTTCTATAAATTTTATTATAGTGACACACGTTATAATGTTACGCTATTGTCGCAAAGTACTAGTCTTAGGTATTTGCAGTTGTCATTGTTTAATTCTAAAATTTCATTATTAAAAACAAAAATAATTGAAAATGAAAAAGATTAATCAAATGTTGCCTCAAAAATTAAATGCTAAGGCATAAAAATATGTCAAGAATTGATGGTTGTAGAGACCTCATAAATTTTAGAGTGTAGAAAACTGGATGACAAAGTCAGGCTAGAGCAGATCCTCACCCGACCCTTAAGAATACATAAAAATATAGATAATAACAAAAAAATAGTACTTTTAAAGGAATGAAACATAATTAGTAAAAAATATATGCTAAATTACAAACAATTATACACAATTTGAAATTTAAATAGGTCAAACCAAACATCCATGCATCGCCATCTGACATAAATATATGCTACAATACAAATAATTAGACAATTTGAAATTCAAATAGGTGAAGCCAAACATCCATGCATAACGATCTGCATTATATAAACTGTATATAGGATAGAAATTTGAATTTAGTCTTAGAAATATTAATAAGAAATCTACACACACACTTTTCAAATATTTTTTAATCAATTTTCCCCCAGCATTCACCCCCTTGTAGGGAATGATTTGGAACCCCCAATAGTAGTTGAGAGGCATGATTTGGAATCCCTAGTAGTAGTTGCGAGGCATGCTAGCATTCCCTTTTGATAAAAAAACTAGAGATCATCAGTAGTCAAATCAGAAAGATGCTAGAAATTATGGATTGAACTTGACTTAAAATGATCGAAATCACTGGAAATCTGTAGGTTTGAGGAACAAGAGGCAACTTGATGTTGTGAAAATTTTGATAAGATTCAACTGAGATTACTATATTGAAATCTACAACAATCAATATATGTGAAGCTACATGCAATTTAGACTGCATAATGCTATAAATGTGGGACTATATAGTTAGCAGTAGCACTTCTCAAGTATATGTATGCCACTTTTTGTGATCCGGGGACAAATATCATGATGTTAGTGGAAAAACTGATATATCATCATGATGTTAGTAAATGTACGGAATAGAATGCATGTATGGTTTTCCATATCATTAAAGCTTTGAGTAAAATGTTATGCCAACAAACTAATAAAGTTGAAATGATTGAAATCACTTTTATAATTAAAATCATACACACTAAAAATAGAAGAATTGTAGACATTGAAATTGCTCAAGGACACTGAAAAACTATTTCAATTATAATGTTTGTATTGGGAAATGGGGTCCTTTATCGATAAAGGACCTCTCAGCTACTTTCAAATTATACTTTCAATGTGAAACTCATTTTACATGCAAAGAGATAAATTATAAATGGAGATAATTTAGATGCAAAGAGGTATACAACATATGATGGGTCCATGTCAATGCACCAATAAAATATTAAGATGTTTTGAAAGTGCTCATTGGCATAAGGCATATCTAAGATAACCACAAACGCTATAAATTTAAAACAAAAACCTCATAAAACCCTCTAGAACAAACTCTGATCAAGATTCAATTTATATAACATAGATAGAAAATGAGAGCTGACAACTTTCTCATATATGTTTGATAGTCCCCAATGGGCTTAAGCAACAATACACAAACACAAAGAGGTGAGTGCTTTTGATACAGTACCATCATACCATGTAGTTTCTATTCTTTTCCAGAAAGTTTATGTATGAAAATTAAGAAAGACCATTCCACCTATCTAGTGCCTTCCATATTATTATCCACCTCAAAGAAAATAGCAAAATTATCTTGTATATTACATGTCAAAAATCATTACTCGTAAATGAAAAAAAACTTTCTAACAAATGCATAAATTGAGATTGATATTACTAGAAAATATCTCTACAATGCATGTTAAATTTTAAAATGCACCTCAATAAAAACTGTGAAATATTTGAATGGTAAACATAAAAGGAACCAGAACTACTTATAAAATTTAAAGTGTAAAAAGTTAAAACCAACAAGTAGTTAAGAAATCAAGACAAGCTTTGTTGAATGCATAAGACTGAACAATTTCTTTATTTTCTTTAAGAAGTTCTAAACAACTAGAAGCTATATATTAAAATCTAATACTACATTTAAAGAGTATTAAAATAACCTCTGTAATCTACTCCAACTCTGTTGTATTTGGGGTTCCATCATATTGTTCAATAATGCGACAAAGTTGTAAACATAATTAGATAATGATATCCAGAATTCTTGATACAGATCCAATATCCAAAAAAGATTGAGAAATTAACGTCGATAAATATCTGCAGGATGACAAGACAACAACTGCATCAGAATTCATACTTAACTTATCCTTCTAACATTGAATACAAATGAAAAATATGATACTTAAATTCTCAATAGAGAAGAAAATAGGGTATGAGATACAAACTATATGGTATCCATAGAAAATGTGAAATGAAATGTCCAAGATAAGAAAGAGAAAGGATAAAACCATACCAACAACAACAAAAGATGATTGAAGTAGGCTAGGTAAAACTAATTTATAGTATATGAGGAAATTATAGTTTGTGACCCTCGTAGCCCACAAAGATGAACCACAAGATCGGAATGCCTCCAACATCCCTCATCCAACACCGGGGTGTAATAGCCCATTTCGCAACCCATGTCCTACACATAATCTAATCTGTAAATATTTGTGTATGCATGGGTATTTTTTTTGGATGTCAAGCTAGGTTGGATTTGTATAGACCAACATAGATCCATCTTAAATCCGTATCTATCAAGTACCAAGAGGAATACAATTTCTCGAGGTGTAATTTTTTTTATATTAATTTTTTTTCATGTTCAGAAAAAAAATTACACAAGAAAATGAAGACTCTTCACATAAATAAAGATACGGATAAAATTGTGGTTTAACTATGTAATTGGTTAAAATAAATAAAGTGATCTACCTCATGGAGATGCACATGAATACACATTACACTCTAGTATATACCCTGTTTTTGGACAATTACTAGTCCTATAATGTTAGTTATGAAGATTTTACCCCCACATGGTTTCAGCCTAGAATATGACCACTAAAGGAAACTTCTTTGGACCAGACATTGGTGAGCTGACAAGCAGCTCAAATGATCGAGCAGAGGTTAATATGTGGAGTGTGTCAAAGGGCTCAAAGAGAGAGTCTGTACATTCAAAATTGTCAGACATTTTGGGAGATGAGTTTGAGAATACAAGTGAGAACAAACCTGATTTTGAGAATACAAGCAAGAAGAATCAACAATTTTCTGAACAGTCGGTGATGGATTTTGAGAGAAAACACTAAAGAGCTGCCAATTTTGTCAAATTTCTCTGAGCAACATGGTTCATTGTTTGCGGTCAATTCCTCCTCAGCCATGGATTGTAGGCCTGCAGAAAACAAGTATCTTGAGTATGTTCCCATGATTGGGGCATGTTCCTATCCTTAAAACCTAGCACCAAATAAAGATTCAATACCACAAGTAAATGTTGGAAACAAGAATAGCAGAAATGAAGGTTTGGGTTTTCAAACTGATAGAGCAGAAAATTCTGAGCAGGAAATGTTGTTGAACTCTATGTGGGCAGAGGAGATAGAAAGGATGAGCACTGGAAACTTTTTGGAGTCCCGGGATAGAAGAGAAGGGAAAAAAGGCAAGCATCAAAGGACGGTGATAATGCCCCCTAAAAGGAGAGAATTTCATCCTTTTGTTAAATCTCAACATGAATCACATGCAGAGGGTATTCGACATAGAAAACACTAATAGAACTATCATGTAGAAAATGCCCTTGAGTTATAGTTATCCGATATAATGGGAACCTGCAGGGTATCGTTCAATATAGATAGGCTGCGGGCATAATCCACAAGAGGGATAGTGCAAAAGCAGCAACATGGAAAAACATTGGTGCAGCTATGACCACACAACACATGGGTTTTTATCCAAAATTCACTAAAAATTTATCAATTCACAGTAAATCAATAAACTTACTAGGGATTTTTTAAGCAAAGAAGGTGGTGTTGACGCTAGATGTGCAGAATTCACGGCCCACCTCTTCAAAAGTCTCCAGGTTCTTTCCAATTCTACTTTATCCATGGCAGCTATGGAAATTAAATAGAGAAATTGTAAACTCTAAACAGTGGTTAATATCGATCCCAAACTCCTCAACGGGTATGACCAATATCCATATCCAAAACCCACCAAACCCTCCAATGTTTGGCCCCAACGGTTAGGCTATTTGATAGGAACTAGCAGGTTGAGCAACAATCGAAATTGTCGGAATTGAAGGATGGTGGTTAAGGAAACTTGGCCATCGGCCATGAATGTCGTTGCCAAATTCCATTGCCATAGAGGTTGGGTCACTCTTTGGTAAACTAGTTGGGTCGACCTGCCCATGAAAATAGATTTTATGTGTTTCTTCATATATATATATATATATATATATATATATATATATATAT